>OW240916.1:15287912-15398694 GCA_933207985.1 Pelobates cultripes | reverse complement strand
ACAGTTGAAATCAGAGTTTCTGAGCGGAAAGTTGTTTTTTTTTTTGGAGGGGGGCTTTTTGTTGTGTCCCCCCCCCAATTAGATTGTCAGAGCTGCAGCCCAGTAGTAAAGGATAGGGGAATCTGCTGCTGTAAATGCTACATGACTGTGAAAGGGTTTGGGTGCTCGGGTAACACAATATCAGATTGTCAGCACTTGGATTATTTACCAAACAACAAGTGTTATGTGTAATATTACAAGGATAGGCCCAATACTATTTTATTGACCGTCTGAAATCCTGACTCCCATGATGCTTGGCCAGGCATGTTTGGCACCCTAACTCTCTTAATGCTTGGCCACGCAATCTCTGGGTCACAGTAACACCCAACATCTTCGAGTCACGTAACATCTGGAATTCAAATTATTCTGGTGATTTTTATGTCGCCCCTACAGCGGGAGTGCCAAACATTGTCTACCACTGAAGCTGCTTTTCCAAGCATGATGGGAGTTGGAGTCTTAGTGCCCGAGCATCTCCCATTATTTTAAGAAGCGCTAACTGCAATGCAGATTGCCAAGGATTCTGACTTTTCACTTATTCCCATTGAGCAGTTCCAGCCTACACCCAGGCTGTTAGCGGAATTCAGACTGTAGCTTTAAGTGCATGTTAAGTGGACTTTGTAAATCCACACATGACGATCACTGGTAAATAAGACTCGTTTAACGGTTTCCCATTTAATCTGTACAGGGAATTATTATCTATAGATGAGGTCATTACATACACAGCCCAGTTCAGGTCATAATTTACCATTATTAGCCATCAAGTCCTGCTTGGTTATATTTTGGGTTTTGTTTGTCCCTTTTTATTGTGGTCATAGTTCGCTACCTTGGGATAGACCTTCTATAATCATGGAGACTTGAACACCTCCCTTTCTTCTCTTAAGAGTTGTTTTCACTATTTTTTTCATTAACTGTCTGGCTGAGAAGCATGGGACTGGTAGTCCAACAGCTCTTTGTATTTTGACACACCTGTCCTCATACATTTACACAGACTGCATCGCTATCAAAGAGATTATTTTAACAGCAAAGATGTATGTTCGCAACACACCTCTAATGTAGGACTGTGTGACTGCTATATAATCTAAAACTAGTTTATGGCGAAGATCACATATTACATAGATTTCTTCAGAAATGAATTGATGGCACTGCCCATATCCATAAAGTTCGTAGACGTTCAAGGTTCTGGCGGGTAGACGGTTTGCAAAAATCAGATTACTGTTTGGAGGTGTAGCAAGAGAATGGAGATTAAATGAAAGAGGATATGTGAATGTAATCCTCCCGGATTAGCACAGTTAATTTGGGATCCTAACTATATGCTGCAATATATATTTTACCATCTATTTAACGGAATAATCAGTAGCGTTAAAACAACCGATTTAATTCATGTCAAAGTGAATATAATAATAGTTTATTGCTGTAAACGGCTAGGTATCTGTTGAAAAGGATCGTGAAGATTTTATTTCTATAATAGACTCAGTATCTTGTGTCTACATGGACATTGCTGCTAAAGTGCGTAATGTGTATGTTTGATAATCTGCAGGAGTACATAGTTTAAAGCATCTTTATCGCTCTTCGAAATGGTCTCGAGTCTGCACTTCACATTTATTTTCAAATTCTCATTGATAAAATAGAGCGGAAAAAAATACGCCTTTTTTCAAGGCTTCAAAGCTTGCTCCTTACTAATGCAAGGGCAGATCCACTATCTCTCTATTTATTAAGAGTTTCTTTAATTTTCAAGACAGCTGTGTATTGCATAAAAGAAGCTAAATAAATTTAATTTACTGAGTATGTTTTTTCTGCCTGCCCAGCTGCCAGTCTGTTCCTTGAATCTTCTACAAGTCAAACATATTTTCCCATTCAATCTTGACATCAATGGGCATTCCATTGCTTGTCCTGTACGAGGCATACTAGAACCAAGCTGATAGTGGCGGGCTCTTAGTGGCTGCTAAGCAAGCTCATGGTCTCTCCTGACCCCGGCTTATCCTTCTGAGAAGCTTTAGTAGAATTCTCTGTGGCAAGCCCAGCTGGTCAGTGGAAAGTGAAGAGGCTCATAGCACTGTGCAGAAGGGCACTGCATTCATAAAGGAGATCAGGTTGTCATGTGCCGGACTTATTAAGCATATGGGCTCTGATGTCCCGTGGGCTGGGGTCGACACGTCAGTCTCAATTAAAAGATCTTGAAGAGTCATACTCTCATAAGTCTCTAAGTTACGGTAGAGTTAAAGATCAGTCAAATGTATTTTAACAAATATAGTTTATTTCTCAAATAGAAGCAAGAGATTTCTCATTTTCTGATTTATTTTTATCATCTTCAATATAGAATTCTCAAAGGAAGTATTTTGCAAAAACAAGCTGTTTATCTAAAAAGTAGGAAAAACTGCGACCAAGAGAAGTCGACTTCGCACAGTGTTCTTATGAGATGAATGTGTGAATGAGATGTCCTAATTTCAAGGTAATAGTTGTAACACTGTCCCCAATAATTACGTTTGCTAAAAGTAGCCCAAATGGGGAAGTGAGCGCTGGTTGCTCATAGACTCATGACTGATGAAATTGACTTCACTTTTTTTCATATCCTTAAAGCCGTCTGAAAAATAATAATAACAGTTAATAATAAAAAAAAATCATAAATGTTTGGTTCTGAAAATGAAATCTATTGGTTAAAGGGTAGCTGTTTTGCATCCATTAAGATTAACTGAGCAACATTTGATCATTTCTTTTTGGTACATCTTCCTCACTATAGGAAAGTAAAGGAGGCCAAGTCAACTGAGGATTAACCTGTATTGTAGTAGAGCATCTCATGCTATAATTTTGTTCCTTCGTTGCGAAAAAAAGCCCTTTCATGGTCTAAGTCAGGCGAAGCGTTTTGGTATTTTTTTCCTCATCACGATGGACGGTTGAGCATCACTCTAGTTCCGAACACTAACGATCACTTTCTATATTACCTAGTCTAACAGCTGGCTGGGACTCATGGGAAATCATTTGCATATCCAAGCATAGCCATTGTTGACGTTTTATGAATATAGTGAATGGAAATGATAAAGGAACAAATTGTATAAAGTATCTCTTCTGCTCCTAAATGCCTGCCTCCAACTTATATAAAAATATTCCCACTACTCTCATTCCGCAATGACGCAGTGCATACATGGAGAAGAGGGTATTTCACTGATTTGTTGAGCAGAACACAGGAGAACATTGACAGTGTAATCACACAGCTCCTGCTGTGCACCTTAATGTATTGTTTACTGCAGTGTTGTTGGACTCCCCCTCCTCCCCACAGGGTGGGAAAAAATCCAAAGAAAAAGACGACTCAAAAAGACAAAGCATCCAAAGTATCAGCATCTATTAAAGGAACACTACAGGGTCAGGAACACAAACAAACATTTATGGGGCTTGTCCCCCTTAACTCCATTAGAAGGGGTTAAAACGTACCTTATTTCAAGCGCCACGAAGGTCCATTGGCGTAGGCCCCGCCCCTGATCTGCCTCCTTGGTGAAATCAGAATTTACAATTTCTAGCCAATCCAATGTTCCCGTAGCAAAAGCATTTGTTTGGCTGAAATCGGCAAGGAGGCGGGGCCAAACACCAGTTTGGCCAATCGGCACCTCCTTGTAGAGATGTATCTCTGAGGAAAATTCAGCGTCTCCATGCAGCACGTGGAGATGCTGAACGGCAGTGCTGCCTACTGCCATCTGAGGAGTGGCTAATGGAGGTATCCCTAGGCTTCAATATAAACACTGCATTTTCTCTGAAAAGCCAGTGTTTGCATGAAAAAGCCTGAAGGTAATGATTATACTCACTAGAATAAATACATTAAGCTGTAGTTGTTCTGGTGACTATAGTGTCCCTTTAACAATTTAAAAAAAAATAAAAAAAAATTTAAAAAAAAAAATGGGAGGGCAAGCTAAGCGAGCCTAGAACCACACAGAAAGTAATGAAGCTTTTTGGATGCGCTGCATTTTGGAGACGTTTTTAAATTTGGGTGTTTTTCCAACCTTTTGGTGAAAGTCCAACAGCTCTGCATAAGCTAGAGTGAGAGTTTCTATTACCCTGGATTCCAAAAGGTCCATTTGGGTAACGTAGGATATGGGCTGTAGTTTAATCTTTGCTGTATATTTTTGTATATATTTTTTTTCACCTTCTGTATTTTTGTAATAATACCTTAATGTTTGTAGGTATTTGTCAGCATGTGGAAGGTTGTGCACGCGTCTGTGTTTGTGAAGATGTTTAAAAATATTGTCCCATATATATATAGCCTCACATCACCCTCACATACTAACATCTCCTTCCCAACACACACTGCAGCCATAATCACCCCCACATACACTTCAGCCCCTATTCCATTCACACACAAAGAAAGACTCAGTACAACACCTCTCCGCACACTACACCACTAACAGGTCTCTCCACACACTCTACACTGCAAATCGCACCATTCACAGACACACAACCACACTTGCAGGCTCCCCCACCCACAACTCCGCAAGCAACCTCCCCACACACTTAACCACACAAGCATAATCCCACCATGCAGCTATCCTCCACCCCACCACACAAAATATCACAAGCTGCTTCCCCACACACAGTCATACACAACACCACTGGTAATCTACCCCACACATAGCCTCCCCCCAAAAGAAGCTACCTAACAAGCAGGCAGCCTCAGGATACACACAACTACCTCTCTTTTGTTCTCTAATATTATACATGTGGATACCAGAGACAAGTCACCAGCAAACGCAGTACAAGCGTGTCATTAAATTTGCTTGCACCGAGCCCGGCACGTGAGCTGCCCTGGAGGAGCATCAAACGGACATGTCCACTTTGCCACATTCTCTGGTCCTTCCTCTTGCTGTATTGCGCTGCTCTGCTTTTAAATGCATGTGCTGAATAGTTGTCACAGTCAAGCCTTGTCACAAATACAAATAGTTGAATGTAGGGTTTGAGTAAACCTGGGAAGTGATAGTGCCACCTTTTAACTAATCTGTAGCCACTTTATATAAAACCAATAATCTCTCTGCAGGAGCTGTGAGATAAAATTGATCCACCAACCTACCGTCCATAAACTGCTCCGGAAAAATAACAATGTTTTCAAAGTTCTAAATAAGTTTTAAAAATATTTCAGTCCATAAAATGGCTTGTGTATACCCAGCTGTCTAATGTTTCTGATTCCCTATTCAATGTGTATTCTCCACTCTTGCCAACTCTTATGAAAATGCTTTGACTGAAATGATTAATGATCTAATTCTCAATAAATTCAAAGCTCTTTATTTTGTGATTGGGATCCTTCTTTCTTCGCTCTCCCCTTTTCCTCTTCCAATGGTCTTTTAGAGTTTTTGGCAAGCTCTTCTTGTAGTTATTATGTTATTGGAAAACAGAACTTCCGATCACTTCTACTGTCACTCCGTTGTTACTCAATATTGCTTCTCTGGGCAATCTAATAATATGCGTTGGATTCCTGCAAGCGATGGATGTAAAAATTTCATTAATTTCACGTGTTCGAGCTGTATTTGAACAGCTCCCATTTACCTAAAAGCAGTGTTTCTGTTTTTAGATCCTTTTCCCAAGCACGGAGCACAAAAACATTATACACTGTGAGTAACAGTAATAGCTTGTTGCAAGTAGTTTAGACAATACATTCTGCCCATTACTCTATGAAGAAGGATTTAATACTCTGGTAGAAATGTAGTAACTGTACTAAATTTTACTGAGTACGTTCTAGTAAGATTAGGGTAAACCTTGTTTCAGAATGTAGAACATTCTAATATTAGATCCCTATGCTATGGCTGGAGATGTGTCTAGTTGGATCTTACGTCTCCTGGAAACGATATCATAGACCTGTGTGTTCAGCTGAAACCCGCATTACTTGAAGCACTTTCTAACATCGGTAGAGCTGTGTTTATATTTAAATCCTACTTTATATCAAGCACTTTCCAACGTCAATAGAGCTCTACGTACAGTTGGATCCTACTTCATATGAAGCACTTTCCAACATCAATAGAGCTCTACGTACAGTTGGATCCTACTTCATATGAAGCACTTCTAACATCAATAGAGCTCTACGTACAGTTGGATCCAACATGTTCTGTTGGTGGCATCGGTTGGACTGCCAACGTGTCTTTCTGGCCAGTGATTCCTATTGACAGTGCAGCCTTATAACGGCAGGAATGCAAGTCCCACTATTTTTAGGCTCTCACAATGTGCGTTTCCTTACAAACACTGTCTCTGAAATTAACAAGCTCCTTCCTGGTTTAATTGACCTATTATTTATTCTAACATCATTTCTGTGTTTTGCTCGGCGTGCAAGAAAATGATCATTCGAGTGAAAATGTAGTATTTTAATGGAGCTGTCTCCCAGTTGAGATTATATTTTCCCATAACCACCCAGCAAAATCAAACCGTTTGTATATAAAAGCTGCAAATGATTTTCTTCCAGATATCAAGAAAGAGAAATTGCAAAATAATAGAATAAACCTTTTTTAAATTTGCCATCTTAATCTGTGTGTCGGTGTTATTAGTCTGCCCGTGTTTGCCCTTGGGCACTGTTCAGTTTTTTTTAATCATTGTACACACTGTAGGATAACAGCCTGCTATTCTCTACATTTCTAACTGTACTGCCTTAAGATAATTAATATATATGATTGAGAGGGACCGTTCTCCATTACTGGTAGCAACGCAGGCTAATATTACTGTTTAATCTTTTCCCGTCATCAAATCTTATCAAAAATTAACAAACTTCCTTTGCATAGCAATTTTTAGCTTGACATCTCTCCCGCTGAGGCTATGTTTAAAATCAAAAATCAAAAACAAATCAATGTTTTCTCCAAATTAAAATCCACAAAGGATTTATATATAAATGCAGAAAAGTAAAGGGACACATGTAACAGGCCATGTAACATCGTAATCAGGGGGAACAGATTATGACGGCCTTGCATTTTAAAAGTGGCAACTCCCCAAATTTTTAACCTTTTTCCTGTGTGATGACCTCGATACTCCTAGGCAATATAAAATGTGTTTGTTTTTTTAGGAGTGTTTCATTTCGGTTCTCTATTGGAATATAGGGTCTTTTAGGCCTCATGAGCCAGCAGTCAAGGACGTCTTTCTTGTTGATGTTTGATTTAATGCGACTAAATGCATTATGTCATTTAATGATGTAGCAAAGTAGAGATTTATATACTACTCCTCCTCTTTTATCTTATTTTATAACTATACATTGAACAAAGGCTATATTTTTAGTGTTGTATTTTTATATTTATAATGTGTTTAAGAAATGATGGCCTTTTCTTTATAACAGTATTACTGATGTCTTTAAAAACAAAACAAAGGGATTAAAGGACCACTATAGTGCCAGGAAAACATACTCGTTTTCCTGGCACTATAGTGCCCTGAGGGTGGCTCCACCCTCAGGGACCCCCTCCCGCCAGGCTCTTGGGAGAGGAAGGGGTTAAACTTCTTTCTCCAGCGCCGGGCGGGGAGCTCTCCTCCCTCTTCTCCTCCTCTTCGGCTGAATGCGCATGCACGGCAGGAGCTGCGCGCGCATTCAGCCAGTCCATAGGAAAGCATTCTCAATGCTTTCCTATGGACGCTGGCGTCTTCTCACTGTGAAAATCAATGAGACAGCCACTAGAAGCTGGATTAAACCATTTATATGTTTATAGAAAAAAGTGTTAAACCTAGCTGGACCTGGCACCCAGACCACTTCATTAAGCTGAAGATGTCTGGGTGCCTATAGTGGTCTTTTAAGTTTAAAAATAAAGCTATTGGAAGCTGTTGGAATTTTAGTGTAATTCCAACGCAGTCTTAATCAATATTTCATAAAGAATGTATCTGTATGAAATACTGAAAAGTAACAGATCTGTTTTAAGCTAGGCCTGTGGTAGACTCTCTGCTGTTGTATAACTACAGCTGGCTTGCAAGACATCATGGGAGTTGTAGTTCTAGAACAGCAGGTTTGCATTTTGACTTCACAAACTGAAGCAGACATACCCAGCAAAATGAAGACCTAATCAATTGAAGGTAAACTATAGTGCCAGGAAAACAAACTCATTTTCATGGCACTATAGCTTAGGCCATATGTGAAGGCCCCCTCCCCTACGTGCTCAGAAGGGGTTATTATCCCCTTCTGTCACTTACCTGGTTCCCTCGGCACTGGCTCAGCTCCTCCCATGCCAATATCAGCCGGCAAAGGAGACTTAATGCGCCTGCTTTAGGATTTTCCCATAGAAAAGCATTATGGGGATTCCGGTGACGCTGGAAGTCCCTTAGGCATAGAGCGATGACGCTGTGCGTCGTTTAGGCAACTAAAAGTCGCATATCCACCCGGAAGTCCCTCTAATGGCTGTCTGGTAGACACCCACTAGAGGAGGAGTTAACCCTAGCAGGAAATTATTGCAGTTTATAAAAACTGCAATAATTACATGCTGATGGTTAAGGGTGATCGGAGTTTGCACCCAGACCACTTTAATGAGCTGAAGTGGTCTGGGTGTCTACACTGTCCCTTATATATTTATATAGAAAAAGGAACTTGTTTTTTCTTTATTTTTTCTTTGAAATTGATAAAGTTTATAGTTTGACATTCCGTGGGAATTATTGGCACACACACTGCTGCCCCCCATCCACACACTGCCCCACACACACATACAGTGCCCCCTCATACACACACTGCCCCACACACACATACAGTGTCCCCCATACACACACTGCTCCACACACACATACAGTGCCCCCCCATACACACACTGCCCCACACATACATACAGGGCCCCCATACACACACTGCCCCACACACACTTACAGAGCCCCCCATACACACACTGCCCCACACACACATACAGTGCCCCCCATACACACACTGCCTCACACACACAGTGCCCCCATACACACACTGCAAGCCTCACACACACACACTGCAACTCTCACACACACTGCCCCCTCACATACACACATACAGTGCCCCCCATACACACACTGCCTCACACACACAAACAGTGCCCCCATACACACACTGCAAGCCTCACACACACACACACTGCAACTCTCACACACACTGCCCCCTCACATACACACTGCACTGCTCACACATACACTGCAGCTCTCTCACACACACTGCCCCACACATACACTGCCCCTATACACATACTGCAACCCTCACGCACACAGACACACACACACACGCTTCACCCCTAACACATACCACTGCTCATATGCCCTATATCCCAGCATACCCCAGGTAAGTTGTCAAACTGTTCTTAAACGGTTTGACTACTTACTCTGGGATGGGATCCTGACACTACTGGCACCATAACTACTACAGTAAACTATAGTGGTTATTTTGCCTGGATTATTTATTTAAATAATCTACAAGTGCCCCTTCCGAGATCAGGCTCTGGATCCACCACTGCTTCTCTCCCTTGTGATTGGACCATGCAGCCGAATCCAATGACGCAATGTGAACACAGAGGTGGTGTGGAACGGATTGGGAGAGAAGGTGCTGGATACAAGGTAAGTTTTTTTGTTTTGTGTATTTTTGCCATTTAATATTGTTTTCTTTCACACACAAAAAAACTAAAACGGGGGAATATTAAGAAGTGCAGAACTAAACAATAAAGGGAAATATTTAAAAATGTATAAATGATTGGCGTAACCCCTTAAAAGATGTTGAGCGTGTGGGCAAAAAACTCAGATTTTTCCGATACCTACAGTCATGCTTCCACATTCGCTTGCCCAGCTTTGCGCAGTAATTATCAACTCAGAGCATTGGGCTACCTCCGTTAACCACATGCAATCATTGCTGTCCAAAGTAGGAGCATATGGGAAGCCACTTGTGTGTTAAATGAGCCACAGCAAAGGGACCAGGCTTCAGGAGCCAGTAAGAGGAGAACATAAACTGGGAGGCGTTCTGTGCCCACAGTCTATTTGCCCCATAACCACTACAATGAGCTGTAGTGGTTTTGGTGCTTAGAATGAGTCAGACCTTTTTAGGGCCACAGTGTACTAATGATGGCGACATGCTTATGAGTCAGCCCTTTTTTAGGGCCACAGTGTACTAATGACAGTGACATGCTTATGAGTCAGACTTTCCTAGGGCCACAGTGTACTAATGACAGTGACATGCTTATGAGTCAGACCTTTCTAGGGCCATAGTGTACTAATGACGGTGACATGCTTATGAGTCAGACTTTCCTAGGGCCACAGTGTACTAATGACGGTGACATGCTTATGAGTCAGACCTTTCTAGGGCCACAGTGTACTAATGATGGCGACATGCTTATGAGTCAGCCCTTTTTTAGGGCCACAGTGTACTAATGACAGTGACATGCTTATGAGTCAGACCTTTCTAGGGCCACAGTGTACTAATGACGGTGACATGCTTATGGGTCAGACCTTTCTAGGGCCACAGTGTACTAATGACAGTGACATGCTTACGGGTCAGACCTTTCGAGGGCCACAGTGTACTAATGACGGTGACACGCTTATGGGTCAGACTTTCCTAGAAACACAGTGTATTAACTAAAGTGACATGTCTGTGGGTCAGTCTTTCCGTGGGCCATAGTGTACTAATGACAAAGACATGTTTATAGGTCAATCCTTCCTAGGGCCACAGTGTTTAATGGCAGAGACTTGTTGAGGGGTCAGTCTGCTTCAGAGAAGAAATGGTTAATCCTGCATGCAGTATTTCAAAGAGGACAATGAGCAGACCTGTTGCCCATTGTTTCGGGGGCCTTATAAGGAACTGCTGGTATCTGTTTTACAACCTGTCACACATGTTTCAAAACAAACGTGATTAATTAATATGTTTGCCAAGTTGGTTTTTTGCAAGCGCATCCTTTCTGCCTTTACCCATTCAATACCAGAGGTGGCTGAATGAAGTCTAGTGATTTACTGTAATCCTTGCCTAACACTTCATACAAATAAACCTGAATTGATTTTGTTATATTCAACTCCCTCTTGTGTTGCATTACTGATTCTACTAACTGGAAACCACCAGATCCTCTGTCAATGGGTGCCCAGACATGGGCAGAAGATATGAGTTCCAAGTGTCGCTATCTTAGAAGCTTTAAGATGGAGGTGCTTGGAAAAACCCTGTGGGACCAAAACAAGTTTGAAAACAGTAAGTCAAACTGGTCCAGGGGCCAGGAAAAGTTGTGGGAGATGGCTTAAAGGGTCACTATATCATTAGGAATGCAACCATGTATTTCTAACGGTATAGTGTTATGTGTCCGGCCCACCCTTTAAGGGTTTAAAAGATACGTTTTACTTACCTTGTATCCCACGGTGTGTTGGTCTCACCACAGCCTCTTTCCCTCCTGGGCTGAAATCATCAATCTGGATTAACTCAGCCGTCCAATGCTTCCCCATGAGGGAGCCCTGAGATGCTAGTGGGGATGTGTGTTGCAAACCGCTGTGCCAATCAAAGCTGTCTATAAGCAGCATTTATTTGGCTAACCAAATCAGATTTGGTTATTGCAGAAGGACCTCTTGTGGCTGTGAGCAAACCAGCAATGGTTAGCATTGCAGAGGCACTGGTCCCAGAGGACTCAGTTGAGATGCAGTGGTCTTGGTGCCTTTAGTGTCACTTTAAGGAAGATATTCCTCGACTGGGAGCCGAGGGATCAATATAGTGACAGAGCCACTTTTACATTTCAATGGTGCAAGTCTTTGATATGTCTTACTTTATAAGTCATTGCATCAATCCTTTTTATGTTACTATTAGTTACTGACCCATAGAATTGTCACTGTCATTGGTACACTGTGGGCCTAGGAAGAACTGACCCATAAACATGTCACTGTCAATAGTACACTGCAGACCTGGCAAGGACTGACCCATAAACATGTCACTATAGTTTTAAATGTTTGTCCTGGACTGGAACTGGCCCATGAATATACTGTAATATAGGCATACACTCTAAAAGTTGACCTGTAAAAATGTTACCGTCATCAGACCATCCTTACTGTCCACAGAATATTCCATAGGATTGTCCTTGAATGTGAGTGACTCCAGTTTGTTTACAGCTATGTGAAGTTTATTTCACTTGGCAGATTGTGAGTTCTAAAGTAACAGCCAAAAATAACATATGCACTGATTGCTCTCACTGGAGCATCGAGAAGATGTGCCGAGATGAGGCTGTGCTCTGCAGTATCTAACCTTGTTGATTCTTGTAAATTTAATATCTCATCTATATTTTACTATCAAGCATTTTAGCAAAATCTTGTCATGTCCTAAAATGTTTGTTCCGCTTCACAAAGCCCCATCTCTACGTATGTTCCAAATGGAATTAACCTATTTGCCTTTTAGAACATCATGCTATTAACCATTTTGCTACTAAACAATGTCCAATATGGTGGAACTAAAGACTGGTTCTAACTAAGTACCGGATTCTTTCTAAATCATCATATTAGGGAAAGTTGTGAGAATACCATGAATGGGGGAGAAGAATGAAGACCAGTTATCTTTCTTAGACTGGTACCTGGCACCAGTGAAACTGGTAATGGAAACAAAATGGTGACGGATCACGTAAGGAAATAGCTGAAATAAACTCTATGGGTCAAAGAGGGGCTGTATTGTAGGAGTGTGTATGTGTTGGGATAAGCAATATGGTTTGGATTGGTGTCTTAACATATCAAGAAGAGAGAGAGCAGAGATGAGCTGTTTTGGGATGTCATAAAGTATGGGAGAGGTGAGGATCTACATGCTTAGAAAAGACATTGAGATGGATAGGTATATAGGTCCTGGGAGGACTAGAGATCCGAGGAGAGCTATCTAGGCCAGATTGCACCTTGATGTAATCAGGGGAGATGATGGAAGATAAAAGCTGAGACAAGGCTATCTGGGCCATAACGGCTCCTTTATTAGAATGAGAACAACCACTGGCGGTAGAAAAAGAGCTAAGATTAATTATTAAGGTCAGGATAGTGCTTCAATGTAATAACAGCAAAAGATGTTTGGAATCATAGGTGGGAGGAATGTTCTGAGACATTATCTGGGTCAGTGTGGCACTATACTGCAATGGTGGGGGAGGGGAGAGGTGAGAGTCCAGAGGGGTTTATTGGTGAGAACTGGAGCATGATTTCATGAATTAGACTTTGTGGAAATTATTTAGGAAATAAAAATGGATAAGGCGTATGAAAGATAAGAAACCTATAATCCCTGAGAATCCAACCAAATATCTTGAGATCAGAAAACTGATGTATAAAGCGTGAGACTCAAGCAAACACTCGGGTGTCCTAGAGTGTGACTTTTGAATAAAAGTTTAATATTTTGGTGGAGTATCAATAAACATTGTATGTCACGTGGTGAAACCGGCTGGTTAGGTTTCTGGAGTTAACTGCCACTGACATTGATCAGTACCAAGTAAAAAAAAGTAGACAATCTCTGTTAAGGAGCGCCATGTTCTCTGTTAATCTGCATGTTCTAATGTTGTGTCTTATTTAAGTTCCCTTTCTCAGAAAATTGCTGGGCTTCTGTCTTCTGTTCCCACTAACTACATCTAACACCATCATGCAGAACTGCAAAGGTGAAACAGCAATTATTCTTCTTGATGGAATTCCGAATTAAATGCCAAACAATTAATTTGCCCAGGACATTTTGCTCACCCAACGTCTTGATTTAACGATATTGCAAATCAGGAAGGGAAATTTGAAATGCAGATGTCTTGCCCTTTCGGAGATTTCCGCCCCCACAGAGGCGCACAGTGGTCTGCTCACTTGCTAGAAGTGGGTTAGGTGTGATGGGAACAGCCAATGTAAATTATAAATCAGAAAGAAGGTAAATCTGCCTCCTCTCCCTCCGAGGGCATAGAGTACAGAGTGCTATTGACATTCAACAGCCTGCTGGGATTACTGTGTTAATCGTGGGGAGGGGGCATTTAACTCCTTCCTCTGTTAGATAGAGGGCTCATTACCTAGCTCACAGACTGCTCTAAGCTTGGAAAACAGGTTTATTTTATGGAGAGCTCTGTGAATGTCAGGTGAAGAAACACATGCTCACATCTACCTTTATACAAAGCTAAATGCTGCTCACACCTACCTTCACACAATGCTGAATGCTCACACAATGCTGAATGCTCACACCTACCTTCACACAATGCTAAATGCTCACACCTACCCTCACACAATGCTAAATGCTCACACCTACCTTCACACAATGCTGAATGCTCACACAATGCTAAATGCTCACACCTACCCTCACACAATGCTAAATGCTCACACCTACCTTCACACAATACTGAATGCTCACACCTACCCTCACACAATGCTAAATGCTCACACCTACCCTCACACAATGCTAAATGCTCACACCTACCCTCACACAATGCTAAATGCTCACACCTACCTTCATACTAGGCTAAATGCCCAAACCTAGCTTCACACAATGCTGAATATTCACACCTACAGAAGCGCCTCTAGCGCTAGTTTCTCTAAAACTGCCATGTTTACATGTGAAGGGTTAAAACCTGGGGGACCTGGCACCCAGACCACTTCATTGAGCTGATGTGGTCTGGGTGACTATAGTGTCCCCTTAAATAACTGAGGCAGTAGTTTTTACTATGACTATGACTTAGTTGGAGGCTTTTTCCAGATGAGCTATTTTTGAAACAGTTTTTCCATTCGGACCATGGTATCTACTCCAAGACATTCAGCATATTTCAGGTATGAAATACTGTGTACATAGGCCGAGAACCCTGACCTGGCTAAGCTCTGTGCTGTGTGTTTGTTGCAGATTGAGGCCCTCTTGCTGGAGATGCAGGATGTGGAGACAGGAATCAAGATGCAGACTCAAAGGCTAATGATAACGTCGATCCCTCACGCAATCACAGGTATTTTCCACGATTCTCCATTCATTGAAACGGCTCTTTATTAATTTAGTTGGTGACAGAGCTCACCACAGGTGCAATCTGAATGTAATTCCGTTCACCAAATCATTACGGAAACCGTGACGTCTAGTTCAGGGAATTTAATTAAGTTCAAATGCTATAATTTTTACCACCTTAGTAAGTTTGTGAAGTACCATTACTTTAATGAATAGTCTGCTCACTGACCATGATTTGAATTCTAGCTGTATTCTGATTGGCCGACAGTTACTGCCTAAATCTCCACGTTCTTTGCAAATATAAAAGTGGATTCTTTCAGATCTAGTGCCAGCCCTTTGAGAAAGACCAGTGGGTTGAAACGTTGGGATACTTTTGGGTTCCCTAGGCTTTTTTTTATTCTTCTAATTTGATGATAACACTACTTTGATGTTGGAAGGTTTATTTTGCATACATTTGATACATATTCTAAAAGATGTACGTATTATTCTGTTTTTTTCATTTTGCTTTTTTTATATCAGATTGCAATTTAGCTATCACCAGACCTACTCCTACAAGTTTACGTTTTTCCATGACGTGTAATGCTAACACATTAATATATAAACTGTAATCACATATTACAGGTATTAACCCCTTAAGGACACATGACATGTGTGACATGTCATGATTCCCTTTTATTCCAGAAGTTTGGTCCTTAAGGGGTTAATCTCTCCACCACTAACTGTGCTTGGTTCTGTAGCAGAAGGGTTCGTGAAGAACACTAGCTTTTTGGGGGGATGATTTTATTAGGATAATACTGTTTCATTCCTTTATTTTGTCTCCGGCTTTTGGGTTATTTTACATAAATATTCCAAAGACAGATTTTGTTGGGCCCTCTCTCTCATACATACATGACAGGTCTGTCAGTCTGTAACAGATGTGCTGTGATGTTCACATAGTTACAGTTGCCAACCCTTAGAGTGCCTGGAACCATTTTACTGTCTTGCCACCAAGGTTTAAAAAAACATCCTGTATGTTTGTTCATTGAAGCCCTCGCAAAATGCTTCTTGGTAGTAGTGAAATCCTCATACATGGTGCTAGATAGCAGTGAAGTCCATCACATATGGTGTTACAGTGAGGGAAAAAAGTGATCCCCTGCTGATTTTGAACGTGACAAAGAAATGATCAGTCTATAATTTTAATGGTAGGTGTATTGTAACAGTGAGAGACAGAACAACAAAAAACAAATCCAGAAAAACGCATGTCAAAAAAGTTATAAGTATAAATAAGTATTTGACCCCTTCGACTTAGTATTTGGTGGCAAAACCCTTGTTGGCAATCACAGAGGTCAGAAGTTTCTTGTAGTTGGCCACCAGGTTTGCACAAATCTCAGGAGGGAATTTGTCCCACTCCTCTTTGCAGATCCTCTCCAAGTCATTAAGCTTTCGAGGCTGACGTTTGGCAACTCGAACCTCCACAGATTTTCTATGGGATAAGGTCTGGAGACTGGGTAAGCCACTCCAGGACCTTAATGTGCTTCTTATTGAGCCACTCCTTTGTTGCCTTGGCTGTGTATTTTGAGTCATTGTCATGCCGGAATACCCATCCACGACCCATTTTCAATGCCCTGGCTAAGGGAAGGAGGTTCTCACCCAAGATTTGACGGTACATGGCCCTGTCCATCGTACCTTTGATGCAGTGCAGATGTCCTGTCCCATTTTAGCAGTAAAAAACACACCACCAAAGTATAATGTTTCCACCTCCATGTTTGACGGTGGGGATGGTCTTCTTGGGGTCATTAACATTTAGACATTTAATTGTAACCAGACAACTCAACGTCGAGGGCCCTGCTCAATGAGCTTACATTCTAGAGGGAGTGGGGTATAGTGACACAAAGGGTAAAAGTAGGGGTATGAAGTAAGATGTTAGAAAAGTATTCGCTGAGGGCTTGGTAGATAATTTTTAACCTGCTAACAGTTCAATTGATATGCTTTCTTGAAGAAGTCATAGGCAGCATTCCTCCTCCTCCAAACATGGCGAGTTGAGTTGGTGCCAAAGAGCTACATTTTGGTCTCATCTGACCACAACACTTTCACCCAGTTCTTCTCTGAATCATTCAGATGTTCATTGGCAAACTTCAGACGGGCCTGTACATGTACTTTCTTGAGCAAGGGGACCTTGCAGGCACTGCAGGATTTCAGTCCTTCACGGCGTAGAGTGTTACCAGTTGATTTCTTTATGACTATGGTCCCAGCTGCCTTAAGATCATTAACAAGATCCTCCAATGTAGTTCTGGGCTGATTCCTCACCATTCTAATGATCACTGAAATTCCACGAGGTGAGATCTTGCATGGAGCACCAGACCAAGGGAGACTGACAGTTATTTTGTGTTTCTTCCATTTGCGAATAATCGCACCAACTGTTGTCACCTTCTCACCAAGCTACCTGTAGCCCATTCCAGCCTTGTGTAGGTGTACAATCTTGTCCCTGACATCCTTGGACAGCTCTTTGGTCCTGGCCATGAGTTTGGAATCTGATTGATTGATTGCTTCTGTGGACAGGTGACTTTTACACAGGTAACAAGCTGAGATTAGGAGCACTCCCTTTAAGAGAGTGCTATTAATCTCAGCTCGTTACCTGTGTAAAAGACAACTGGGAGCCAGAAATCTTGCTGATTGATAGGGGATCAAATACTTATTTCACTCACTGACATGCAAATCAGTTTATAACTTTTTTGACATGTGTTTTTCTGGATTTTTATATTGTTGTTATTCTGTCTCTCACTGTTAAAATACACCTACCATTAAAATTATAGACTGATCATTTCTTTGTCAGTGGGCAAATGTTCAAAATCAGCAGGGGATCAAATACTCCTTTCCCTCCTTGTAGATAGAGGTGAAGTCCATCACGCATTGTGTGAGATAGAGGTGAAGTCCATCACATATTGTGTTAGATAGAGGTGAAGTCCATCACACATGGTGTTAGATGACAGTAAAGTCCATCACACATGGTGTTAGATGACAGTGGAGTCCATCACACATGGTGTTAGATGACAGTGAAGTCCATCACACATGGTGTTAGATAACAGTGAAGTCCATCACACATGGTGTTAGATGACTGTGAAGACCATCACACATGATGTTAGATGACAGTGGAGTCCATCACACATGGTGTTAGATGACAGTGAAGTCCATCACACATGGTGTTAGATAACAGTGAAGTCCATCACACATGGTGTTAGATAACAGTGAAGTCCATCACACGTAGTGTTAGATAGAGATGCAGTCCATCACACATGTTGTTAGAAAGGGGTGAAGTCCATCACACATGGTGTTAGAAGACAGTGAGTGAAGTCCATCATACATGGAGCTGCATAGTCCTTATATGTGGTGCTATGTAGCTCCAAAGTCCATCTTACATGACATATGTACCTCTTCTGTGATGGTAGGTAGTCCTCAAGCCCCTTATTCATGGGGATAGATATCCTTGAAGATCTTCATGCATAATAGTTAGAATTATAACTCCCGTGCCTGTGTAGAGTTCCTAAACCCCCCTGTTTGTGAAAGCTGGGAACGTTGCAACCCCATACATAAAGCTGGGATAAATCGCAGCCCCCATGAAGCTATCTTTTTTTTTCTTCTCATTTTTAGTTCCCTCCTCTTACAATTTCAAATATATAGACCTCCTTACTGAAATACATACAATTACATTCAAATATTTTACCCTAGTATTTCATCGGTACATGTTAAATATAGCAAATACAAAGGCCTCGCCACCCAAAAATCTAAGACCTCAATTTAGAAAATTGGGAAAGATTGACATATATGTTTTTGTACAGGGGTTATATACAATATATACATATAGCTTATGGTGTATCGCAGCATATAAATGCTTTCAGAGCTTTTTGGATGCCTGTATTTATTTGCTAAATGATGCTAAATGAGAAGGACAGTTCTGACAAGGATCCTATCGTTCAGGGTTTAGACTCTCGTCACTGACCTTGGACGACTTTCAGTTGCTCATTTGGCCGCTCTGTGCTGACTCTCTCTCTATAACCGAAGACTTCCTTAAGTATATCAAATTAAAAGATTATCTTGTCACTCAAACCAAGAAATCTCTGCTTATACTGATTCACTGAGGATAGACGGTGGAGCCTTAACCCATTGCTTACCTGTGCTTTATTACTTGGCTCATTGCATGTACGTTGAGTAGGTTTGTTTAACGGAATACGAGGAAATATTTGGTTAAAAATTTCCTTAACTCTCTGTCTGTCTCTCCTTTTTTTCTGTCCATATCTTTGTCTTTAAGCATCCACCTGAACATCCTATAACACAAAGGCCTTATTTCTATGTCCTAAGACTATATTTTGCAGTTAAAACCTTATTTTTGACTTATTTGTTGGGGAATTTTCTACACGACTGCTGTACATGAAGATATATTTTTCTTCTTCTCATTAATCTAAAAGTAGTTTGTTGCGTCACAAGTGCATGCAGTGTACGGGTCGCTCAATACGACCCTTGACCTACACAGATCCATACATTGATTACAAAAACACTGGTTTTAGGAAGCCTTTCCTTTAAATAGCTTTCAACAGACTCTGGAGATCCGTTTTATTTACAGCAAATTGGGCTGGTATTGATGTTTGATGCAGTTTTTTTTACTGAAAAACACATTAGTCTTTGGAGTCTCTATATTTTTAACATTAGTAACTAAATACAATGTTTGCTTGTTTTTTCTTTTTTCTTATTAATCCTGTCTTATTTTGATTTATTTTAATTTTGGGACGTTTTGTACGGAGTTTGATTTTGGGTACTCTTGGGTTGCAGTAACTATACAGACCATATGATAAGTAATATTGGATTTATTCACAATGTGTAATATCA
The DNA here is from genome assembly GCA_933207985.1 of Pelobates cultripes. Taxonomy (NCBI): domain Eukaryota; kingdom Metazoa; phylum Chordata; class Amphibia; order Anura; family Pelobatidae; genus Pelobates; species Pelobates cultripes. The sequence continues at coordinate 15,378,992 of OW240916.1, read as the reverse complement.
GATTGGGGGGAACCTAATGCGAATGCGCACAAAGCGTTGCACGCATTAAGCTTTCCCTATAGGAAAGCATTAAAGGGACACTGTAGGCACCCAGACCACTTCAGCTCATTGAAGTGGTCTGGGTGCAATGTCCCATCACCCTTAACCCATAGCTTGTAATTATTGCTGTTTTTATAAACGGCAATAATTACCTGCTAGGGTTAACTCCTACTCTAGTGGCTGTCTGCCAGACAGCCACTAGAGGGACTTTTGGGCTCGAAGGCGTCTTTTTGTCGCTTAAATGACGCTGAACGTTCTCACGCTATGCATAAGGACTTCCAGCGTCACCGGAATCCCTATAGGAAAGCATTATTTATCCTAATGCAAGTGTGACCAGTGCTGCACATGCGCATTAGGTCTCCCCTGTCGGCTGACATCCGTGGGGGAGGAGTATGGGCGGAGCCGAGCAAGCACCAGGGTACATTGGCGCAGGACCCAGGTAAGTGACAGAAAGGGTTATTAAACCCTTGTGCACCATAGGGGGGAGGGTGGGCCTTGACAGAGGGGATAGCTGTAGTACAAGGAAAACGAGTTTGTTTTCCTGGCAATATAGTTTACCTTTAACTCAATATCGTCTGGGGCGTATCAACATACTGGAATTCCTCACTCGAAGTGTCCAACTCTGTGAAACTGCAGGGTCCCTATAGGGTTCTGAATGAAAAGGTTTCTGTGCATACATCATTCCCCTGCAGTCTCTCTACACATTTCCTGTAGAGTGATCTAATTTTTTTAACTTTATTGCAAGGTGTTTTTAATCTAGAATTTATCTCCTACTTTGTTAAAAAGCCTGCGGTAGACTCCTGTGTGTGATTAAAGTTAAATAAACAGAGCAGCATGTAAAAAAAAAAAAAAAGCATCTAAAGTAAACACAATGTGCTGTCACATCTGATTTAAATTTTTTTCATGCACTGATGCAATCATTCTAAACACCCGTTATACCACAACTGTAACCCCTCTCAGGAAATTAGTCCTCTTAACACTGTGTAATCCAACTATGATTTTAACCCCTCTCAAATCTTTAACCTCCCTTGAACCTAACCACCTCTTTTCAATTTGATTTTATTGATAAATTTTTCATAAAGCATAACTACTTCTGACACTTCAACACGTGCATTAATTTACACAGCTGCATAAACTCTTAATGCTCACTTATTCACACATCACACATATGTTTATATAAACATGCAGTTAATTCATTTTCTTTTTGTTTGGGTGGGGAGGGGGCATTGGGCACCTTAGAATTCTGTGCCTACGGGCACCTGACATATAAATGCGGCCCTGGTAAAGGGGCCTGCTCAGATCAACCTGTAGTTTTCAGGAAATTGGTTATAAACGCACATAAAATATAAAGTATGTAAATGTAATATGTCTAGTAAAGGAGAAATAAAAGCTGTGAAAACAAGGGAGGATGAGACAAGGGAGAGAGGTGACCTGGGAAATTAATGTACGTCCCCAAATACGTGTCTTTTCACGATTTATTAAAGGACTGTCTAACGATGAGAGAAAGTAAAGTCCACAGGGGTCACTTGGCCTGATCCATGCACTTAGCGAGTCTGCATTGCACTGGGCTCATCTCCTACACAGTCATGCAGGGCAATGGGCTTCCGCAATGTTATGGTTCTACATATCTTTCTGGTTTACTCCCCAAGTATATTAGACACTGATTTTGTACACATTCTCTTTTCATGCTGGGCTTGTTATTTGCCATGCCTAATTTTACATTTGTTCTGTAAGCATGGCGTAGTTTGCCTAATGTTCCACAATGTCAGTTTGTGTTATCGCAGAATATTATTTATTGCCGCCAACCTTGCTTTACGTTAGACATCAGCGAAGCGTTTTGTTATTTTGCTCTTCTCCATGTTGCGGATTTTGGTTAATTTTTTTTGCCTTTACTTCCCAACTATCCCTTAATTTCATATTGTGTCTCTGACTGATGTTATATATTTAGAAGAATAAAGCAGATTTAGATGTAGTTATGTGTTTAAAATGATGTCTCTGCACATGGCGACAGCAAATGTTGTCCTCCTACCAAAACCAGGGAAAGACGACACACTGGCCTCGAGCTAAAAGCCAATCTCACTTATTAACACTGACCTCAAAATATTCGCCAAAATCTTGGCGTCCAGACTCAACGTACTGCTCCCGCGCTTGATCCACCCAGATCAGGTGGGCTTTATGCCAGGCCGCCAATTGTATGAAAACACGAGAAGAGGGGTCAGCACAATCTGGCACATGGGGGAATCCGGGGCGCCTTCTCTGGCGCTCTCACTAGACGCGGAGAAGGCGTTTGATAGGGTGTTATGGCCTTATTTATTTGAATTACTCCGATTCCAGGGGTTCCCGGAGACCTTCGTAACAGCTATACGAGCATTATACACCGATCTGAGGGCACAAATACTCATCACAGGGGCACGCGCAACACCCTTCACCCTGGGAAACGGCACCAGACAGGGTTGCCCATTGTCCCCCCTGCTCTTCGCCTTAACCTTGGAGCCACTACTACAAGCTATCAGGCAACACCCGCACATCAGGGGCGTCACGGTGGGGGGAACACCATTCACGGTCTCGGCGTATGCTGATGATGTCATGCTGACGCTCAGGGAGCCGAGACACTCTCTCCACCATTTATCGCTCATACTGGAGCGATTTGGCAATATAGCAGGGTACAAAATTAACTACTCCAAGTCCGAGGCAATGCCCTTCCACCTGGAGCCCCCGGAACTCACCCACATACGCGACACGTATCACTTCAAGATAACCACTGACGAACTCACGTATCTAGGGATACGGCTAACAGCGAACACATCCTCCCTATTTGCCCGCAACTATACACCCCTGTTCCGGACCCTTTTCGCAGAACTAGAGCAGTGGACGGACAGGCCCATCTCATGGCTGGGGAGAGTAAACTCTATAAAAATGAATGTGCTGCCGAGGATACTATTCCTCTTTCAAGCACTCCCAATAAGAGTAACACGGAGGGACCTGACGGGAATACAAAGAGCGATTGATGCCTTCATATGGCACAACAAACGCCCAAGAATCGCGCGCGCCCTCATGTACAGACCGAAACCCAGGGGGGGGCTGGGACTACCCAATGTCTACACCTATTATCTAGCTGCACAGCTGACACAGGTGATACAGTGGCACACACCTCCTGACAGGAGACGGTGGGTGGATCTAGAGTCGCTGATGACAGGTCAGGATCTCCCGCAATTTTCAATATGGGCACCCAAAGCGCAAAGAGCCATATTAAGAACAGCGAACCCAGCCATACTCAACTCCATACAGATTTGGGACCAAACCAAAACGAAATACGCCCTCAGCTCCCACCCGTCCCCCATGACACCAGTCCTTAGGAATAGGGCCTTCCCTCCCGGAATGCAGGCGAGAGACTATAAGGGGATAGAGGCCACGGGACTCCAAAGATACGTACACCTATATGTGAACCAAAATGTAGTCACCTACGAACACCTAGCCACTAAAGCCAACTTACGAACAAGAGACTACTTTAGGTACTTGCAGATCCGTGACTTTGCACAAAACCCTGACATACGGAAGGCGGCTCTGACACCACTAACCTTCTTCGAAAAACTATGTTACAATGAGACAACACAAACTAAACTCATTACGCTACTATACAACCACCTCAATGGGAACTCGAACGAGGAGGGCACGCTGCGATACACCGACCAGTGGGAAGCCGACCTGGGGGAGGTATTAGAGGGAACGGAGTGGCAGGATATATGGGAAGCATGTAGCAAAACCACAATATGTGTGACGCTCCAAGAGCAATCGTATAAAACACTATTTCGATGGTACCTGACCCCCGTGAAACAGAAACATATGGGGCTAAGTCCCACAGACGACTGCTGGCACGGGTGCGGGGGGCGGGGCACGTATATACATATGTGGTGGGGCTGCCCGAAGGTCGCAGACTACTGGAGTAACATTGTGGAGCTTAGCTCCCAAATCCTGCAAAGGCGACTGGGATTAGACCCATGGGCATGTCTGCTCTCAAGACCCACAAAGGATCTCCCCAGACACGAGCAAAGACTTCTTAACATGCTCTATTTAGCGGCCCGAAGGTCCCTAGCACAACAGTGGTCATGTCCAGATCTCCCACATATATCCCTGGTTAAGACAAAAATGCAAGACAATTACATAATGGATAAATTTACCTCTCAGGTGCGAAACACCATGACTAAGTTCCAAAAAGTCTGGGACCTGTGAGAGCAATACGATACTTAGCACAACAACTTGGGGCGCGGGGCAGCATCCACGCAACTTTCAATTGGCGGGGCGGGGGCCCACCAAACGCCAACCACCACATCAACATTCGGACAGGCGGAAGAGGCACCACTGCTAGACGAGGGTGGGGCCGGGCCCAGCTCATAAAACACAACTTAAGGGAACTGACTACCCCCGTCGGTAGTTCACTCGGTAACCATATCAAACTGATATAGCTAACCACGCAGGTACTTGTCTCCAACTCTTTACTTTCCTTTCTATCTCTCTCTTGTAGGCAGGCACCCCAGACCTGTAAGTAGGCAGAAGGGGAAAGGCAGATAAAAACACATCAGCGTTTTGTGATGCGTAGAAGGGAGGGAGGACGCAGTCGCATACCCCAGGAAGCGGCGAGACTGACACTCCACTCTATAAGCCTAACCCTTCACAGCAAAGCTATTGTACATAGTTAACACTGCTTGCCACCTATACCAAAAATTCAGACGAAGTCACCCACAAGAAAACTTGATGTATATGATATGCCTAAACTGACAACTGTCACTTGCATTCTATATGCTAATGTATGACTGCGCTGTCATGTACATAAATGTAACTGCTTTCATGATTACCATCTACTTTGTCAAACCAAAAATAAAGAATAAAAAAAAAAAAAAAAAATGATGTCTCTGCTAATTTCATATGTTTGTCATTTAAATGTCTTGTCTCGATTGCTTTCGTATGTTAAAGTTTCATTTGAAGCTCATTCCTGATTATTTTTGTAGCTAGTTTACCATGGAGAGCAGTGCATTTTATATTTTAAATCCGTTAGTCCCAGCAGCTTTTTTAAGATTTGGGCCTCTTCAAGTGAGTGCTGCCTTTGTATTCTTTATGATAAAGAATTGACCTATTTTATACATTATAGCGCCCCCTCCCTGTCATAAATTACAGGTGTCTGAAGATGTTTAAAGGGACACTATAGGTAGGGTTGCCACGATGTTGATTGGCAAAATTGATCAAAGGATCCGCACTCACTCACAGCGGCCACAGGTGCTCCGGAACAGGACCAGCAATCCCAACACATTAAGGCAGCAAGAAAGATTCCCAGGCACTTAAAGTGTGAAAACCGCAGGCAGATTTATTGAAACAAAAAAGACAGCAACGTTTCGACCTACCAAGAGGTCTTTGTCAAGCTACAGGATTCCTGATTGATTTATTGCCTGATTTACTTCCTTCCACATTTTACTTTTACATGCTGCAGGCCAATATAAAAATATGGGGAGTTTTATTACCTTTTAGGGGATTAAAGGACCACTCTAGGCACCCAGACCACTTCAGCTTAATGAAGTGGTCTGGGTGCCAGGTCCCTCTAGGATTAACCCTTTTTTTTATAATAAGGTTAATCCAGCCTCTAAAGCCTCTAGTGGCTGTCTCATTGACAGCCGCTAGAGGCGTTTGCGTTCTTCTCACTGTGAAAATCACAGTGAGAAGACGCCAGCGTCCATAGGAAAGCATTATAAATGCTTTCCTATGAGACTGGCTGAATGCGCGCGCAGTTCCTGCCACGCATGCGCATTCAGCCGAAGAGGAGAATCAGAGGCGGAGAGGAGGAGGAGAGCTCCCTGCCCGGTGCTGAAAAAAAAGGTAAGTTTAACTCCTTTCCTATCTCCAGAGCCCGGCGGGTGGGGGCACCCTCATGGTACTATAGTGCCAGGAAAACGAGTATGTTTTCCTGGCACTATAGTGGTCCTTTAAAGGGGGACAAGCCAACTAAATGATGGTTTTAACACTATATTGTCAGTAATACATATTTGTGTTCATGACCCTCTAGTGTTCCTTTAATAGAGTGGTTTTGGTGTATAGATCATGCCCCTTCCGTCTCACTGCTCAATTCTCTGCCATTTAAAGTTGACACATTTTGTTTACACAGCCCAAGCTACACCTCCCTGCATGTGACCTACACATTCTCCTTTATTGCACATTCTGTTTAATTTAGAATCTCTATTCTCCTGTAGGTTTAATAACAAGCTAGAGCTGGCAGCTGCCTCTTGTGTATGATGAAAATGCAATCAACAAAGCGGGAGATAAAAAATTCTAAAGTAAACACTCTGTGCTGTCACAACCACAACCATAAAAAGTAAATCATTTTTTTAATGCAGGCTGTGTGAGTCACAGACAGGAGAGGTGTGTTTAGGGCTGAATCAATGCACTTTAATTCCCAGAGAATTGGATTTAGCCAGTGAATAAATTACCTATTCAATGCTGGAAAAATAATAACCAATATAAAAATGTAAACGAAAGACCAGTATCTGGAAGGGTTGAAATTTTTTTTTGCCCCTAAATCCAGTCAAAAGGGATATTGCTCTTCTTTTTATCAAACAATCAGCCTGGTGATCCTCGTATGTCCTTACCCCCTTAAGGACCAAACTTCTGGAATAAAAGGGAATCATGACATGTCACACATGTCATGTGTCCTTAAGGGGTTAAACCTCATGCCCCCCCCAGTTATTGTAGAATACTACCCCCACAATGCTTTTCTGCTACCTGCAAGGCTGGTACAAGATAATAGGGGTTGTAGTTCTACAATGGCTGTGGGGGTTCTGCCTTTGTTTACCTGTGACATAAACGGTTACACATCTACACTCAGGAACAAGATAAATAAGAACAGCTATACTTAAAATAATTACTGGAAAAACACAATAGTTCACAAATGGAACATTTCAGCTTTTAATACAAACACACAGAATGGAAAGCAAATGTTGCAACAGACCTTTCAGTAGCTGAGATCAAGAAGCAAGAGACTACGTGAATTTGTAGTTTTGTTTATTTTATTACATCATCTATATTGACGGCTTATAATTAAAGGTATCCTTTCGTATTGATTCACTGAAGTCGTACGTCTTAATCGAAAGGCTTATATTGGCTTTCATCCCTAACATTCACATTACACCCATTATAGTCCTTAGATGCTAAATGTCTCTAGGTAAATATTCGGAATGCTTTTATATAGCTGTGCACTCATCTTTAATGGAAGTGTTATGTCCATACCAACACAGAGCAATTACGACGCCTCTTGGTGGTTGGTTGTTTTTACCTCTTCTCTTTAACTTCTTTTATTTTTCATTTTCAATTATCGTAAAATGTACAGCAGGAACACACATTCCATAATGCATTGCCAACATCAACGGTTCTTACTCGGTGCAGTACCTGGGTTGGGGGAAGCTACATGTATGGAGATCTTTGCACTTGTTTAAATTATATGCTTTCTTTACTTTATTTTAACTTATGGTATTTCCTACCTCTTTGAAGATTGTGAAAAAAAAGTGTAGTTTTTATAAAACTATCTTGCATTCAGATCTAGGTGAGGAACAGGTGAACGCCAATGAAGATTTATATACCGTATCTGATTTAAAACTTTGGCTCATTTTATACCCGGTGTATTTTTAGCAAGTCTCAACTTTATCTATGCACATACTAACTATAATATGCTTTATAGGTCATGATATCCTGGAGTGGATTATTCAAAGGTTACAGATCACAGATGAAGGTACGTGATTGAATTTTAATTTATTACAAACCCCGAGCTCTGTGCTTAACATTATTGGATGTATTGCGCGCACAGCAGCCTACTTAGACCTGCCAGGTAGTTAATTGCTCTTGCATTTATAAAGGCTTTTGTGCAGACTGGGCATGTGCACAGCACCACGTGAGAGCAATTTAAAGCAATTTATTTTTACATTAATAATAAAACCGCATAAAATCCTGTTGGCTGGTAAAGGAACTTTGTCTCTTCACTAAATAATTGATGAGTTTAAGACAAAAAGTGCTATTTTTCCCCCCCAATATTGGCATCGATTTAATAAGCTTTCCTAATGATTCAATACTGTTAGAAAACGTTTCTAATGATTTTTCTACAAAAAGTCCTGTAGACTTTAATGGACTGAAGATAAATCATTTGAAATGATTATTAAATCGAGGCCTTTGTTTTTGTTAGATGCTATGATTACTGACATAGGGGTACAAGAAGCAAAAAGGAAAGGCTTACAGGTGTAAAGCAATGATACATCTCACTGTGCACACAGCTCAATACACTGGGCATGTGCACAAGCTTCTTAATGCTTTTCTATATGAAAGCATTGGATTGGATGAGATCCATGATCTCGATGATCTCAGCCAAGGAGGCGGACCATCCACATGTAGACCAGCGCTGTGAGGGAGAAATTCTAAGTTAACCACCTTTTTTACTCCTTGCAGGTGGAGGGCCAGGGACCTAAATAGCTTAAAGGACATTATAGCATTAAAAATGCCCATAGGAAAGCATTACTCAATGCTTTCCTATGGACGTTCTGCATGCTGAATGCGATTTTCACATTGAGCGTCAGGGAAGCGCCTCTAGCGGCTGTCAGGAAGACAGCCACTGAAGGCTGGATTAACACTGCTTTGTAAACATAGCAGTTTCTCTGAAACTGCTATGTTTACAGCTGCCGGGTTAAAACCTGGGGGACCTGGTACCCAGACCACTTCATTGAGCTGAAGTGGTCTGAGTGACTATAGTGGTCCTTTAACCCCTTAAGGACACATGACGTGTCTGACATGTCATGATTCACTTTTATTCCAGAAGTTTGGTCCTTAAGAGGTTAAGGAGGGCAAGTGGGAACAAGAATCAGGAATAGAACCACGTCGGAAAATTGTTAAATGAGCACAATATATCTTATAAAGGCTATACCACTAGGTATTGGATCTAAATTTCCTCAGTAATCTAATATAGGTACACAAATCCCACTGGTCTTGCACTCTTTTTAGAATGTTTGGTTTTATTGAAGGACTGTACAATGGAATCAATAAAGTCCTTATATAAAAATGTATTAAATATTGCACATATCCAGCATTAGTTTTCCAGAATGAGTTAGGGAAAAAAAAAAAAAAGGGAATGAGGAACATGGTGAAAGGGGGAGAAGTTGGAACGTTAAGAGTACAAGTTGCAGGTAACTGGTTTTGTCAATCTTCTTGAGGTGAATCAGACCGTGTGTGTCTCTATGTGTTGAGGCAGTTGTAGGTTTTTTTTGTTTGTTTTTTAAAGTGTGGATTTCCAATGGCCTTGTAGATACTAGGGATCTTGTGAGTTTGAAACTAGAAGGAATTTTGGAGGTTACATTGTTTTTAACTACTACTACCTTTGGTCTTCTGGGTGATAGCAACTTGTGTGGTAGAAGGTTCCTTATGGATGCCGAGACTTGGGAAGGTTGGGAAAACTCAATGGAGATGGGTCACATCAAGATACTATTTAGACAGCTGCTTGTAAGCATTTTCTTGGACAGTTGCACAGATACACAGACTGTGAACCCATGCAAAGCTCACAATATATAAATATTTCCAACCATTTTTCATCATCTATGAGGAAGCCTATCTCTTTGGACCATGTAGTTGTGAATGATAGCCATTTTATTGTTTGTTTGATCCCTTTATTGCCATTTGGTGGTGATCATTAGATGTGGTTAATTTGAGGTCAGGCAATGGGTCTCAAGGAGTCAAATCCTTATTGTGCCATTCATTGTGACGGTAAGTTTTGATGTGAATCACCATTTACACTTATGTTCCTTTCTCTTAAAGATTGAGTAATAGGCAAGCATGCCCAGTTATAAAGACAACATATTCGAGGTAGCACTTAATATTTATGATCTTGGTTTTCATTTCCCTTTAAAAAAAATGTAAATACTGCTGCAAACCTTGTTTATTTTATTTTCTTGTGTACATTTATTGCCTAGAAAAGGAGCCTGGACCTTGCCCTCTCATAGCACGGTGGTTGAGGTTTGGTCTGAACCAGTCTGTTTTCTCAGTCTATTGGTTTTTGCCGTCTTTGTCTGTCGAGAGCGTAGAAGAAAAATCACTAGAACATACTGGTATAAATCACTTGGAAAGATGCGTTCAGATATTCTCCAGTTTCTGACATTGGTCGTCCTTGATAAGTCTTCAGAATCTGTTAACTTTGTAGCGAGAGGCAAATTTACCTTCTATCCCCTCAGTGTGTAGACTTAGTGTAGGGGTGAGTAAGGACTAGCTAGGGTTGGTGAGGGTTCACTGTAGTTAGATGTGAGATTAGGGCTTTAGAATTAAGGGCTATGTCTCTATATACCCTCATTGCATTTAATGTAAGGCATATAATTAACGTTTCGGTAAAACAGCAGAATTGTGACACCAAGTGTTATTGACTTGGAGTGTAATGAATAGACCCTCTAGAGGTCTATGTATTGATCTTCAGTAATCAAATGCAATATGTATCTTTCCTTAGAGGCCCAGCACCTCAGCAATCTAATGGTGAAATGCGGTTATATCTACCCTCTGCAGGAACCAACTAATCTTATTCTAAAACCCGATGTTAGTCTCTACAGATTCCAGGTATGTGGGAAGCAGGGAGACATTCGCAGCAGTGAATCTGTCTCCATGGGGAACATGCTACGTCTGTTGGAAAAAGACTTGAGTGCGCCCCAAGAAACAAAACTGATTAAATGTGTTGGATATTGCAAAACTAACGCAGCTCACAATTGATCTGCCTTAACAAAAATCATACATTTTTTGTAAGCTTTTTTTTTAATTGTTTAAATTTTTTTTTTTTTTTTTTAATTAAATACTGTACTGTACAATCAAATGTACAAATAATAATTTGGCAGAAAAATAGTTCTACTGTAGGTTTATGTAGAGCCAAGGAGGGCTAGACTGTACCTACTGTTAGCTATCTACGTATCACAAAACACTGCAGTGCTATTATCGAACAAAATGTCATTAAAAGGAAAAAAGTGCCAAAACACCACAAAATCGAATTTATCACAGCAGCTTAGGAGTTAACCAGCCAGTTTCCACGGAAACATCTGGACAATGTAGGAAAGCATAAGCAGGGAGTTTGCTGTTCTGAAATTCTGGGTGATGTTGTCGATTAACCCTTAAAGAGCTGACATTTAATGAATATTGCACTTTTAAACTATAAATATATTATAGTTATATATATCACTCTGTGTGTGTGCGTGCGTGTGTGTGTGTATATTATTGAAACTGGTTAAAAAAGAACCTATGATCACAGCTATTTTGTTTATTCCTTTTGTTAAAGGGATGGGGTGACAGATATTTCAACTACTGCCATTTTATTCCCAATTGTTTAGACTCCTTATTTTTGGCCCACCCAGCAGTGGCCTGCCGAGGACACAGACTATGGTGAGTGCTCAATGCCGAGCTGTCATTTCTATACATAGCAAATTAGGAGCAATCATAGCCCTTTTCTGTTGTAGAACTACATCTACCATGATGCTTTGCCAGCCTTAAATTAATCTATGTCAATTTGGCAACCCCCCCGGTCTTGGAGTTACTATAAATGTAATCTCTGTTATTGAATTATATGTGGAATCATCGTCCTGTTTTTACAGTTCATGATCCATTTTCACAACCAATCAAATATCCGAATATTTTGAACATTTTTGTATTACATCATGCAAATTACAATGTGTCATAAAATCATCAGGAGAATTAAAGCCAAAATAAACAAATTGAAAAAAATCCCATCCTCTGCCCTTTTTCCAGCTTTCCAATTTTAGCCGAAATATTTCTGGTTTATTGATTAACCGTGTCACTTTCACTAAGGAGTGTAGGCAGAGGACAAACTGGAAAATCTGCTTTTTTTTCTTCTTTTCTGTTTTGTTTTCGTTTGTTTGTGTTCTTTTGTCTGCAAATCAACATGTGTTTCTGTTGGTGCAGCAATTTACTTGGCAAAGAAAAATATCCGGAAAAAGGGGATTTTGGAAGAATATGAAAAGGTATTTGATTTGTGGCTCTGGTGAAATACTCCATGTGTAATATATATCTGTATGTATATACGGATATAGTACGGGATCCGTCTGTTACTAAACTAATTAGATCATGTTTTCTAACCCAGAGACGTGACATGGTGCATCGCTGGGTCAAGAAAACTAACATGTTCTGTGCCGTCCAAGATGAATCAGTTTTATATCCAAACTTCAGAAACTTACTCATGTGTTGGTTAAAGGACTAGGGAGAAAGACAGTGTGTCTCTCTGCTCCCGACACCTCTCCCAAATTATCAGTAATGAGAGAGGAACAGAAATTATTTAGACAGCTAATCACGTAGCTATTCAGGGTTTATGGAGAATCTATATAAAGGAACGGTGTATGGGATCAAGTGCATAAACAGTGCAGGTCAGCCTCTCCAAATAAGGGATCACTCCCAATTCCCAGAAGATAAACAAATATACAGGCAGTATAGTTTAAAAAATATATACCAATGGGGGCGCCACAGTCACAGAACGTGTGTATATTTACCATGTATATATAGAGATGAACATGTAAGAAAGACAATAAAAAGCATACATGGTGAAGTATTTAATAACAATATGGTACAAAATAACAGTAAAAATACACACTCACAAAGAAGATGGCACAAAGAGAAATATATCTCTAATTGTGCAAAATACGCTTATCAACCCTTCTTGGGTGAAGTCCCCTTTAAATGCAGGTCCGATGTCGATGCCTTCAGGATATAAGGAAAGGATCAAGTCTTTTAGGGAAGTGCTGGCAACCTTGCCCGGTATTTTATATTCTGAAGGCATCGACATCGGACCTGCATTTAAAGGGGACTTCACCCAAGAAGGGTTGATAAGCGTATTTTGCACAATTGGAGATATATTTCTCTTTGTGCCATCTTCTTTGTGAGTGTGTATTTTTACTGTTATTTTGTACCATATTGTTATTAAATACTTCACCATGTATGCTTTTTATTGTCTTTCTTACATGTTCATCTCTATATATACACATGGTAAATATACGCACGTTCTGTGACTGTGGCGCCCCCATTGGTATATGTTTTTTGAACTATACTGCCTGTATATTTGTTTATGGAGAATCTATCTTTTTTCTTCTAGGTTATAACGGCAGAGCCATTAAAAAATCAATATAATAATCAAAATAGAGAATGAATCTACATAAACATGAGTATTATAACTGGAGCAAGTTAAAGTTTATCTTATATAAAACTCACATAATAAACATTAGGTCAGGACCCATCATTATTGAAGTACTTTGATTAAATACAGAATAATGTCACATTCCTATGTTAAAGGGACACTATAGTCACCTAAACAACTTTAGCTTAATGAAGCAGTTTTAGTGTATAGATCGTGCATCTCATGTTTCACTGCTCAATTCACTGCATTTAGGAGTTAAATCACTTTGTTTCTGTTTATGCAGCCCTGGCCACACCTCCCCTGGATCTGATTGGCACAGCCTCCATGAAACAAAAAAATGGTTTCACTTTCAATCAGATGTAACTTACCTTAAACGATTTTATCTCCTGCTCCGCAAATTGGACTTTAATTACAAACAGGAGGCTCTTGCGGGGTCTAGCAAGCTATTAACATAGCAGGGGATAAGAAAATCTAAATTAAACAGAACTTGCAATAAAGGAAGGATACATTGTAGATGACACTTTACAGGAAGTTTTTAGGAAGGCTGTGCAAGTCACATGCAGGGAGGTGTGACTAGGGTTCATAAACAAAGTTATTTAACTCCTAAATGGCAGAGAATTGAGCTGTGAGGCTGCATGTTAATGTTCTATACACCAAAAAGGTTTCATCAAGCTAAGGTTGTTTGAGTGACTATAGTGTCCCATTAAGGTTAATCTGTTCCCTTACATTTCTGCTGTGGATGTGTGATCATTTATAGTTTATATTTTGTTTGTTTTTTGTTTGATCTCATTCTTTTATCTCCAGGAAAACTACAGTGTCCTGAACAAAAAAATCAACCATAAATGGGATTTTGTCATAATGCAGGCGAAGGAGCAGTACAAGTAAGTAGCCAAGAATGGTGTCTGGGGAGCATTCCATTGGTATTCCAAGACATTTAATAAAATATATTATGGACAGGCATCCATGTCTGTTTTGCTGGAAGCCTTTACCAAGGATGTATAAGAAAGTGAATTCTCTTCCTCATGTTAAGTAAATGTATTCACCACCAAGTGGATATCTGAGAAATATATTTTAATTGATTGGTTTAGAATATTAAACAGAATTCTGAATGTAATAGACTTTTTATAGGTCTGATTGTAATAGATTATTTTTTTATTATAGGATGCCCATACTTTATACTACCATCAGCCTGGAAGGTGCTACCTATGCAAACTGGTCATGATTCAGGACTCTTGATACAAGACCTTTTTAGCAAAATAAATGCAGTTTATTACATGACATAGTTTCAGATCTGAAAATAGCTAGATTACCTGGGTCGTGGGCCTTATCCTCACCAGTTCCCCCCTAATCATCTGCTACCTGTTTTGGGAGTTTAATAAATGAACTAAAATAATGAAACAGGTGTTTGTTCATGGGCAACAAATAGATAAAAGTTCTGATTCTCTGTTTATATCATAGTTCAGTTGTTCGAAGAAGGGAGTGACACAGCCATCATTAAGTGCGTACCGTTTTTTGCGCGTTGGTCTTGTTTTATGCGAAATAACTGCACGAATGTATTTATCTGTTTTTCTTAGGGCTGGAAAGGAGAGAAAGAAGTCAGACAGAGTTGTATTGGACTGTCAGGAGAAGGCTTATTGGCTTGTTCACAGACCACCTGTAAGTTAAACTGTAACAAAATAGACTTCTGACAAACAAACGTTAATATCAATAAACTTTATCTCTTCATTTGCGTGTCTTGCAAATAAGCATAATCAGGAGGTGGATATATTTTACATAATTTGGCTAAATAATTTCTGGGCGATCTACTAATGTGCAAGCCATGCAGCGTATGTTAAAACGTTACTTGCGCGTGTTGTTCTTGTAAAAGATTTGTGTGATTTACTATCGAGATTCGTGGTAACCTTGCACAGGCAACCTTCGGCACTCCAGATGTTTTGGACTACACCTCCCTTGATGCTTTGCAAGCATTATGGGTGTCAGAGCATTATGGGGGATGTAGTCCACAACATTTGGAGTGCCGAAGGTTGCCTACCGCTGATCTAGAAGTTTATATAGTGTCTTTTGATTCTTTATTTAATAACTTACTATGACTACTATCACTCATTGTAATCATAATATGTCATAATATCATAAAATTATAATATGAAATTATAATTTCTATAGAAATGGAAAAACTGCAGAAATCCTTACAGAGGACAAAAACGTTGACTTACAATTCTGTTTTTTATTTGTTTGGGTTTTTTTGCACATATGTTGTAAGCACTTAATCCATACCAAGTCCCTTGTGTGTACTGCCCTTTTTGGATTGATTTTAATATTTGTTTTACGCTCTTTAGTCATTAAGCCACCTTTAGAATTTTTGTTTGTAAGTCAGCATTTGGATACATTTTCTGGTGTAAATATGTATCGTTAATATATTCATATACATTGCGCATTGAATTACGATTGTCGTGGTCATTGGCGTTGTTAAAAACTACTAAAGAAAAAACGATCCCAAAATATGCAGCACACATTTCCTTACCCTGTTAAAACCAATATGCTTTCATTCATCCAAATTATACAGATTGTTTATGTGAATGTGATGAAAAAGCTGTTTTGTTTCCCTGGATATTTTGAATAAACCTCATGGGGCGGCTGCCTCCGCAAAATCTGCTGCTGCAGTCTGTGTTGTGGAAGCTTCATTATAGGGTTTCACGGCATCCAGCAGACGTAGGAGATGCATTTTGTTAAAAATATCTTCATTGATGAGTTTCACTAATCACGGGGCCACAGCAGTCATGATTGGTCACTGTTCTCTAGGTGAAATAAGGGAGCTTCATATTAAATATCTGTGTGCAAATATTAAGTACTGGCTGGCTTCAATTAGCTTTAGTTTAAATTTCAAACATTGAGGTCAGCAACCGTTGCCCATTACAAAATAGCCAACTATTTTAGAAAACCACTACTGGCAAATATCAAGTATATTATACAGCACCTTCTTATTGGCATTGTGGTGAGGGGTGTATGAAAATATGGGATGGACTACATTTATACATATTCGGTGCTAAATGTCTACCTGATATTAAGGTGAGGATCACTTACACTGATGTCGGTACGCGAGGTAGTCTGTCTGTATTAGTACATACTGACTATCCTTGTGTTCAACTTCAGGGAGAGGACCAGCAGTGTCAGGGTTGGGGCAAAGCTTGCCCTGCTGGGACAGAGCACATGGAGGTCACCCATTTTCAGCGCAGGGAAGAAGGGCCACTGTTATCAGGAAAGAGGAAGGGCTCTCGTCTATAGGGAAGAGTACAGGGAGGCTTTGCAGGTTAGGTTTTGATTCGATATTTGATCCCAGTGGTAGCACCCTGTTCAAGTATTGAACAGCAGCCTCTAATACAGGTATATCCAATGATTCTGCATTCCTTTTATTTATGTCTATGTTGTGTAGTATGTATATGAATCAGATGCTGTTTTATTAGCCATTTTTATACATTTTTCTGCTTTCCTGCAGCCAGGAGTTCAGGACGTTTTAGACTATGGGATGGATCGTGCGAGTGACCCCAACGTTGTTAAGGTAAACAGGTGAGTCTGGTTCATTAAATTAGGGGCAGCATGGGGTTCATCTCTTTAACTTCTCATTGGCAGGAGGAGAGCTGTGATAGGATTAACGGTTACATTTTCTTTTTCATGGATGAAACAGAGTAATATCTTTGGGTAATTTCATAGAGAAATATTGAAATAAAGTAAATTTCCTACAACCTTCAAACAGGCTGCCTACTATAACATGCTTACCGGCATCAATGAAGATTAAATAAATTCTTCATTCCACCTCTCAAATGCTGTTGAAGTGTTTACTCAGTTGAGTGTGTAGTTGCAGGTATAAAAGAAACCTACTTTAGCTGCATTACTGGATGATTGGCATGGCCATTTCCCAGAATGCTCCTGATACAACTGGAATTTGCATCAGGTGCCAGACTATGCCAACACATATAAAATAATTTTTAAAAAGTTTAATCAAAGGAAAATAAAACCAAAAACAAGCTGCTAAATTAAAGGAACACTAGTTTTATGAATACAAACATGTATTATTAATTATATAGTGTTCTCCTTGCTAGTTAGATGCAGAGATCCCCCAATATTAATCCGACGTTTACTCCTGCAATCATGATATTGCCATATCTACTAAATGGGCAATGTTGTAAATTGCAGGGGCTAAAACGCATGGGGCTCCTGCACACACACAACTTCATTGAGATATAGTAGTCTGGGTTCCCTTGCATCCCTTTAAATCCCTTTAAGTCATTAGCATTGACCTTTAAAGTGACAAATTAACAGCAAGGGAGGTAAAAGTCAGTTCTGTGAAATAAGTTTCACTGATACAGTGAGGACTAAGAAAACTAGCTCTAAAAAAAAAAAAAGGAGTGTTAGTACACGCCTCAATGTGTGTGTTATTGGCAGTTTATTCCCGAAATTCGGAAATCACACGGGATCTAAATGAGGTTCTGTCCTCCTGTCCATCTGAAAATGCCAAGTGTCTTTTCTAATCTCTGACATTAATTGACCATGTCACATGTAGTTGGCGCAGTAACATTTTCCCTGGAGAATTTGATGCTGTTGGCTACGGTTACAGAGCTCAGATAAAAGACCGTGAATCACCAGTAAAACTTTCTATTTTCATAAAGGCCCTTGAACATCTCTGAACACGCTGATTGTTCGAGTCGCCGAGTGTGGTTACCAAGGAAACTCACTGCCTACAACGTTCTCGGATGTTTTCCCCTTGCATCTCTTCTAACGCTGCGGCTGACCAGTTCAATCAGTAATGTGGAAAAACAATCTGTTTTTCTATTTCCACTCAGTGGGATGCTGGTTACAGTCCAGGAATATTTACTTACTATTTTAACAAACGTGATTCTTTATTTATTTTATTCAAAAAAATTTTTTTAATGGTATATGACTGAGCATACATTTTTAAAAAGCTGAAAAGAACGTGTAGTGCATTCTAATGGCAGATAGAATCAGATTAATTTACTAAATACCGAATTTTAATGAAGTGAAAATGTGTGCAACTGCAGTCTACGGGACACTCCTCAGCTCTGAATCTCCACTTGTCATTACCTAGTGAGCTTGTGGAAATGTTGAGCCCTGTATAAGATAACTAACTAAAAATATTCTGTCAAGATACTGGTTTATTCATATAAAACTATATATTTTAGCTAAAGAGATTTGTCAATGCACAGTTTAGTAAATACATTTCAGAGGTTTCTCGATTACTCGAAACATTGTCATTTTAGATATCATAACGTTCTTAGAACACAGCATGGATGTAAACATATGGGGTAATTGGAACAATCATATCTTTACAGCTGATTTATTTCTCTCTTTTTGCAGATCTCATTTGACATTTTTTTTCATTGCCTTTGAAAATCTTGTGCTGAAAATCCTCTTGGAGGGGTAAAGCTGTAGTCTGATTATAAACCCATCGCTTCGTATCTCCAGCAATGAAAGAAGAAAGAGAGTTGTAGTTTAATCGTCCTTCGTGGAATGGTACAGACAGTTCCATGTGTTTCATCAACAGCAAGATTCTGTGCGTCTGCCTCGCAGTCTGCAGTCATGTTATATTCACACCCTTAATGATATGTTTTCATAAAGTGTGAATATCGTACACCAGTTATTATTTCATGAGAAAACAGAGTAAGGCTATTTTCTGCTGTGGTCGTTTTCAGTAACTTGCTGGAGGTGATTTGCAAGTGTCCCTCTAACACGGGGTGCATAAAAGGTAGATGTTGTAGGACTGCAAGTCCCATGATGCTTTGCATGCTTTTAGAATGACTTTAGGATGACAAGGCATCAGGGAAGACGTAGTTTTAAAACCTCTGGGGATCTACCTTTTGGGTCTAACACATAGCTGAAGATATTTTCTAGATTAGAAGGAGTTTGTTCACAGAACAGGAAAACCTTAAAGATAACAAATTTCACAGAACGTTATTTTACCTGGAATTGTGATATTCACATGGATTCGAGATGGATGGGTAAAACATTTAAAGGAACACTCCAAACGTAACGCACTTCAAACTTGCGGAATGTTCGTATTTGTCATTTAATATGAGTTTAGATTTCAAGAGAAATCATCAGTTTTATAAAGTGACAATGTTACATCCATCCACTCACCCACCCTGGTAGGTGTTCGTCCTAAACGCTTAGCGCCCAAGCACAAAATGGAAAGTTTCCAATGCGTCTCTGTGAGAAGCATCATATTGACCAGGAGATATTAAAGGACTGATGATCTGCTAACAGACAAAGCTGGGTGAGGAGACCATCCTGCCACTGAATAAGAAGGGCGTAAACCCTCTATTCACAGGAAAGGGGACAAAGAGGACACAGAACTCTTCAACATTCCAGAGTTAATATAAATGTTTATATCTATAATGCTAGAGTGTTCAGATATTAACCTGTACATGTCTAATGCCACAGGGATGAATTTCCCTGGACCCTGTGGGAGAAAGTAGGGAAAGATGGCCAGTGCAGCAGTGTGCACCATTTATATGTGTGTAGATTTATATGAGGTCGCAGATTCCGTCTGCTTCTGTTAACATAAAAGCCATTTCCTTAAAGGAGCACTATAGGGTCAGGAACACAAACATGTATTCCTGACCCTATAGTGTTAAAACCACCATCTAGCCCCCCTGGGCCCCTCATGCCTCCCTAAATATTGTAAAATCTTACTTGTATTCAAGTCTGTAGCTGTTTTCTTTGTCCCGGTTTCCTTTAGACTTGCCCACTCCGTGCTGACATCAGCAGAAGTGGTAGCCTGATCCAATCACAATGCTTCCCCATAGGATTGGCTGAGACTGACAAAGAGGCAGATAGGGGGCAGAGCCAGCATGATTCAAACACAGCCCTGACCAATCTGCATCTCCTCATAGAGATGAATTGAATCAATTAATTTAACTCGGCACTCACTCTTGAGAAAACACTTGAAATGAAATTCATTGAGGAATTAATTCCTGACACTATAGCTGTAAAAAACATATTTTAGGAGCTCAGTCCACTTGATAGAAGAGTAAAAGTTATTTTACTCACCTTTATTTTAGCGCAAGTCACGTCGTGGCTGGCTCCGCCCACTTGGCTGAGATCATCAAAATTGATGATCTCAGCCAATCCAATGCTTTCCCATAGGAAACCATTGGGAGGCTATTGTACATTATTGTCTGTATATTCTGACAGACAACAACCAGATGAAAATAAAATAAAAAAGCATCAGCACAAGACTGTTAATAACAGGAGAGACGTATTCCACCAAAGTGATCCTGGCAAAGCTTCAACCTGTGAGGGTTTATCAAGCCTGGATTCACCACAACAAGCTTTAAAAGCCTTAATCATTTACTTGTAATCACATTTACCCCCGTAGGGTGGAGTTACCATGACAGCGAATTAACATATTGTGTTAAAAAAATGCAGAATACTGACATATTACAAGAATGGCAAAAATCACACAAAACATAATTATTTTTCGGCTTCGTAATTCAAATGATTTGCTTAAAGGTTTGATTCTTTATAAAACAAATAAATATGCTCTCTTTGCCTTAGCACGTGTGTCTCTTTAATGTATAATGCTCCTGTGTGAGTGGCAAGGTTAAATGATTTATGTCTTTATACCTCTCTTTATTTTTGCTTTGTTGTTTATTTTTTATTTTATTTTTTTTATCATTTGTTTATAGAAAAAAGCTGTGGATTTCTACAGGAGAGAAGTAAGTACCGAGATTTCCTAGAAAAGCATTTTAATCTAATAGGCTGAGAAACACAGGCCAAAAATAGCTGCGATTAACGCTTGTTTTCCTGTTACAGTCAAACGCTACCCAGAATTCCACGCACTGAATAGCTCTATCATTCCATCCATACCGCAGTAATTGCTGTAAGGCTGAGCGATCTTTCTCTGGGTCCCTCCCACAGCGACTATTGCAACAAGCTGCAAACACCCAAACATGGTTTATAATCCACTGTGGGGATTATTCACTGCACACAAAATTTAACTGAATTGAAAAAGAAAAAATGAATTGTAAAAAAAAACAACTGATTTGGGGGAAAACTTCCAATTTTGCTATAGTCACAGCTTGACTATTTTAATCTAAATTTCTAAATATTATTATTAGCATGTATATATCGCCAATATATTCCACAGCGCAGTATTTTAAAAATGTTGATTTTTGACAAGTAACTGGCATACAGAATATTAACAGAGACAAAATGTTAAAAAGGGCCCGCTCAAACTAACTTACATTATTTGTTAAATAAACTTTATTTTTTTAAATTTTTTTATTTAAAGAAAGCATTTATTGACTAAATAGGGGAGAACTAGCCAAGAAATTGCAAATTTTTAGTCATATTAACCAAAGTGAATAAATTCGCCAACACGGAATTATATTGTGTTTTAAACCGAGTTTAGTTTAAGAAATGAACACTTGTGGTACTTGGTGAGTCCCCGAGAGTCATACATGGTGAAGGACAGTGATACAGTTTTAAAAAATAAAAAGTATTCAGATCACTTGGAGCATGCCTTATTCTGGAGCAGATGTTTAGTACCTGCTTGAGCCATTGACTTCCTCTCTATTGCTTCCATCGCAGAGCTACCCACAAATCCAATAGTGTTCTGCTTTATTTCACGTCTGATTTCATTCTGTAACATAAAGCATTTATATAGCTTGTGTGCTGAAAAGGAATTTGTTATTTTAACGAGTGCTCCATTACAGACTGCTACTTCTCCCAGAAACCGTTTAACTGTGTCCCAGATCCCAGATTACCTTAAAGTGACCAATCACATGACTTTGAAAAGATGGGAAAAATTTAGCAAAATCTTAAAAGCTGAGCAGTTACCATGAAACCAAGGGAGAGGTTCCTGCTAATTCTATGGCAATTGCTTCCCCTTTTTTTTCCCTTTCCGTTTTAGAACATTTGCCCACTTTTCTATTAGTGGAGCATTTCTAAATCTCTACCATTGTATCTCTGTAAAATTAATGACTGCGTCTCTGATCTCCCTTATAGATCATGTATTACCAGCAATCACTTATGAGATCCACGGTAAAATCTTCAGTGTCCCTGGCTGGGTGAGTCTTTCGTAAACATTCCCCCAAACTGCTTTTTTTTGGTACCATCGTGTCTTATAGTAGCAAACCATCAGCAATCAAACCCCAATTTGGTGTCCCCCCAAATTAGAATGTAGCCAATAACCAGCTTTTTATAGTTTGTTTTAAAAACAGCATACCAACCTGTGACATACTATCTCAATGTCTTTATTTCCTAAAATTGTGGTTTAGAGCAGATTAAATTGTAGGGTTGTACCAAGACACCGCTACACCCACAAGTTCCAATGTAGGGGTGTACCAAGACACCGCTACACCCCCAGGTTCGGAGCCACGACGGGATCGAAACTACCAACCAAGTGTAACACTGCCTTATCCACACTAAACCTCAGGATGCCCACTTCCTCCTACATCTACCCCCTGATTTCACCTGGCCATTTCCTGCCGCTGTGAAAAAACAGGAAAATTTTCTAACCTAACCAAAGTCAAAGGGAGGGTGGGAGGGATAACTGACAGATAAGTTTAGGTTTAGTTAAGATGGCCACTACAGAAAATGGCCGGTATAAATAATCCCATCGTAGCTTCGGCCCTCCCTCAGCTTGCTAGCTGTCACTCAACTTCCTTTGGCTGTTATGCCTACCTCCTGGCTCTGTTAAAGCCCACTCCCCTAGCTGCGTGATCCAGGGGATACATTTATAAAGATTCTGATAATAAAGAGTACCTGCTAATGCTCCGGCACGGGTGAAAGATGGTTTATAAGAACATGATTATCAAATTTAATATCTAAATGTTGAATTATTGTATTATATACCTGTAGTATCTTTGCATATTAGCGATAAGGGCAGGATTACTGTATTATAACCAATATTTAAACAAGCTGTATAAAAGGATTATTTGATGAGTGCATTTATTTTGTGGGCAGCGGCAGGCTCTGATCAATGGTTATTTATTTTCAGGCTCCTAAAATATTGTGAGCAGTACTATTTGCATGATCCCATAATGTCCGGGTGCCTTCCCAGCAACCCTTGGATTACGGATGACACCATGTTCTGGGAGTTAAATGCCAAGCTGTGAGTTTATTATCACGTGTGTATATATAGTTTCATGTATTTGACAAGTTTTTTACTTTGTGAAATGCTCTATTTTTCTCTGTTAAAACCTGCTGCTGTTTCTGTAATCCTGTCTCCTGTAACAGCCCTTGCCTAGTGTTGGATAACCTTAAAGGGATACTATAATCACCAAAACAACTTTGGCTTAATGAATCAGTTTTGGTGTATAGATCATGTCTCTGAAGTCTTACTGCTCAATTACCTGCCATTTAAGAATTAAATCACTTTTGTGTGTGTTTATTCAGCTCTAGCCACATCTCTCCTGGCTGTGACTGACACAGTCTGCATTACAAAATAATAATTTTACTTTCAGATGTAACTTACTTTAAGCGTTTTTCTTTTTTGTATCTTCTGCTCTGTAAATTGCACTTTTATTGGGGCAGGGCCGGACCACCGAGCTGAATGGTCGCAAGTGAGACCAGCTCCTGCAGCCTAAGACCAAACAAGCTATAAAACTATGATTTCTGACACAAAACCAGCCGGCAACGGTGGCCCTCAGCGGACAGAGGGTCCTAGATCCAGGGTGAGGCTGGCCCAACGGGCTTCAGTCCCCTGGAGGAGGATTCCTCACTGACATTATCGAGGCGTACTCCGACGGTGAGCGGGTCGGATGGCCACTGCCCCGCCGCCTGCTTTTCAGCGTTCAGAGTCAGACCTGCGGGGAACTGGCCCCGTACCCCCCCTCTGGACCGGGGGGTTATCCCGGTCCCCACCCTCAGGACCCGACCACCGCAAGGGCCGCCAAGACCCGCAAGCCAGGCACTGGAACCAAGATGGCGGAGGCCATGTGCGATGGCGTCAAGACCAGAGCCTCCACAGGCTACTTAACCACATCGGCAGCACAAAAGGCAGACTGTATGCTCCCACGGCACAGATCCTTACTGCAGTCATCCATCTGCAAGCACCCTCGAACCCCAACAAGCCACCCACCTCCATTATGACTGAACTCTCAGTGGCCTCCCGCGGGGTCCCGGCACTTCCTCCCTCCCCCGGGCAGGGAAACAAGACGTCCTACAGATACATCAGCCGCCCGCAACCACTACCGCACCGTGGGGCTTACCGGCACGTGGAGAAGCAGACAAGCAACCGCCCAAACCCCTGTTGTCGGGGAGATCCTCAAACACAGCAGAGAACTAGCCCAGCACCCAGCAACGGGCACCCTGGCACAACGAATGTGTAGCTGAAGGGGAAATCTTTCACCCATCTATAGAGGGACTACCTATTACCGAGACGGTCTTACCTGCAACCATTTTACCCTCAGGAGCTCTGTGCCATTATCGGATGAGATCTGCCACCTGGTGATACACTCCATCCACAAGTTTGCCTATAGATCACCCTGTAAACTTGAGTACACATCTTGTCAATCTAACCAGCCTATCTTTAGATAACTGTGATTTACTGGACCCACAAAAGCATGTCTAATCTTTGTTTAACTACTATAACAAATGCAGGATCTGAATAAGCTTATTTAACTCCTCTCATTAATGCGATTTAACTAACGATTGATGCAATATTTGATGTGTGAACTAAAGGCTTCCTTACTGTAGGATATGATTAGTTAGACAGGCTGTTACTGGTCGAAATATATATCCCTCATTTAAGCATAGTTAAGCGTAACTATACCAAGGGTCTGAAGCTAAAGCGATGACGCTCACTATACCTATTAACCTTAAGCTATTGTTACCAAGTGACAGAATAATTCATTGTAACTAACCAGCATGTAACTAGACTGTTTTATTAATCTAAAAACATGTGCGTACCATCTAAATGCTACCTAACAGTCAAAAACCTGTATGTTCAAATTGTCTAAGAATGCTGTTGTGGCATTACTGTCATGCGAATATTACCCATGCACAATAAAAAATAAAGACTAAAAAAAAAAAAATTTGCACTTTTATTTTATAAACAGGAGGCTCTTGCAGGGTTTAGCAACCTATTAACAGGACTAGAGATAAAAAATTCTAAATTATACAGAATTTGCAACAAAGGAAGTGTAAACATTAGATGACACTAGGAAGGCTGTGTAAGTCACATGTAAAAAGGTGTAACTAGGGCTGTATAAACAAAGTGATTTAACTCATAAATGGCATAGAATTGAGCATTGAGACTTCAGGAGCGTGATCTATACACCAAAACCGCTTCATTAAGCTAAAGTTGTTTTGGTGACTATAGTGTCCCTTTAATACCTCGCATGTCTTTGATTGACATTTCCCATGATGCTGAGCATTCACTTTCAATTCCAGTCAATTTGCACTTTGGTAACTAACCGTGTATGTATTAGTAGGTAGAACAACGCTAAGCAAAGTCACATCAGCTGTAGTTCGTTTAAAACTATCATGTCATCACTTTTAACTGTTACAATCTCCAGAAACACTATCAAACCTTTAACCAACTTATCACTTGTCAATTTCAGTTTGTATTTTGTGATAAAATTGCACAGAAAATATTTTGTTGAAGTGACAAAGTAATGTAAATGCTGAAATTTTGTTTAGTTTTTTTTGTCTGTAATTTGTATCTACATGAATACAGTTATTCATTAAATTCCCTTTACTGCAAACTCCAAACACTGATTTTCCAAAGCGTAAATAAAAAATTAAATAAATATAGCTGATATATATATTTAGTCAGGTTATTAAATTTATAGCAAAGTATTTATTTATTAAAACTGTATTATTTTAAACCTATGCCTGCTGGCGGTATTAAGAGTATATTAGCCTTCAAAAAAACTAGCATTTTATTTAGCAAATTTGCCTCCTAATGGATTTGTTCAGTGTGAGTAGTGCAATAATTACTGATTTTAAAACGGACACCAGTTGGTTTAGAATTTGGCAAATATGAGAATTGCAAATATGGCTGAAATTAGGTTATTTTAACTGAACTTTGCTGTTCTGGTAAAAAACCCTGAAAGAGGTTTTGTTAATTGTAGATGCTGAAATCCTTTAGGGATTTTGAATGATCCTTTGACAAATCAAAAAAGCTATAATACATTGTTTATCTTTATACAGATATTTTTCTAACTTGTATTAATAGAAATACAGCAAATAGCAGCTTGTTTTAATCAAAATGATATCAAATCAAAAAGAAATTTAATATTTTAAGCAGACAAATCTTTATCAAGCTTCTGTTTAATGAAGTACACGATGGCTGTCCAACCTGCATCCCCCTGGATGTTGCTGAACTACAACTCCCATGATTCTTTCAATTAAAAAGATAGCCTGGGAATTATGGGAGTTGTAGTTCAGCAACATCTGGGGGCCCGCAGGTTGGACATCCCAACAGTGGCAGCTGGTGAAGTGAAAAAATGATGGGCACTGCTCCCCAAAACATGTTGCCTCTATGCCAAAGGGTGCCTACCTGCTTGTCTCCATATGCCATTTATTACAGCACAGTACATGTCCGATTTTGTACCCGTATAGCTTTCTTATGCAGTTTATAACTGTGATTGCCCAGTCATGCCAGCTGTTAAACCCCAATAATCTAGAGAAAAACAAAATAGATGTTTGTTTCTAAGTGCTGATAAATGCATTGTTTGTAGATTGGCTGACAACCTGTCCTCTGGCAAGTGCAGTTTCATCGTTGTTGTTCTTAGACACCGTGAGATTAATTTAGAATACACTGTACTCCTTAAAGCTTAAAGGGTTTCCGTACTGCCTGCACTACCTTTGGCTGCCCCTTAGAGGGCGCCGTCATACCAGCCCCAGTACATTGGAATAGTGGTAAAAAATCTAACAGATATACTTGAACTGACTTTTCTAAATTATTCAAACTATTCATTTACAAGGTCGGAATGTCACATTATTCACATCTTGTTTCTTTTATTAGTGTGGAAACCCCAACAAAGCTGCGTGTGGAGAGATGGGCATTTAATTTCAGCGAGTTGATTCGGGATCCCAAAGGAAGACAAAGCTTCCAGCTCTTCCTGAAGAAGGAATTTAGTGGTAACGTTTAAGAAATGCACCGGGCGATAATAATTCACTTATGCACTAAGACAGGGGTAGGCAACCTACGGCACTAGTGCCACGCACGGCACTCGAGGTGTCTTTGCACGGCACTCAAGGCTGCTAGAGCCAAACAGGCTCTGTCCTATCAGGAGTCCCAGTAAAACTTCAGATATCTGCTAATCCGAAAAGGTGGTGAAGGACAATCCTCCGTTTATGCATTGCAGCACATAGAGGAAGTGATCTCAGGTCACTTCCTCTCAGCACTTGTGAATGGGAATCCACACTGGAGAAGGGCAGCCCACAGCTTCCTGTTGCAGCTTCTGTCCTTGAGCTGTACCTGGCCGGCCTGGTCCCCACTGGAAGCCACCCACACTGCTAGATATACACAGAAATGCAGAATAACCCTCCCCTCATACAAATAATATGGACAGCCCACACACAAACATGCACACAATCCGCACAAACGAAACACCACTAACAATCCACATACATGCACACAACCCCACATGCAATACTCCAAACAGCCCCCACACACTACCAAACACACACTGTGACATATCCATCCACACACAATTCCACAAGCAGCCCCCATACACAGCCCACATTCATATATATCACGATACACGATACCATAAACTACTCATGAACATATACATTATAATAGCTCGTATACGCAGAGCCGTCTTTAATGCGGGCAAACTGGCCAGCTGCACCGTGAGCCCTGCTGGCCTCAACTATTTCTAACCCTCTGGCCGGTAATCCGCACATTAAGGAGGCCCACCGGGTGGCCCATGCACAATAGACCACCTGGCGGGCTTCTGTCAGCAGGGGCCCGGTCGCACGCCGGTGCACTTTAACAGCGCGAGCGGGCCTCTTGCTTTCTCGGCAGCAGGCTGGGAGGAAGTGACGGCCACGCATCACTTCCTCCCACAAAGATAGGAGCGCGCGGGAAAGAAGAGTAGGCAAATTGGAGGGGGGCTGGCCGAGAGCGCTAGACCCCAACTCCCAACACCTTCAGCCACCAGCAGGAAAGGTAGGAAACTGGAGGGTGGGTTTTAAAGTGTGTGTCTGTGTCAGTATGTCTGTCAGTGTGTGTGTGTTAGTATGTCTGTGTGTGTGTGTGTCAGTATGTCTTTGTGTGTCAGTATATCTGTGTGTGTGTCAGCATTTCTGTGTGTCAGTATGTCTTTGTGTGTGTCAGTATGTCTTTGTGTGTGTCTGTATATCTGTGTGTGTGTTAGTATGTTTGTATGTCAGCATGTCTGTGTGTGTGTGTCAGTATGTCTGTGTGTGCATCTGTGTGTGTGTGTGTGCGCGCATTTCAGTGTGTATATATCTCTTTGTGTGTGTGTGTATAAGTGCATATATCTCAGCATTCACACACTAACACTTCACACAAATACACCCCTGCATTCAAATTTCAACACTACGTACAAACACATTTCTGTGTTACACACCAAAATTATATGTAAATACACCCCTGCATTCAAAAACCAACACTACACAAATACATGCTTGCAATCACGCCAACACCACATACAAACATATTCCATACAAAAACCTGTTTACATTCAAACACACAAAAACTGCTTAGTGCTAAATACAGACCTGCAAACATGGGTAAATGGTAGAGCACAAATACAATGATACAAAGCAATTACAGTAAAAATAACACAAGCAGAATACGGCAGCATACACCCCTCGATTTAAAAAAAAAAAAAAAATAGGACCGGCACGCTACGGGACATCACATTCCTATATCGGCACAGTGCTGCTAAAAGGTTGCCTACCCCTGCACTAAGATGTCATAAATGAACTATGCGGAAGAAAAACATTTCAAATTCTAAAGTTACATTATGGGGCTGACATACTACCAGTTGTGTACCTACCAGCTTCCCCAGACGGCGTCTCTGCACTATGCACTTACTTCTCATCGGTGTGAAAACATAACTGATCTGACATCCATAGCTTAGACTTAAAATTAAAGAGACACTATTGTCACCAATACAACTTTAGCTTAATGAAGCAGTTTTGGTGTATAGATCATGCCCCTGCGGCCTCACTGCTCTATTTTAAGAGCCAATAAAGAGTTAAATCACTTTGTTTATGTAGCCCTAGTCACACCTCCCTGCATGTGACTTGCACAGCCTTCCTAAACACTTCCTGTCAAAAGAGATCTAATGTTTACACTTCCCTTATTGCACAGTATGTTTAATTTAGAATTTCTTGTCTGCTGCTGTGTTAATAGCTTACTAGGCCTGCTGTGTGTGATTAAAGTTCAAGTTACAGAGCAGAAGATAAACACTTCTAAAGCAAGTTAACATCTTATTGAAAATGAAAACCATTTTGTTTTCATGCAGGCTGTGTGAGTCACCATCAGGGGAGGTGTGGCTAGGGCTGCATAAACATTAACAAACAAGATTTAACTCGTAAGTGGCAGATAATTGAGCAGAGAGGCTTTAGAGGCATGATCTGTACACCAAAACTGCTTAATTAAGCTAAAGTTGTTTTGGTGACTATAGTGTCCCTTTAATCTATCCAACTGTGTAAATCTGTGTAAACTTAAACACGGTTAGAGAACGAGCATTAAGGAAGAGTATAGGTCCAATTTTGGAAGTAACGTACCTGCAATGACAACTGAATAAAATACAATTTTAATTACCAAAAACATAAAAAATCCACAGTAAAAGAGTCCAAATAATAGGCCAAACAGAATTACGACATGCTAACGCATTTCACACCTCAGACATGTGCTTACTCATATACAGTAAAAATGGACTTTATACAGCCGTTTCCTCACCCCTTTCTTTCTTACATAGGGCCTAGCATGTAATATCTTTCTGTTTGGAAGACCTGCATACATATGGGCTCATACAATATCTCATTTGAGATGAAAAACTACAAGTGGCCTCAGTCTTGGTTATTCAACATGAATGTTCATAAATTGGATTGAATATACAACTATTTTACAATTTCCTGACCCTCACCACAAATCTGGTTAAGTTAAGAAATGTGTAAACCTATTATGGTTCACAGAGTTTAATAATGTCATTTGCAGTAGACGTGGTGGTATTTAGAATTTTTTGGGGGGAGTACCTGGTTATGCAACATGAACAGCTTCAGTACAAACCGACCACTACATCATAATGTCAGCACACGGCAGCTTGCTACTAGCCTTATGGGATGTTCTGTTTTGGCGGTTCTATAGTGTGTTAGCATTGCATTTACTGTACCGGTTACACAGCTGATGCACATCCATATCTGCTTTTTGTCCGATTTAGGAGAAAACATGAGTTTTTGGGAGGCCTGTGAAGACTTGAAATATGGAGACCAGTCCAAAGTCAAAGAAAAAGCAGAGGAGATTTACAAGTGAGTGTTTACTAGTTTGATCTCACCTCAATTGAAAAGGGTAATGGGGTGTTCATAAAACAATTCCTAAACTGAGCATATTGGAGAATTGCATATTTTCAAAACTCTGCTACAGTTGTGAGGTCTTTGTATATTGTGCAAAGACCCCCCTCCTCCTCAAGGTAATATGTTTACATGTACAGTAGTGGACAGGGGAGTATGTAAAGGAATGTGTACTTACCTCAAAACTCTCTCATGGCCACCACCATCTTCTGCTTCTCCATCCTCCAGTAGTCACATCACCGTTGTACCCTCACTCACTTGCAAAATTAGAAAACAAAAGTCAATGAAGATCCAACTCATTCTACATGAGTGTTTCATATAGATTCTATCTTTATTCAAACTGACTGTAAGAAATTTCCAAAAACTTGGTCGTTATGAAAAGGAAGATCAATGTCAATGAGCTTTTAGGGTCACGGGGTAACTTTCTCGCCCCCTCTTGCCCACAGCAGCTTTTTTTGTTTCCTTGCATTCTGGCTCGATCTCTTCTCTTCTTCTTTTCTACTTTTTTTTCTCTCACCTTATAATGAAGGTACTCTACTTACCTTACTGAAACATTTTGAAATAGAAGTGCGATGGTTCTGTGTACTCTGTAATTCTTTTCCTAGATTTGTGCTGCTGTCTGTACTTAAATAAAGACATTTAAAACATATATATCTTTGAGATATTCAAAAGCGACCATTATTCTTTAAGCTAAAGTATTGACTAGGAGCAGTTATTTTTTTTAGCTTTGATAATTTATAACTAAATACAATTTTTTTCTATATAAATTATTTACTTAGCATAATTAAGTGTATTAGAAAACTATTTTATTTACATCACGCATTCCCAACTATTGTTAGACCAAGTTTTTTTTCCTTTTACCTTATATCAGTAGCTTATAAAAGGTCATGATTACTTACTAGCCAAAATATGTCATAATTTAAGACTAGAAGTAATTTAGCCAAAATTACTTAAAGAACAGTCTCACCTCCATAATATCTTCAGCACACTTAAACTCTCTCTGTTCCGGTTCGTGCAGTATTAGGAAGGTTGTGTAGTGGCCGGTGATAGGCCGTGAACATCTGTTGACACCCTGAGCATAATGCAGGTGACTTGGCAAACCTTTTTCTTATACTGCGGCAAGCAGGAGAAAGGAAGCGAAAAGACAGAGTGTTTGGGCACAGAAGGTCCACCTTTGGGGCAAAACATGAAAAATGGTTTTGCCCCTGAAGTTGGTATGGGGGTGGAAGTGTTCCTTTTAATATTTCAATTTAATAGCCAAATGGGAATACCAATTAATGTTGACACTTATTAAAAATAAAATAAATAAAAAAATAGGAACCCACTGCTCTTAATACAATGTACATATAGAATTGATAATTGTTTTCAATTAACTTTTACAACATTGAGCCAACCGAGCATTTATCTCCTGCCATATAATCAGACGTTTCTTTCGGCCACACTTTTAGTCAGTAAACCAAGAAATTATAAGGGCATCGCACATTTTGCAAGGTGGAAGCTGCTCGAGGGATGTACTTACTCAAATTTATGTACCATACTATTGTTAATGAAATGCTTACCTATTTCTTATATTTGTATCTCTAATTACTCTTGGAAAAAACGAACCAATAAACAAAGACTGACAAAAAAAACTAAGGACATCGCAAATTCTAGAATAAATTAGAGATGGAGAATTTTTTAATTTCAATTTTCTTTGCCCAAAACATACAATTCAATTGTCAATACTTGATATACCCCACAATTCATTTTTATTTAATGACCATAAATGCGTACAGCTTAGGAAATTAGGGTCAGAGTTCAGACATGTGAATGGGCATCACTCGCAGCAATGAAACGTTGATTCCTGGTTATAATGTACTTTTCAAGCGACTTTTACCATTTTTCTGCACCATCCTATATTTAGCTTTGTATAATTGAGTGTTATATCTGTATGTCTATATTTACTCTTTTCCATATCGAGTGAATGCCGTTTCATTTAGCACTTTGCTTTAAAATCTTGTATTTACATTTCATTTTTGCGTAATTTCACCTTATTCTTCTAACTGGTTATTTCTGGTGATCTTTTTATCCCATTCACTCGTGTTACCATGCCATTTTTGAGCTTCATTGTCGATAAATGGTCTTATCCCTTCGCTACAGTTAAACACAATCATGTTTTTCACAACTTGGTTCACACTTTATACACTGCTCAAAAAAATAAAGGGAACACTTAAACAACACAATGTGACTCCAAGTCAATCACACTTCGGTGAAATCAAACTGTCCACTTAGGAAGCAACACTGAGTGACAATCAATTTCACATGCTGTTGTGCAAATGGGATATTATTATTATAATTATTATGATATTTATATAGAGCCATCAAATTCCGCAGCGCTTTACAATGGGTGGACGAACAGACATGTAGTTGTAACCAGACAAGTTGGACACACAGGAACAGAGGGATTGAGGGCCCTGCTCAGTGAGCTTACATGCTAGAGGGAGTGGGGTAAAATGACACAAAAAGGTAAGGATTATTATTATTATTATTATTGCCATTTATATAGCGCCAACGGATTCCGTAGCGCTTTACAATATTTTGAGAGGGGGGGTGTAACAATAAATAGGACAATTACAAGAAAACTTACAGGAACAATAGGTTGAAGAGGACCCTGCTCAAACAAGCTTACAGACTATTGGAGGTGGGGTGTTTGAAACATTAGGACAATAAATATCAAGTAGGAGTGAAGCAGAGCTGGAGGAGAGAGCAAAGCACTGTCCCATAGGAGAGAGCAGGAGGCAGGTATGTAAGGTAGAGATTACTCTGGGAGGCCATAAGCTTTCCTGAAGAGATGGGTTTTAAGGCCCTTCTTAAATGATTGAAGACTAGAGGAGAGTCTGATGGCAGTAGGCAAGCTATTCCATAGGAGAGGAGCCACCCGCGAGAGGTCCTGCAAGCGCGAGTTGGCCGTACGGGTGCAAGCAGCGGTCAGGAGGTGGTCACGGGCAGAGCGGAGGGTACGTGGAGGGGCATATTTATGGATCAGTGAAGAGATATAAGCGGGGCTAGAACTGTTCAGTGCTTTAAATGTATGGGTTAGCACTTTGAATTGACTCCTATAGCATACAAGGAGCCAATGTAAGGACCGGCAGAGGGGTGAGGTGTGAGAGGACCGACTAGAGAGGAAAATCAGTCTAGCTGCAGCATTCATTACAGACTGTAGCGGGCAATACGGCTTTTGGGGAGACCAATCAGGAGAGGGTTACAGTAATCCATGCGGGAAATTACTAGAGCATGGACAAGCTCCTTGGTAGCATCTTGCGTAAGAAAGGGGCGAATGCGGGCTATGCTTTTGAGTTGGAACCTACAGGACTTGGCAACAAACTGGATGTGAGACTCGAAGGTGAGACCAGAGTCAAGTATGACGCCAAGACAGCACGCTTGCAGGGATGGACTTATGTGGATATCACTGACTTGAAGGGAGAGCGAGAGAGGAGGATCAGTATTAGGAGGAGGAAAGACAAGGAGTTCAGTTTTAGAGAGGTTAAGTTTCAGAAAGCGTGAAGACATCCAGTCAGAGATGGAAGAAAGGCAAGCAGTGACACGCTGCAGGACAGCAGGGGAGAGGTCCGGGGAGGAGAGGTATATCTGAGTGTCATCAGCGTACAGGTGGTAGTGGAATCCAAAAGAGGCAATCAGTTTACCAAGAGAGGCGGTATAAAGAGAAAATAGAAGGGGACCAAGGACAGACCCTTGGGGAACTCCAACCGAGACAGTATTAGACTAATGACAGTTGCAGAAGAGGAATCAGTTAGGAGCTATTAACAGTTTAATTGATACGCTTGTATGAAGAAGTGGGTTTTTAACGATTTTTTGAAGGAGTGGAGACTGGGTGGGCAATTAGCAAGACACCCCCAATAAAGGAGTTGTTCTGCAGGTGGTGACCACAGACCACTTCTCAGTTTCTATGCTTCCTGGCTGATGTTTTGGTCACTTTTGAATGCTGGCTGTGTTTTCACTCTAGTGGTAGCATGAGACGGAGTCTACAACCCACACAAGTGGCTCAGGTAGTGCAGCTCATCCAGGATGGCACATCAATGCGAGCGGTGGCAAGAAGGTTTGCTGTGTCTGTCAGCGTAGTGTCCAGAGCATTGAGGCGCTACCAGGAGACAGGCCAGTACATCAGGAGACGTGGAGGAGGCTGTAGGAGGGCAACAACCCAGCAGCAGGACCGCTACCTCCGCCTTTGTGCAAGGAGGAGCACTGCCAGAGCCCTGCAAAATGACCTCCAGCACGCCACAAATGTGCATGTGTCTGATCAAACGGTCAGAAACAGACTCCATGAGGGTGGCATGAGGGCCCGACGTCCGCAGGTGGGGGTTGTGCTTATACCCCAACACCGTGCAGGACGTTTGGCATTTGCCACCAAGATTGGCAAATTCGCCACTGGCGCCCTGTGCTCTTCACAGATGAAAGCAGGTTCACACTGAGCACATGTGACAGACGTGACAGAGTCTGGAGACGCCGTGGAGAACGTTCTGCTGCCTGCAACATCCTCCAGCATGACCGGTTTGGCAGTGGGTCGGTAATGGTGTAGGGTGGCATTTCTTTGGGGGGGCCGCACAGCCCTCCATGTGCTCGCCAGAGCCTGACTGCCATTAGGTACCGAGATAAGATCCTCAGACCCCTTGTGAGACCATATGCTGGTGCGGTTGGCCCTGGGTTCCTCCTAATGTAAGACAATGCTAGACCTCATGTGGCTGGAGTGTGTCAGTAGTTCCTGCAAGACTCCATTTTTGTGTGATTTTGTTGTCAGCACATTCAACTATGTAAAGAACAAAGTATTTCAGAAGAATATTTAATTAATTCAGATCTAGGATGTGTTATTTTTGTGTTCCCTTTATTTTTTTGAGCAGTGTATGTAACTCACAGGATAATCAAATAATTTTATTAGATTTTTTTATCTATGTATGGTGAGATTGTAGCAATCTACAATCAACCAAATGTGATAAAAAATACTGTGACTTTGGCTTAGCACACGGTTACATAACTTCATTGGTCAGTTGTTTATTAAGAACTGAAAGTGAATGTTGCCAAAATAGCACATTGAAGCCGTAGCTGACCTGACAAAACTTTTCCAATTTTCCCTAAAATTTGAAATTCACTTTAAATTAAATTTTCTGGATTCTGAACGAAATTAAAATCAGAATGGCAAATTGAGCCTATAGTATCTCTATCTTTCTCCAACTTTGCTTTTCATGAACCTGGCCCCTCTGGACACAGGAACACCCATATTGACACAGTTTGTTATTCAGCTGTTCTTTTCAACGCAGACCACTCCACCTTGCCTCTAGTGTATTCAGCTCATTTCTGGATATGGTATGGGTCATTTCCTTCATTTTATTTTGATTTGTGGGCTTGATCCTGTAAATAATATGATGAACATAATACCAGCCTACGGCTGAATCAATTCACTACACCTTGTTCAGGATCCAGACATTTTAAGAGCTATTGTTTATATAAACTGGTTGGTTCTGCAAAGTCTCAAGACATTCTGTAAGGATGTCATAATCTTATCAGAGACTTTAAAATGTAAATCCCACTCCATCCAGATAGCTTTCTCTGCCTTTAAATTGATGCAGGGGGTCCATATTATGGAGGACATTGCACCACTGTGTGTTACCTCTGCCTAAAACATGTTTATGAAGGTCTGCCATAAACAGTAGGTAATTATTACCCTTTATGACCCAGTGAGCAGATATTTTGAATTTATCACACTAACTGCACTGCACTACTTTTTCCACAAGGTGGCGCTGCATTCCTGTGTTAAAAAAAAATATAGTATGCCTATTTGTCAGCTGGTACGTAAACAACACTAGACCTGTGTCCTAGCAAACAACCCTTATCCCCCAAAACAAGATTTTAAACATCAGTAGCTCTTCATTGTCATTAGACTTCTAATCAGTGCCTTATTGCAAATATATTTTGTTTTCTAATCTTTGCTATTAGAACATCAGAATTACTATGTACAGAGTGCAAACATATTCTGAATGGAGAAGAGAAAATGGGGGGTTAGGGGAGCTTGGCTAATGAGCTTACAATTTAGAACAAGTGGAGTATGGGTAATGTATCCAGAAGAGAGAGAGAGAGATTCAACAGATGTGCCGTCTATACCCAACAAATGTATTAGATGTGTAATAAGTCTATAATACAGATATGGCAGACACTGTATGGCTGTACATGTGGATTACACTTGGTGCTACCTTGCACTGGGTGATGTATGACCACAATGGCGGAATACACATTGAATGAAACATGGGCTTACCCAGCAGTCACACACAGAGTCTCTATATATTGGAAACCACGATTAAACCAATTCTTAGCCAAGGGATTGGAAGCCAACATTAAATTAACGACACACACACTAACCACCAAACCACTACCCATCATTGTAGTTTCAGTGGTTTGGCAATTACCTGGACCTCCTGCAACCTTAAGCCTGGCCCCTTTGCTGGAGCTTGGATAGTGTGGAAGGAATTGATCAAATGGATTTGTTTCATTCTAATGAATTTGTTTCATTCATTTAACCTTGTAATGATCATTTGTGAGTGCTGGGAGCTGCTGCATAATAGTTTAGGTGCAAGAAGAGCCCTGTTTGTTGTCAGAGCACTTAAGAGCCTTTTGACAGAAAAGGAAGTAGTGCCAAAGGCTTTTTGCATCGTAATCCGTGCAATGTGCAAAAGTGATTATGGTGCTTACAATGTCCTTAAATGTGCTTCAGACCTCCCATTAATTAAAGTTGGAAGAGCCATGGAACCTCCATTATATGTCTCTACATCTCCATAGCTGTCCTTCATACCTTAGTGGTCAGACTCTAAATAACCTATAAGTGGAGGCAGGGCCTGACTGGTATGCTGATCAGTCGCCTCTTGATAGAGCTCCGTGTGATAAAGCTATACTTTCCCCTTTTTACTACTTATAACCTGAGAGAGACATTGTGCACCCAAGCTACTGGGGATACCTTTTATGCCTGCAAGTTCATTGATTGAGACCTTTACAAAAAATCTGGACAGACCTCTTCAGGGAGGCTCTTGAGGCTTGCAAGACAAAATGAAAGTAGGAGAAGCAGCCGATCTCTCCACTTTCATCTGCCCTGAAATAAGAATATACAGCACAGACCCCATTTCCTCCCTCACCGGTGAGGGTGAGGTTTATCCTAGAACTATGCTCTCGAGTTTTCCCAAAACCTCTGGTGGTACTGAGGCCCTCTCAACATATGAGCAAATGCTACATGCTCTTCTACAACTAGAGACCTGTCATTTATGGCACTGGCATGGCTAGGCATGTTCTTTGCAACTTTATGGAGAAAATTATGTCGACAACTGCCCAAGTTAAAAGAGAAGATTCGCAACTTAAGGGTTTAAGGCTCTGGTACATACTCTCTCTGTGAGCATTAGGAAGATTCCCAAGCCATGTTGTAATTCTTAGATCTTCAGGAGGTCCAGAGCCCATTGTCTCATACTTGGGCTGAGAACCTTAGGGGGGCGGGGGACCCCCTGGTGTACAACCCACTCCCTCGGAGGACCTACAAGCGACAACATCAAGTGACAGCTCCCCTCCGGATCATAGATCTGGGCGCCAGATGCAGCTGGATTGGTGGGCATCACATACAGGCTCTCGCTTAAAGCCCGAGGCCGGTGGAGTTCATTACTCTGGATGGCGGGCACTGTGTCTCTTATTGGGAACTATCTTCTAAACTTGGGAGTAGGATGATCTTAGTCAGAGGAGAACCATGCGATAAGCTGGGCACTGTTTCTCTTTATTCTTTTGTCTTAAGATTAGTTTTATGTTTTAAAGTAGTGCATCCAGATCCAATTGTCCTTGTATGCCTCTCAGACGTTGCTATAGGAGCAACACATCTATCTACTAGTGGTATCAACCTTTTCAAGTTTTTTCTTTTTTTTTAAAAATAAAAAGATTTTCCTTCTTACAGAATCAAGCTGCATTACTGCTAATTGTGTTTCCTCACTTTTATAAAATGAGGCTCTGTCTCTCTGTATGAATATGCACCGTTATCAATGCTCTTTGTCACTTTCTCTAATGTTTATTTTGTGTACCATACAACTGCCTCAATGAAAGACTAATTAGAAAAAAATTTTTACCCACTAGTAATAATTGTATTATGACAAATTGTAATGACATCCATGCTTGGCCCCTTTTTGACAGTGTCATGAAGGGGAGGAGCATAGCCATTATCACATAAAGCCAGGGTGAATAGCGTTTTCACAACTATGGTGTCAGGAATACACTATACTATACTATAAGGAACATTCTGGTCACCATAACAACTTCATCTAAATGAAAATGCTATGATGCCAGGAAGCCCCTGGGTGCTCTCTTTCCTTTAAGGGGTTAAATCACTCTCAAATGGTTTAACCTCAAAGACTTCCTCCAGCTCCAGGTCGCTCAGTGGTATTCGGCATCTGAAACGGAGTGTCAGGAAGTGCATATTGACGTCAGGCATGGGTGCCGCTGATTGGCTAGAGTTGACAGTTGACGCTCTAAGCCAATCGCTAGTTCCCGGTTCATAAAAGTTTTTAACTTTTTTATGAATGGGGAGCTACTGATTGGCTTAGAGTGCCAGCTGACCGCTCTAGCCAATCAGCAATACCCCTACCCAGTGGCACTCTGTGCTTCCTGACACTCAGTAAATAAAAGTGAACACATTAACACCGATATTTTTTTTTTTACCTGAGAATGTCCAGAGTTTCCCTGCCAGGCCCAGGTACCAAAGCCTTATGATGTGGTGAATAAAGTGGAGGGTTCACTTCATTTGTCCTTCCTGCTCCAATCTCCTTTTCTTCTCCTTCATTTGACACAGTCTTCTTTTTCTTCTGACACTGTCTTCTATATTTGGCTCCTTCTGCTCCTTTCTGCTTATTTTGTGCCCTTCTGCTCCTTTCTCATTCTCATTCCTTTCTGCTCCTTGCAGACCCTTTCTGCTCCTTCTCCCACTTTAGCTTTGTGCTCATTGCTGTCCCTTTCTGCTTCTTCTTCTACTTTACCTTTGTGCTCCTTCTGATTCTTTCTGCTCATTTACCTTTGTGATCCTTCTGTCCCTTCCTGCTCCTTGCTGACTCTTCATTCGGCTGCCCCCCGCCCTCTCCCCCCATGCCTCACTTCCCTAATCTATAAAATGCCCCCCCCATGCCTCACTTGCCTAATCTATAGGCTGTCCCCCCATGCCTCACTCCCCTAATCTATAGGCTGTCCCCCCATGCCTCACTCCCCTAATCTATAGGCTGTCCCCCCCATGCCTCGCTCCCCTAATCTATAGGCTGCCCTCCCCATGCCTCACTTCCCTAATCTATTGGCTATTTAAACCCCTCCACCCCATCCCTCACTTACCTGATCTGTAGGCAGTCTCTGGCTGCATGTGTTGCTCCCCTGCGGATTCAGTCAGAGAGAAGCAGGGATAAGATGCAGCTTCCTATACCTGTCTCTCTCCATACAAAGCGGCGCCGGTATTGCAGTTCATTTTAAATCTCACACGAAAAATAGCAGAACAAGCTGAAAAATCCAGGGGGGAAGGCAAGTGCCCCCCTTGCGGACGCCCATGGTGCCATGTGCTCTGCATTAAGAATTTAGACTAGCATACTGGCTACCCTAAACTATCTTCCTCAGACTGAACTCCAGAGTACTGTCCATACAAAGTGTTGTGCAATACATGTGACCTAGTATAAAGTTACATGTTTGTAATACAGATCTCTCTATTGTGCTCTAGGTTGTTCCTGGCTCCAGGTGCAAGGCGTTGGATTAACATTGATGGTAAAACAATGGACATCACGTTGAAAGGCCTAAAGCACCCTCATCGTTACGTCCTGGATGCCGCACAGACACATATCTACATGCTGATGAAAAAGGTTTGATGATGTCATCCATCAGATTGTTCCCTTACTTCCATTTGTTACAGTGTCCACCATGTTTCTCTCTCTGTCTATAGGATTCCTACGCTCGGTATTTGAAATCTCCCATCTACAAGGAAATTATTGGCAAGGCCGTCGTTCCACAGGAGACCAAGAAAGGGCAAGTATTTATTTAAATGAAAACTGTGCTGTAATTCAGACAGCGTGGCTATAAAATATACAGTAATATCTATAAATGTATTACTATAATTATTAAGAAATCGATTATGTAAATTATTAAAGTGGTTGGCATGGTAAGTCCTTACATTTACAAAAGATTTCATCCATTACTTAGCAACTGCATGAATACAAAAGCTTGGTATTGTTTTCAGTCTGAGAAGGAAATCTAGAAAATAATACCAACCTAATGATCCTTATTCACTTCAAGAAATCTAGCATTGTCAGTCTAATGACATCAACCCAAACACAAAGCATATCAAATGCCTCTGGGAAGGGGGGTGTTATGTAAAAGATATATGGTAGAGGCATCAGGACATACACAGATCGGCCACAACATTAAAACCTCCTCCATAATATCGTGTAGATCCCCCTTGTGCTGCTAGAACATCTCTGATGCGTTAAGGCATGGACTCCACAAGACCTCAGAATGTGTCCTGTGTTATCTGAACGTGTCCTGTGTCATCTGGCACCAATACATTTGCAAATGCGAGGTGTGGCCTTCATGGATTGGATTTGTTGTTCCAGCACATCCCATAGATGTTCAATTGGATTGAGATCTGGGGAATTTATAGGCCAAGGCAACACTTCTATTTAAAGCGTATTTTCAGGGAGTTAAACTCTGTGAAACCGCAGGAAGCGCTTCTAGCGGCTGTCTGGTAGAGAGCCACTAAAGGCAGTCTTGACCCTGCAATACAAATATTTCACTTTCTCTGAAACTGCTCTAGTTTACATTGCAGGGCTAAAAGGGACAGGGACACTGCACCCAGACCACTTCAATGAGATGAAGTGGTTTTGGTGCCTATAGTGTCCCTTCAAGTGGTACGTATCAAAGTAACATAACTAAGAATTCCAGGTCCCAAGGCTTCCTAGCAAAACTTGCCGTTTTGGAGATGCTTTGACCCAGTTGCTTAGCCATCACTATTTTGCCCATGTCATTGTCACTCAGATCTTTTCGATTGCCCATTTTATCTGCTTCCAACACATGAAATTCAAAAACTGACTGTTCACATCGTGCCTAGTATACCCCACCCCTTAACAGGTGAATGAGTAACGATATAATCAAGGTTAATCACTTCACCGGTCAGTGGTTTTAATGTCTTGGCTGATCAGTGTATACATTAACAGGAGGTACTTTCATTTTAAGAAATACAACTATTTATACTGCATTAGAGCACATCCTGCTGGTCCTTTGGAAATATTAATTGCCAAATATAAGTGTAAATAATAAGAATATTTGGGAGCAGATTATTCATGTAATGCTATAGGTTTTATACCGTAACATTTTGGAATATCTAAAACATTTCAGGATTGCAAGAATACTGTCTTAATAACTAATGATTTAACGCCATCTTGTATTTGTTTGTCATCGTTCGTACCTCTCATGGTAGGACACAATAAGCCATCTTTGTTAAAGGGACTGTAACTCTGTATCAGCATCCACAGCAGGGAGGGAGCATCGATAAAAAGAGTTTATTATACATTCTGTTGTAAAATAACGTTTTTACACACTCTCTTTCTGTATAAAGTAGAACGGCACTTTAATTTGAATGAAGGTTTATATTTTTATATTTGCTCTATTGTGGCTGCAGTTGGCTATCCTTGTTTTTTTGTTCTTTTGATCAAATTGGTCCTGATAACATTCTAGGCCGGCGTGCATCTGCATCTTATAGTGTGTAAAATAATATGTTGTGAAAACACCTTGTGGCCATGATTTAGTTGGCAAAACCACAACTGACCAGCAAAAATCCAGAAATGGCTGGACATAATACCAAGATATGACCAATAGGAGGGAGGAGTTTGCATTGAATGCAGACAGATCAGGTGTGAGGGCGCAGACTCCTTACCTCCTGGAAGTACCCTGGATCCAATCTGCAGCCACTATAAACTGCATAGTGTCTTCTCTTAGAGCCTGCTGGAAGTTGCTGGTGAAAATGGAGGTTATTGTTTGAAGTGGTTATGGTGTGTGAGCCCTCTACATGGGATCTCCCTTGTCAGAGGGCCATGTTTTATTATATCAGCAGTTTGCTACCGTGAATGGCAAGGGAAGTGTAAAACCCCAACTTGTAAACGTCTTGTCCGTGTTCGTCCGGTGGCAGTATGAAGGATTTCCCCATCTTAAATGCATTCTCTACGGTGATTTCCATGACAAAACATAGCCAGGTTCTGCTGAGATTTTTTTCTTCTTCACTCTCAGTACTTGGCAGTGAAAGGGTTAATTTGCACTTAAGTCATTTGAAGTGTAAAATGTTTAGATATAATATCTCCCTTATACATTTGATATTACACTATGACAGCTTGTTTAGGGTAACCAGAGAGGGATTTGTTTGAATATGCTGCCATCTAGTGGAAATTAGGTATACTAACATTTGTCACACTATAGCAGTTTATAGTGCAGAGAGTAACAATTAAAATACCGTAACTGAAGCTATAAGCCTGCTGCTCCCCTGGCTCAGACACACCAATGGAGTTTTCACTTCCACCTTTGCTGCATCAATTTTGTCCAAGTCGTGTGTGTGTGGAATCTGGTTCACTAATCTGTAAACCGTGCTGTTTATAAACCGATTGGAGCCGCAGAATGGTTGGTCTGAGAACAGATCCTCTCATCCCATGCGATGCGTGAAACTGCTCCTGTAGGACAAACGTATCCCCTAAACTCCTGCTGTATGGCTGAGAGGCTCCTGGTTCACAAGCTTTTTCTTAAACTGTATTCAGACCCAAGGCCGGTGCAAGGATTTTTAGCTACACAGGCGAAGATGCATTTCCCCCCCTCCCCCTCCCCTTAAAAAAAAATGCATCTTCACCTGTGTGTCTTGTTGTAACCCCCCCTTTTGAATTTCTTACCCCTTTTGTGCTCTAGTGTATTTTATTCCCCCTTCGGTGTGTCTTATAACCCCCTTTGTATGTATCTTACTTCCCCTCAGCCCCTCTGTGTGTCTCTTACCTCCAGCCCCTTTCTGTGTCTCT
Source organism: Pelobates cultripes (assembly GCA_933207985.1). Taxonomy (NCBI): domain Eukaryota; kingdom Metazoa; phylum Chordata; class Amphibia; order Anura; family Pelobatidae; genus Pelobates; species Pelobates cultripes. Next base: position 15,335,159 of record OW240916.1, on the reverse strand, counting down.
TTCTTACCCCGGCCCCTTTCTTTGTCTCCTTCTCCACCACAGTCCCTCTGTGTGGCTCTTTTTCCCCTCAGTCCGTTTTGTGTGTCCCTCCCCTCCATATCCCTTTGTGTGTCTTTCCTCCCAAGCCACAGGCACACAGGCATCGTTTTTCAGGCACAAAGTCATACAGGTACACTGTTATACAAACACAGAAATAATCATACAGAGACATACAGCCACAGACATGCAGTCAGAGACATACAGACACAGTCACACAGAGACAGATACAGGCAGATACATACCCACATACAGAGACATACATGCATACAGAGGCATACCGTGATACAGATACATATATAGAGGCATACAGAGACATACAGAAACATACATACAAAGGCATACAGACACATAGATACATACATACATACATACAGGCATACAGAAACATACATATAGAGACTTACAGGCATACAGATAAATACATACATGCATACAGAGACATGCATGCATATAGAGGCATACAGGCACATACAGACATACAAAGACATACAGACACATACATACAGAGACACACATACATACACAGACAGTCTCAATTACATACTTACATCTGTTCAATCTGGTCCCTGGGGTGCATGCTGTCCAGCTCTGTGGAGTGCTATCTTGCAGCCCAGACCCATCACTGGGCGCCAGCCGCACCGTGTGGTACGCAGGGAGCAGGGATATGATGTAATTCATATCCCCGCCCCTTCCACACAGCCTGCGGTAGACACTAGGGTAAGAGGCTGGGCGGGCGGTAAGAGGCTGGGCTCCACAGGTGGAAAGCTCTGGGCTGCGCTCGGCCACAGATGATTTACATATTGAGATATTTAAGAGTAAGTTTCATTGGAGAATTTAAACATGCAGTGTCGTGGCAGTTCAAGCATTGCCAGATCTCTTTCATGGAGTGTATTTGGCTTTGGGCTTTGTGTGTTAGCTGAGGATTACAATATTTGCATAGGAAAGCATAAATTATATTAAATATAAATCAGAAAGGGTGCAATCTTTAGTAGATAACCCCCCCCCCCCAAAGCATCAAATCCAAAACTATTCATCAAAAATCGAGATGCACCGCAGTGTCACTGCAGACATAAATGTAGCTTTATTTACAAATCACTGAATATAGCACATATACCAAACATATAAAAACGACAAACAAAAGAGTGATAAGGCTAGTAAACAATTCCTATAGTTTCAGTAATTTGTAAATAAAGATAAATTAATATTAGCAGTGGCACTGGCGTGCATCTTCACATTTGTTGTGGAAGCCGAGGAGTAATAGATAGCTGTGTATACAAGTTTATTCAGTTCTACGCACCTCCTGCTTATTTTGGGCTACGCACGTTTCATGGGACCACATCCCCAGCAAGGCAGAGCTCTCCCCATGCTTCCTGTGCAAGTCTCAGTATGAGCTCACGTATTAGGCACAGGATATGATGTCATATTCTAGCATCCTTTGTCTCTTACATCAGACAAAGTGAGGGAGAGGCTTCTGTGCTGTAATAAGAACAAATCTGTTTCCATGGTGACTGTGATGTAATAAGCTGATCATTTACTCAGCACAGGAACACTGCACTGATAGTGGATACAGTAAGACCTACTCTAAAAGTACCAAAATATACTTTTCTTATAATTGAGGCCCACAGTAGCAGATGGTAAAAGGACTCATTCAGCCTTGATTCATTATGCTGTCTGTCAGCGTATACATTTCTTTCCTGAATCCCTACTCACCAACCATACTTACTTGTTCCCTTAAGCCATCTTTCTTCTTTTTGCCCCCCCACCCCCCCATTCTTATCGTACCCATCCAATCTATCTACCTCCATTACATTCTCCGTTATAGTCTCATTTTCCTCACCACAATTTATCTTCTGGACCTTATTCTGGTTTTCACCTTTTTACTCTTATTCACAACCTCATCTTAATCCTTAATCTTATCATCTCCTCTTCCTATTACTTCCCATTCTTTCTATTATCTCTCCCTTGCCTGTCTTCATGACATTTCCTTTATGTCTCCCTCCCATTGGTGGCAATAGTGTTAAAGCAGTCACAAGACACATTATTACTCCTTCCAGTTTGTAGACCACTTGGGTTAGATGAGCTTGATACTAAATACGTCACATTCCTTTACCTTTAACTGCTAGACTTGTCTCTCAAAAAGTGGGGCATGCCATACATACACCCAGATCCAACACTTTCTTCACCGCAGTAGAGGGGTGTGTCTTGGACTGTCTACTGTCTCAGGACTACACCAAAACATTCGCTAAGCCAGCATTGTGGAAATATATAGAAACACCCAAGGGGTGTATGTATCATGTAGCACTTCCACACCTCCTGGCACTCTGGATATAGTTGGATCTGAAATCTCTGTGACCCCCACTCACACCACTGCATTGGTAGAAGCACTGCAATTCACTGCATAGTCTGAGGGCACACACCAAACAGAGTAATATCAGTGCCAACCAAGAGTCTGGGGGAAGATTATACATAATTGCAACCATTTATTACTTCTACACTTTCAAAATATCCCAAAACAATAATTAGACGCAGAGTTATCCTACAAAAGGTATCTATACACATTTACAGAAAGTAAAGAAAGATTAGAAATCCTGTTTTTCTGCTTTGCTTAGATAGATATGTGCATATTTAAGATTTCTGTCTGTCTAGTTTTTCTGTATTTTTTTTTTTCTCCCAAGACTGGGCTGTAGCCTATAAAAGTTCTACCCAAGGACAAGTGAGGGATCTCAAGTTGTTTTTAAAACGATATATTCTGTGTTTTTGCGGAAAATGCATTGAAATTCAGAAATTGTAGAATATTATTATGGTTTTGAATGTTGCTAACGCATGGCACACACTTGTGCAACTAAGCTCTCAACGTTTTGACATTAGCCACTCAGAGATTTCCCAAGTTTGAAACACGGCGATGATAGGTCCAAAAAAGTGACCCTTCCAAATTTAGCAGACACACTGCGCACAAGTCATGTGTTCATTCTCTTGACATCGCCAGCCAACTTGCCTTTACTGAACAGATCTAAAACCCACAGATCAGTTACCAGCACAGAATGAGTCGCAGGTCCTCTCGGAAATTGGAGAGTTAAAACCGCCATCATCTGTGCAGACAGCAGGTTTCCTGAGTTGCTGTACATCTGTTAGCACTTGGCCTGTTCTCATCCCGGCAAACGGAACTGATCAAACCGTGGAGCTAAATGTCTCCCAGGCCTGCATGCTGTATAATTGTATGCATATGGAGGCCGCAGTCATCGGCTGGGAACAGCTCCTCCGTGGTGTGAGGCTGTACAAACACTTTGATGTATCCTCAAACATCTCTCTTTTCCCAGGACTAGTTCCACCAAAGTCATCAGAACCAGTGGTTTAATGGTCAGGCTGTCCATCCTACCCGTTTTCCCAGGAAAGTTAGCATTACGCAGCTGCCATTGCTGATGACATAGTGAGCATTCCAGTTGGGATTTTTAAACTTTAAAATGAACAGAAGGCAATGTTTGTTTGCGTATTGCCTGCGGTTTTTGACCTGGTATTTATATAGTTTGGGGTTTGCATTGATATGCTGGCCGTTATGTTTACGTGAATATTTCATAAACCTTTTTTTATTGAAAAAGTTGATCCTTTTTGAGATCTGTTGTAACCACAGAATCGATGCTCATTGGAACCTTATTTTGGAACAGCTAAAGGTGTGTTCAGTTAAATAAAAATTCCAAGCACCATAAGCACTACTGCGTGTTCAGTGTAAGGAGTCAAACCATTTTAGAATGGTTTAACGTCTTGCCAGGGTTCTGACGGGCACAGCATCCCAGCTCAACTGTTTCCTAAGCAGGAGCTTCCAATAGCTCTCCTTAGCTCAGCCTTGAAATGCATGGTCTGAGAGCGATCAGCTGATGCCAGGCTTAGATCACCGGCATTGTAATCACAAGAGAGTGCTGCAGTGGTTATGGTGCTATCAGAGCTTCTTTCCTAGTGCTAACACTGATTACATCTTTACTCGTTACTTTAATAATGTTGTAGAGGGTAATTTTTTTTGGTCTTCACACAGTTTGTAGTAGATAGACAAAACAACGTTTCTTCATTGTGTGACTTCAACTGTCAAACATGAAGGATGGACTGTGATGGTCTGGGGCTCAGTTACTAGATCCAGAGTCAAGGAGCGTAGCATAGATCAGATAAAGACCCCAGAAGAGAGTTGTGCTAAATATTCGGATTGGTAGAGAATGTAAATAAATCATTATTGAATGAAAAGTACCAATTTGTAGTGTGTATAAGTGTGTTTTTATTGATTTATTTTAATTCTTTAGTTAAAAGTACCATATTGTCCTGACACATTTTTTCACCATTATAATTGGTTACAATTAACTGAAGGAATGAAAATTAAATAATGTGGGGAGCTGGGGCACTGCGAAATGTACCAACCACCAAAAACGTGGGGTATGGAATCAAAAAGGGTGGGTGGGCCTAATGATGCATTTGTGTTCTGATGCCCAGTGACTAAATTGGGACAGCGGAACAGGACCCGAAATCAGAGCAGTTCCAGATAGTAGCATTCAGGCAGTTCATCAACCAGTTATGACTTCACTATGGGCGGTGGAGGGGGGCAAATATTCTGTAAGTGTATTTCTACTGCGCAGTACTGTGGATCACTGCAAAATACACTGTGTGCAGTGTGTTATTTAGCTAAGCTTAATGGCGCAATTTACATTGTTTGTACATTTATATAAAGCATGTTTATCTGGTGAAAGGTTTTCTATACTCGGAAATGACCGCTCCTTGTTTTATAAAATAGATCCTCTTTAAGCGTTAGTAGAAATCATTTTTTTAAATTGTCATTAAAATCATTTTGGGGAGTTTGGCATTCGGAGCCACAGAGACCACGACGGTAACACCTCGGTATTCAACATGCATGCACAAGTAACACTGTGATCTTGCGCTGGACTCCGCCATATTCCTGCTGAGAGAATAGAGGAGGGACTCATTGAAGAGCAGAGAGTGCAGACTGATTCTCTATATAATAAAACAAGGTCAGAGGAAGGACAGGCTGCAGCTGGCGAAGTTAACCAGCTTCATCTTTATAGCTTTTATAAATAATATCGCATTTCAAAGACAGGCAGAAAGTCGCGCGTCACGAGTACAGAATATCTCCGTTTTCAAAGCTGTGCGTCTGTGTTCCTTGTTTTGTTGATGGAGATGAAAACACAGAGTAAATTTATTTTAATTTTATTTTTTTATTACTCTAACCAGCAAGACACATTTTTTTTAATATAACTGAACATAAATTTACAGCAAATAACTTAGCAATTGTGTATAAGAAAAAATATTTTACATTCCACAGGCATCAAGAAGATGACTTGTTTACCATGAATAATTTCTTTCTATTTAGTTGCTCAGAGAGCTTACAATCTAAAATCAATCCGTCACTGAGATGACATTAGTTATCCATGAGTGTGTGGTGACATTCTGTCATCAAACTAATATGGTGACCAGGGATCATGTGACCAAGCTTGGGATAAGCTTTACCTTTTGATATGGTAATTGAGTAATTCAATACCTTTACAAGTCAGGAAAGAGGTAACCACTTCCTCCCCCTATCTCCATTCCTCTCTGTTCCTTCTTGGCTGTGCTACTGAGCAGTCCCTTAAGCAGACATGGCCTAACTTCTATCATGGTGAACTGTGAGTGGGATTTTATAAGATGTAGTTGTTATTGTTAGTTAGCTTGTTGTTGCTGTTGTTGGTGGTATAGTTAGTTAGATTGTGTGTCATTATTTGTATGTTGTTGTTGTTTTGTCTCTGAATAAATATTTGTTAAAGTAGACGGACCAGAGTTTATATGTGTATGTGTACATATTAATTTATAGAGTTTGGTAATTTACCACAGAGTGCATACATATATATAGTTTCTCCATTATAAATGTAAATCTGTTAGGGCACAGCCTGCCATACATTGTAGATCAGGGGTGCCCAAAAGGTAGATCCCCAGATTTTGTAGAACTACAATTCCCATGATGCTGTGCATGCTTTCGAATACCTTTAGAATGACGAAGCATCATGGAAGCTGTAGTTTTAAAACATCTGGGGATCTACTTGTTGGGCACCCCTGGTGCAGGTTGTGGTAATCCTACCATATAATGCAAACACATTCTAAAGGAACGTAGATAGTGATGTCTGGAAGATGGCATATTTCATTGCTTCATACCCCTCACCCCAAAGATGCTTCAATAGCGTTTACTGTGATGAATGACAGAGGAGCTATCACAAACATAAAAGTTTAAAGTGACACTCCACTGTCCAAATAAAAAATAGAATTTAAAATCACGGCATACTTTAATTCGGGGTATATCTACTAAGCAAACACGGAATTATGTATTTTTTCATTGAGGATATATCGGAAAATGGCTTGCGAAAGCTGCAGTTTTCTTGCTGCAGCCTTCACAGGACCTCCCCTTCTAACCCTGCCCAGACTTTCTATGGCTGTCCAATCACAGACTTCCCAGCGCAGCTAAATGAAAAGTCTTTACAAGGCAGGTGCTCTGTGCCATCGCCCCCTCTTGAGTTTAGCTCCACTGAGCTATCCAAACCAGGAAGTAACAGGACAAGCTGTCTCATTGACAACCAGGGGGGTGTAGCCAGGTTAATTTGCAAAAGTCCCAATTTTTTAAAATAGGGGCTAAAAGACACATTCATTGCACACAAAGCACTTCAGCAACTAATTCTAGAGTGTCCCTTTAAAGCGAACATGTCACTTGTGGCATCCCCCATGTGTCATGTCCTCTTAAGGGAAAAAGTGAGGGAAGATTAACTCACCTTGTGTCCCCCTTCTTCGTGCCATAAGTTTCCTTGAACTCCAGGGATATTCCACCTCTTCCTTGGATAGTGAAATGCTTGTAAGGGGATCAGGGGGCAATGTCTACACATGACCCTGGGCTACAGTGCTTATGGCCTGCACAAACTCACCATAGCATTCTCTTGCTGATTAAAAGTGGAGTGGAGTTAAGCTACTGAAGAAGACGGTCGCATGGCCGTGGAGCTCCTGACTAAAAACGAACCCAAAGAACACCACACACGCACAAACTCGACCCACATCCACCCCCAGAGCGACCCCAAAACTCAGGGGGGCCCATGGGTCGGAAAACAAAGAAGCAAAAAGCAGAAAAGCCCCGGCTGGGCATGGGAATCGGGGAGCTCTGGAAGCAGGCCCACAACGCAGCAAGCGCCAAGATGGCAGCCCTCCATGGAGAGTGTTCAGACTTAACGGAGGGTCCTCCGACGAAACTGAAAGAGACCCGCTACCGGCCCCAACCCTCCCACAGCCGATCCGAGCACAATCCCAACCCTCCGAGACAGCACCTACCCCGGTGACAATGGAGGCCCTTGGGGGACTAATGGCAGCACAGTATGGCAGAATATCAGCAGAAGTGGCCAAGATCTGAGAGGATCTAAAAAGCACAGCAGCACGAGTAGGGGCTGTGGAAGATACCGCCAGCCATCACACCCATCAGATATTGGAACTGCAGACCGCTATCCGAGAACTGCGCCAACAAAATCAACTTCACGAACAGCAAATGTCCGCGCTGGAGGACAAAAGACGCCAAACACATCTTAAAATCAGAGGGGTCGCAACACAGTCCCAGAGGCAGAGCTACCACACTTCGCCAGACGGCTCCTCACAGCGATACTAAACCCGAAGGCAGGCATGGCAATAACCCTAGACGGAATCTTCCGGATACCACGACCGGCCAAAGCCCCACTGAACGCCTCCAGGGATCTACTGCTCTGGTTTCAAAACATGAAAGATAAAACAGCAGTCCTGGAGGCCATCAGAGGCCAGCGGACATATCTCTTTGAGGAGATGGCCCTATCGTTCTACGCTGACCTCTCATGTGGAACACTTGCATGGAGAAGGTCCCTGAATCCATTCACAACACTACTGAGACAACACCACATTAAATACCGCCGGGGACCAGGTCGCACCATACATATCACCACAGGTGACACCACGCAGATCATCCACGACATGGCAGAAGCCACTAGGGCCCTGGGCAAACTGGGCCTCCCCCTGGACGCACTTAAACCACCAGAGATACCGTCAGGACCACAACAATCCTTCGGAAGAGATGCAGTCAGAGCCCCGGAGTTCGTGCCAAGAGGACCACCCGCGGAACCATATGCCGTAGCCACAACCTGAAACGGGACGACACCCGATGGAAACCCTACCGGGACGTTTCCCCCCCACCTGGGCACACACAACGGCCCTTGGGACTATTGAATGAACATTGAGACGTTATTCAAGTTTCTTACTTTGATTTTTCTTACTTTGATTTTTCCTACTTTGAATTCATTGGTGCTCACTCTTTCTTCCACAAAACCTTCCCTGCCCTATCACCATCCACACTCTTGGGCACCGCTCTTTCTTCTTCCTCGAGAGCCTTAAGCGTATAGCGCTAACACTTAACAGCCCAACTAGGTCTGGTGGACACAGACCCAGGCCCTGACCCACCCAACAACCAGCCACATAACCCATCCCCACCGCCCCCCTGGCCACTCAACACTCGTGGGGAACACGAGGGACACATAATAGCAGCGAGATGACCTACCCTGGTGAAAGGTCCGTATCCCGGCCCCCGACGGAGAGCCCACAACTACCCAAATCACTCTTCCTCCCCTAAAGTCCTGTACGCAGACACCTCAACACGGAGATGACCCGCCAACAGCAAACGGGACCCCAACTTACCCCTGACAGCCACCACCGAGCGCACCTACCGACCTGACAACGCAAAACCCGACTCCAGACAATTCCCCCCCTGCTTCCCCCCTACACCCACACACAACAACAACTTGACCTACAACAACTCATACGACCCCACACAACCCCGGCCAGACCGGGCACCTGAACACACAAACACAGAGGACACCCAAATACAGTAGGGAACCACATACATTCCCAAGCCACAGCCACACACTTACCCTCAACTCGGCAACACACAACAACCACCAAAAGCTCCCACTCTAGGACATCGGCAGAGACCGAACACACTACCCCAGAATTGCGACAGACTTGCGACAGGTCTCGCACTCACGACTTCCCACGCGGTTGACTTACATCCTGCATATCTAAATCAACTCACATAGTCCAACTACACCCGAGCAGGACAATTGTTAGCAGTCTTGAAATATTGTTTTATAATCTGTTTAGCACAAACAAGACATTACAGCTACTGTTTCTTAAGCTACTTTTTTCTACAAAAAAAAGAGTGCAGTACATCGCGATGTTTGAACGTATATAACGTATGGCATGTCATGCATCCACTATGACTTGTGTATTAAACTGGAAAATAAAGAATTTAAAAAGTCACAGGACGTGCATTGGGATTTCCGTTGGCAAAGTACAACATGAATGGTGCGGGTCAGGACTGTGTGGGTTTGTTTTGGCTGGATCACTGTTTTTTTCTTTGGTGGACTAGATAAATATGTATTGTATTCCTGAAGGTGTTTGTCTGTCTTATCGCGCCCTAGGGTCACTTGCAAAGTCTGCATTTCTTGATGCATGAACAGATGTCTATGAATACTAAGGGTTTATCTTGACTTATTGCGTGATATTTCTCTTTTAAATCATATAGGTATTTTAAGACAGGAGGTAACTATAATCACTGTTTGCACTTCACCTCTTTTTATGTTGTTCGTATATGTTCAATTTAAGTACAAAGGTGAAAATATGCTCGGGGGGTCTTTTAATAGCTGCACTGGTTTGTGTTTTTATAAGCACCAGTATTATCCTTAATTCTTTCCTGTATTATAAAATATTAATGATATATTTGAGTAAATTCCCTTGCTTAATAAGAACTCCGCAATCACTGGGGCTATTGGGGTAGAGAAAAAGATAATATACACTTACATTTGGCAGGGAGCTGCTGGTGATGTGCTCTCTGTGCTCCTTCCAAGATGGTTTATTGCGTCTCTCTCCTGTTGACACTGTAATCCCATCCCCTGGTGCCATCAGCCATTGATGCTCCCTGAATAGAGACGCCAATAGCATGCCTACCCTCATGAGCAGCTGGCTCTGCTGTTCGAATGGCAACTCAGTGGAAATTCCTAAAATTCCATCTTAACAGAGACTAGGCATGTGCACAAGCTGCTGAAACAGGGCAGATTTCAAACTTGCCCCATTTTTGTGAAATGCCTAGATGCTTTTAAGAATGTTTCTCCAAACAGTTACCAATGAAGGAGGAAGGGCCTTGCACAAGTGAAACCAACTACAGAATTAATGATACACTAGTTTTTCCCCCCATATTTTTGGCGTATCACCCTCCACTTCAGAAAAAGAGTCTTAGTGTTTCTAAACTACTGCAAATAACTTAAGCACTGTTGGGGTGCTGCAGCAAGTGCCCCTCTGGACCAAGTCCCCCTAAACTCCTTAATCATAAACACCCCTTATACAATAACTGTAACCCCTCTCAAGGGGGGTAGTGGGTGCCTTAGAGTTCTGTGCCTATGGGCACCTGACAATCCAGCCCTGTGATATACCATAGACACATTCAGAGAAAACAGTCCGACTTGGCAACGTTTCACCACACCAAATATTTCCATCTGTCATTGTGAGAGACAGTTGATGGGAACTAATTATTCTAATATAAGAAAATACAAAATAGTTCCTAATTTGTCTTCTGTGTATCTTTTATTGTGTTGGAATATCTGTTTTTCATAATAATTCTGGTTGTATGATACAAGCAATAGGCTTGCTTTATACATAACGAAATGCCTTCTGTACTACCCAGTATTCTTCAAGAACAGTGACACATGGGCTACCAATTCTAACCCTTCTCTTTTAAGAGCTATTAAAGGAAATGCATATTAATGTATGGTGTACTAGTGACTGTTGTGAATTGATTCACCCCAGCATGTATAAGTGGAAAAGCACTAAAATACATCTGTATTTGGAATGCCCATCATACTGAGCATTGGTTAATTAAATTCTGTCCATCTTTTCTGTCTCTGCAGTAACTTCCCATTCATGCGCCGGCATCGGAGGTCCAGCCCCAGCCCTGTGATCCTCAGACAACTGGAAGAGGAAGCTCGAGCAAAGGAGGCAGCAAACACAGTGGATATTACGCAGGTTATGAGCAAGCTAGATCGGAGGAGTCAGCTAAAACAAGAGGCTGCCAAGCCAACGTAAACCTGGGGGTAGTTTAGCCAGAACAGACAGTAATCTCCATTAGCTTCACAGAGCTAAAAAGCAATCGGTGGCCAACTAGTGGCCAACTGGAGACACTAGTCCAGTAATTAAGTTCCATCTATCACCTGTAGGTGTCGCCGTAGCTTTACATTGGTAAATAGGAGACAGCTGGTACTCTAGTACAGAAATGCCAGGCAGGAGATGGCACCTCTTCTTGTCATCAATGAGCAGATACTTGGTGGGGAGGCGGTTAAACCTCCTACTGTTTGTTTTTGCAAAACTGTTCTTTGTGGATTTCAGAAGGAATATTTGACTATGAAATTAAAAGTAGTGTTATTCTTTCTTTTCATTGTTTAAAATATATCTGGAAACCCTGAAATGAAAAGCCCTTCGCTTTGTATGTTGTAAGCTTAGGAGATCAGAAGCGTGAAATCTATATTATTATGTATTGGCCTTCTATATAATGTGTGTGACTGGGTGAGAAGACGTTGGGTCAGGCCGAACAGCTTTTGGTGCTAGCCGTTTACATAGCTATATCTTGAAGGATCCGATTTAGAGTTTCATGTTCTCTAGATACGTGCAAAGGACCTGCTTCTCCCAAATCACACCCTTAATGGGTTACACGGGACTATTAAAAGACCAGCTTCAGATGCAGCAGGGCATGTCACATTTACAGAGACAGACCCAACAGAGAACCTGGCTGAGGGTGATGGTATTTGCAGTTGCCAGAATCTTCTGTGCCTGCTGTAGGCTAGCAGGTACACCAATGTACCCATTCTCAGTGTCAGGCTGCATGCCATTGTGAACGATGCTGTAATAAAACTTCGTTCCTATCAATGAAATGTCATTAAAATGTTGATACAATGAATTACGCTCAACATATTCACTGTGTTGTTTGGATAGGGATTCGGTTTAACCATAATGAATAGTTTACACTGTAGGAACTGAAACCAATGCACCAGTAGAGCTAACAATCTAATATGGAAAAATAACAGCGTATGTGTCTGCAATAGCTGCACAGTTACCAAGATTCGGGCGTTAGAGCTCTGCAAAGTGAAAATATAAGGACTGGAGTCTCCTGACTGCCCTTTTATTTGCCATTTTGTTTAGTAAAATGCGCCAGATTTCCTCTTTTTTTAATTGATCCCTCTCCCTGATGACTTTCAGGGCATTTTAAAGGAGCGCTCTCAGAATTATTATTATTATTGCCATTTATATAGCGCCAACAGTTTCCGTAGCGCTATACAATATTATGAGAGGGGGATTTAACTATAAATAGGACAATTACAAAAAACGGGAACAATAGGTTGAAGAGGACCCTGCTCAATCGAGCTTACTTCTATAGGAGGTGGGGTGTAAAACACATTAGGACAGGAGTTTGCAGTCAAAAAAGGCGGGCTGCCCTTTAGGAGAGAGCAAGAGACAGCTATGTGAGGTAGAGGTTAGTCTTGGAGGCCATAAGCTTTCCTAAAGAGATGGGTTTTAAGGCACTTCTTAAAAGATTCCATAGCAAGGGAGAGCGAAAGAGGAGGATCAGTATTAGGAGGAGGAAAGACACGGAGCTCAGTTTTAGAGAGATTGAGTTTCAGAAAGCGGGAGGACATCCAGTCAGAGATGGAAGAAAGGCAAGCAGTGACACGTTGCAGGACGGCAGGGGAGAGGTCCGGGGAGGAGAGATATAACTGGGTGTCATCAGTGTACAAGTGGTAGCAGAATCCAAAAGAGGCAATAAGTTTTCCAAGAGAGGCAGTATAAATAGAAAATAGAAGGGGACCAAGGACAGAGCCTTGGGGGACTCCAACCGAGACTGGACGAGGGGAGGAGGTATCATTAGAAAAGGAGACACTAAATGAGCGTTGGGAGAGATAAGAGGAAAACCACGAGAGGACAGAGTCACAGAGACCAAGTGATTGAAGAGTTTGAAGAAGGAGAGCATGATCAACGGTGTCAAAAGCTGCAGAGAGGTCAAGAAGAATTAGTATGGAGTAGTGGCCTTTGGATTTAGCTGTGACTAGGTTGTTAGTAACTTTGATAAGCGCAGTCTCAGTAGAGTGGAGAGGGCGGAAGCCAGATTGAAGAGGGTCAAGGAGAGAGATGGAATTGAGGAAATGAGACACATGGGTAAAGACAAGTCTTTCCAGAAGCTTTGAGGAAAAAGGGAGCAGGGATATGGGACGATAATTAGAGGGGGTGGACGGGTCGAGGGATGTTTTTTTTAGTATAAGTACTACAGTGGCATGTTTAAGGTCAGCAAGGACAATGCCAGAAGAGAGAGAGCAGTTGAAGATGTGCGTTAAGGAAGGCAAGAGACAAGTGGAGAGAGATCTAATAAGGTGAGATGGGACAGGATCGAGCGGGCAAGTGGTGGGGCGAGAGGAAAAGAGAAGAGCAGCCACCTCTTGGTCAGTAGCCGGGGAGAATGTCTGAAGGATAGGAAAGGCATGATCTATGTGTGGTTGAGAAACAGAAGGGCAAGGAGGGGTGAATTATTTCCTTAGCTGTTCTATCTTGTCAGTAAAGTAACATGCAAAGATATCAGCAGTAAGGTTAGTTTGGGGGGTGGCCACAGCAGAGAATTAAAGGTGTCAAAGAGACGCCAGGGATTGCGGGAGCATGAACTAATGAGAGAGGAAAAGTAGGACTGTTTGGCAAGGGCAAGGGCTGCGCTGTATGAACACAATATGAATCTATAATGGAGAAAGTCTGACTGGGTGCGAGACTTCCTCCAGGAGCGTTCAGCACAACGGGAGCATCTTTGCAGGTAGCGTGTTGATTTAGTATGTCATGGTTGGGGGCGGGTCCTCCTCGAGGTGCTTGTTTGGAGCAGTGCTGCAGCGTTCAAGGCAGAGGTGAGGGTAGTGTTATATGCGGAGATGGCCAGTGAAGGACAGGAGAGGGAAGGGATGGACAGCAGTTGTGAATCAATATCAGCTGACAACTGCTGGAGATCAAGAGAATTAAGGTCCCTCCTGAGTTGAGGGGGGTTAGGCTGAGGTTGTTCGTTGAGGGGGTACACGAGAGAATCCAGGAAGCTCATCAGTTATGATTCAGGGTCATCTTCATGGCCATCGTCTCCCCCACATTCTGTCATTTTGACAAGGTTACTCACTAAAGTGAAATTTCAAATTTAAGGTCAAAATAACTGACCTGGAAAAAGTCAACCATGCTTTCAGTTCAGCTACTTCGGCCTTAAATTTGAAATGAACGGAGTTCTCACTTTAGTAAATAACCTGATGAGGGGAAGCAACAAAAACTGGGGTTCTTCTGGTTCCTTTGCACCGTTGCCACTGTTCAGCTTATGCAGAAATGTTATACAGTGGAACCTAGGTACCCGAACGGTCACGGCTCGAACAATTCAGAAGTCGAACACAAATTTTGAGTAAAAAAATGTCTCCGTACGCGAACGATCTTCGGTACCCGAACATCAAAGAGCCGCTTACCGGGGCCATGTGACCTCTCCAGCCAGCAGTCACCACATCCCCCCCAAATCTCACCAGGTGGGAGCAGACCAGCTGGGAGCCCATGAGTGCACACTCCGCTCACACTGGGATTGAGTGTGCTCGGCAGCTAGCGGACAGTAAGCTCACCATGGAAGACAAACTTTCCCAGGACATGGACACAGGTACCTCCTCTGCTTCATCATCCTCATCACCTTCCTCTTCAGGCTCAGAGACCCTGTCTGAGGGGGACCCCAAAACCTCAACCAAGGGGAGCTGTACTGACTGTGACTCTGAGGGTCCCCACTCCTTCCAGCAAGGGGGAGCAGAGCGGAGAGCTGCAGGGGGACAGGACAGAAGAAAAGAGAGAGGAGAGCTGCAGGGGGGCAGGACATAGGAGAACAAGATGAATAGGAAGATTGCACGTAATATAATTTGAGAATTAATTTTAATGCATACATATAAATGTAAAATATTGTAATTTTGGGGGTCTGGAACGGATTAAACAATTTTCCCATTAATGCTTATGGGAAATGTTGATTCGGTTCTCTAAAAAAAATCGGAACTCGAACATCCTTCTGGAACGGATTAAGTTCGAGTTCCGAGGTTCCACTGTACATGTAAAGTAAGCAGTGGATATTTCAATAACTTGAAATTAAATTGTCCACTTTTAAATAAAACGGAAAAACAAGGAGCAGACATGTTGAGATAGTCTTACATGACGTGGATTGCGTGTTGCATATCATTAGGGGATAATTTGTAGGATTTTGAATGAGGACTCCACAATAATCCGTTCAGCTTTGGGCACCTGTGAGTTGTATAAAGTGCTAGATGTGGGCTAGCTGGGAGAGAGCTAGGGCATCACAGTGAAACATTGCCTAGAGGTGGATAGGCCAATGCAGATGTTCACTTTGACACTATCCAGAGGCAGCATAAATGCAAGGATGTAGGCATTCAGAGTGCCTTAGTTTTCGTCAAACTGCTCATAAACGGTTTGAGAGAACCAGAGGGCACTCACATCATGTAGAGTTCTAGCCTAAAGAAACAGCAATTTATTTTGACTTTTTCCCTTCCTTGGTAACTATTTACCATACGGATTTGATAGAGAGTTACAGGGAAAGTAACATGAAGTCATGTGGATGGCCTGCACTTTACTGTAGTGCAAGATTTAAAAGATGTGCGTTTTGTTTGGCTGTGAAGGAGATTTCCAAAAACTCGGTGTGAGGGTGTTTTATAGGGAGGGATCAACATCTTATGGTGTGAGAATAAGATTTGTCAGTTTTCTGGAATGCAGAATTTTGGGCTCATCTCTATAATACATTCAGAGATTCTGAGTCACCCAGTATTAAATGATAACACTTGTATAGAAAGCCAATAATTCCCTTTTCATGGTTGGGACTCTGATATTAAAACCAAACTGCATCGGATGCCAAACCTACTAAACAGGGATCAGGGGATTCAGGAGAATAACCGTCCAGATCTAAGACAATAAATATATCATTCTGGAATAAGCAAGAGAAATATAGATCAGCCACAATTGGTCAATGTCCACATTGCATGTCTTACACTCTGAATAAACTCAACAAACATTAAATGTTCTGTCTGTCTCTACTTTTCAAACTAACCTCATTTATTGACATCTAGACACAAGGACATACTTGTTAGTTATGGTTGTGTTACTATTTAACAGAAAGAAAACTTATGGAGACAAGTTATAAGAAAATTCAGGATTTGTTTTTCTCATTGGCAGAACATTTATCTATTATGGTGGTTTTTACAAATCCGTGCTACATCTGAATATTATGGGGTGTTACTAAGTAAAGAAAGTGGTGTGGTTAAGATCAGTTTAGATAGGTAGAATACACCACAAAACAATCCAAGTGACTTCTAGTAGAACCTGCTTCTAACTCCCTTGTGCTCTGTCTTCCTACAGTTGTGCCATTTTACTGCTCCAATCCCTCACCTGACTGTCTACACCGGTACCTGTGCCCCCCCATCCCCAACAAGCTTCTTCCTCTCCTGCCACCCTATCGGGGATCCAGCCTCTCCTTCCCCTGGACACGTCACCCTGCCAAACTGTGCTGCCTGCCCCTCGCCCATTAGCGTAGCTATAGAAAGCACTCCGGGCGTAGAGAGAAAGTGGGAATCCAGTGAAAATCAGTTTCCATCTCCTACTGACAATACGGACGTATCTTTTGGGTCAGAATCCGGCACAGGTGGAAACCACCTTACTGTCCCAATGGAGATCAAATCATCTCAAAAAACCAAGGTCACCTTGTCCTTCAGCAAGTTATTGAAGAGGGGCTGTTCAAACTCACCGGTTTTTGCCACTCTTTTGCCTAAGTGCCAAATGGTAAATCATGGAAAAGTTCAGCCACTAAATGATTTGGAGCAGCAGTTGCAGCCAACCTCAAAGAAAGTGACCAAGTAAGTAACCACTTGATTGTGTGCCCCAGTATGGAAAAACAAGAATTGAATGGAGTTCAGTAACTGTTACAGAGTTATACACTAAAGAGAGAGTTCAAAATTAACTTCAAATTTAAAGCCAGAATGGCTGAATTCTAAAAATTCAGCTTCACGATTGGCTAAAATTTAAAATTCACTTTGATTTCCTTTATTACTGAATAACCCTGTTATAAATACTACATTCTCACAATATACCCTTTAGCACCCAAACTATGCCCTTTAATTAACATAGGTTAAAGTAAATTAAATGCTTTGTAAAAGAAAAATGATTGCTAAAATAGAACATTTTTCACACATAAAAATTCATGTTCTAAATTCCATCCTTACATATCTAAGACTTTCTTTACTACAAAGTAGTTTTCTCTATTCATGTATATTGTGCGTTTGCCTGGTTTTTATACTTTTTAAGGGAAGCCGTTCCCCTTTACAAACCTTAGAATAGTTAAACTCAATCACAGCAGGAAGACTCATCCCACAAATAGTTGAATTATATTTATTGTAGAGTTACCATAGATTTGCTGTTTCTATTTACACATATGAATATAACATAACAGTTTGTACAGGGTAGTGTTCATTTTCCACAAACCAGTGAGGGATAATCTCGGAACTCGAAAAATTAGTGCGGCTGAAACAATTTGTCCCCCCCAAAAATAATATTTCTTAGGTTGTCCAAATTTTGTTCATGCAACCGATTCAGAGAAAAGCGAATCAGACAAACCACAATGGGACAACACTTGGCCAGTCTGTGGTCTGCAAAGTCCATTAATTTAGGAAGCATAGTAATTTAGTCAACAATTGCTTAAGTGAGCATTTGTTTACTTCTGCGTATTACTTCTGTGTATAATATATGACGGATATGAATGAGCACATGGGATTGTTACAGTATTTGTGCTGCATGAGCTATGCTTGATGTCATTTGCTTATGATTCTTTTTTTTGGCCCCTAGAGCAACCATATTTATTTTAATTTATGTGGAGAAAACTTCAAGAAATGCATGCCGGAGATGTCATCAAATCTGCTTTGATATTCCTACCATCTGTATGTACCCCTGCACTTCCTTCATCTATGTATTACACCACCAGCTTTCCACTGCTAATCATAGAAACAGAGGTTCATGACCATGTAGCAATGGGTAAGCTGTGGTTAATACAAGCTCACGCTTATGTCTTTGTGGATCAAACATCACCTTGTCCATTTTCAAAATTTAACGGTTTGTTATTGCCCCGAACCTCAGCTTTTTCCAGATTAAGGTGGACATTCCCTCTGAATGTCGCGTCTACCCAATCGACTCAGAGGAAGATGACGAGGATAGTCAGCTGGCCTGTAAGGAATCGATACAAGAGGTAATCTGTCCATGGGAAAACATCATTGAGCAAGATAAGGCCGGATAAAGTTGTGGCCTTAGGGTAACCAGAGGTGGTGGTCATCGTGGGCACTAGCTGGGAGCCTCACAAATCAAAAAGTGCATTAGGATCCGCAATGAATCCAGAGATCACCTTCAACATCAACCAGATCACTGCCAGGAGGAGGACTGTAATGCCCCTCTCACTCAAGCACAGCTGTAATAGCCAAAAATACACCCAGAATCCCTTTGCACCAAGAATGGCTTATCGCTCCTTTTCTATGCATGCCCTTCTGGTCACAAGATGACTGACAAACTTGTAGCTTGATACTGTTACACTGGTCCATGTTCTGTTATTACAGGGTTTTTATTCGTTTGTGACGTCTTTAAGTTTACTTTCTGTAGTTCGAGTGAAATTGACATGGGCAGAACGCACGAGGTAATATCGAGCGCAAGAAATAGAAACCCTGATTTAAAAAGTTTTCCCAAGTGCCAAAATCACACAGTTTTAACTCTTAATGTGCAAGAAAATAATTGTTTCACCTGCTTATTATGTTAATTCCATCAAGAGATAATTGAGGAAATGGGCACCGAGTCTTGATGGCAATCAAAAAAATAATAATATAAATATATATTCTTTCAATAGGGAATGTGATGGGTTAATATAACTTGTGTTTGTACTCCATTTGATATTTTTATTTTATGCATTACCCCAGAGGAATTCTCCTCTTCATATTGGGTCAGTCTGTTGGGTAGTAAATATTGTTTTTTGTTTGGTTTGGGCCACAGTAGCTAAATGGGAGGCAGAGCTAAAACATGAGAAAAGAGGGGGGAGAGTTGCAAAATAAATTCCATTTTTATTTTGAGGGACACTCCCCAAATTAAGAAAAAATACTGTTTAGTAGATATACCCCCAACAAAAAAGACTTCCCTATGCAGCTCGATGGAAAGTATTTGCAAGGCGGATGCTCTGGGCTGTTGCTGCGTCTTGGGTTTATCTCCGCTGAGCTAACCAAACCAGGAAGTAACAGGACTGATTGTCTGATTGACAGCTAGGGGGGTGTAACCAGGTTAATTTATAAAAGTTCCAATTTCTATTGAAAGCTGCGCTATTTGTAAAATGAAAAAAAAGAGGACTCATTCTTTACATATAAAGCATTTCAGAAAGTTTTGTTGCTTTAGCAGTCCTGAGTGTCCCTTTAACCCTTTAACGCCGTTACGGCGTTCTATGCCGTCCCGCATTAAAAGGGATTTAAAGCCGTTGCGGCGGCATAGAACGCCGTAACGGCTTGCAGCCCCTGGAGGTCCGGTGGACTTACCTCCGCCGCGATCCTCTTCTGACAGCCCTCCCCCGGCAAATATGGCCCCCAATAGCTGGCTGTGGATCTGCCAGCAGGGGGACTGTCTGAAATGTCAGACAGTCCCCCTGCTGGTGGGAAAGTAAAAAAAAAAGAATTAAACATGTGTAAAATTAAAATAAATGTATTTTTATAAATACAATATATATATATATCTATTATATATATATAATATATATATACATATTATATATATGTAACATCATACAAAGTGTATTTTAATATTAAAATAAGTACATATATTAGTATTAAAATACACTTAGAATGGCGTGACATATATAATATGTATATATATATTATATATATACATATAATTACAATAATAAATAAATAAAATAAATAAAATATTGAAACAAAATGTAATATAAATTGTATATTCATATATAATTTCATTCTAACTGTATTTTGTTATTAATATATATATTGGTAACAAAATACACTTAGAATGGCATTCTATATATATCTATCTATATATAAAATACAAATAACCGCAAATATATATATATATATATATATATAGATAGATAAATACATATAATCACATAAAAGATTACATTAGTATACACGTAGAATTTAAATACCTATAAATGCATATATATTAAAATTCTACGTATATATTTAAGTAATCTTTTAACATACCATATATACTCAAGTATAAGTCGACCCGAATATAATTCGAGGCCCCTAATTTTACCCCCAAAAACTGGGAAAACTTATTGACTCGAGTATAAGACTAGGGTGGGAAATGCAGCAGCTACTAGTAAATTTCTAAATAAAATTAGATCCCAAGAAATTATATTAATTTAATATTTATTTACAGTGTGTGTATATAATGAATGCAGTGTGTGTGTATATAATGCAGAGTGTGTGTGTGTGTGTATGAATGCAGTGTGTATGAATGCAGTGTGTGTATATAATGCAGTGTGTGTGTATGAATGCAGTGTGTGTATATCATGCAGTGTGTGTATATCATGCAGTGTGTGTGTGTGTATATAATGCAGTGTGTGTATGAATGCAGTGTGTGTGTGTATGAATGCTGTGTGTGTAACCTTGGTGGGGGGTGGGCATTTTTAATATTTATTTTTTTATTATTTTAATATTACATTTTATTTTAATATTATTACATTTTTTATTTTATTTTAATATTATTAACATTTTTATATTATTTTTTTCGTCCCCCCTCCCTGCTTGTTAGCTGGCCAGGCAGGGGGGCTGTATTATTCCCTGGTGGTCCAATGGATGGGCTGTGTAGGAGGGAGGCTGGCAGCGAGATGTAACTTACCTTTACAGCAGCTCATGTCAGCTCCACCGTAAGTCTCGCGTGGAGCGTTGCCACGGGCTCTGATGCCTCGGCTCTCGCGAGACTTACACAGGAGGTGACCGGAACGGAGGAGAAGGGAGCTGACAGGAGCTGCTGTAAAGGTAAGTAACAGCTCGCTGCCAGCCCCCAACAGGACTGCCGGGCTTGAAATGAGCCCAGCGGTCCTGGTCTTTATTATGGCCATAATACAGATATTGACTCGAGTATAAGACGATAAGTATAAGTATGTGCCGGAAAACTCATCTTATACTCGAGTATATACAGTAATTATGTGATTTGATTAATTAAAATTTGATTGACATGTCTAGCAACACAGGGAGAAAGTGCAGAGAATTTAATTCGCAAGCACTATATTTGACCCTGTAACTCTCCAGGACATCATAAAACCTGTACATAGTGGGTACTGTTTTACTCGGGAGACTTCACTGAACTCAAATATTAGTGTTTCAAAATGATAAATTGTATTACAACGATGATATTTTAAGTAAAAGTGAAGTTTTTTGCATTTTTTACAAACGAACGGCACTTTTATGGACTATATTATTGTTGTAATATGTTTTACTGTTTTAAAACACTAATATTTGTGTTTAGTGAAGTCTCCCGAGAATAACAGTACCCCCCATGTACAGGTTTGATGTTGTTTTGGAAAGTTAGAGAGTCATATATGAGGCTTGCATTTCATTTTTTTGACATTGAAATTTGCCAGATTGGTTATGTTGCCTTTGAGAGCGTATGGTAGCCCAGGAATGAGAATTACCCCCATGACGGCATACCATTTGCAAAAGTAGACAACCCAAGGTATTGCAAGTGGGGTATGTCCAGTCTTTCTTAGTAGCCACTTAGTCACAAACACTGGCAAAATATCATTTTTTTGCTTTTTTCACACAAAAACAAATATGAACGCTAACTTTGGCCAGTGTTTGTGACTAAGTGGCTACAAAAAAGACTAAACATACCCCACTTTCAATACCTTGGATTGTCTACTTTTTCAAATGGTGTGCCATTATGGGGGTAATTCTCATTCCTGGGCTACCACACCGTCTCAAAGGTAACATTACTAATCTGGCAAATTTCAATGTGAAAATGGAACGTTCTATATTTGACCCTGTAACTTTCCAAAACACCATAAAACCTGTTAATGGGGGTTACTGTTGTACTCGTGAGACATCGCCGATTACAAATATGTGCATTTTTTTGCAGTAAAACCTAACAGTATTATGACATTCACAGCTAAAATGTCAGACAGAAATACAAATGTAAAAAAAAAATCGTATTTTCTCACATTTTTTAAATTTTTTTATTCATAATAAATTATGTTCCATATATGAATAGTTAATGATAAATTAAAGCCCTGTTTCTCCTGAACAAAATGATATATAATAAGTGTGGGTGCACTTAATGTGACAGCGGTGAATTACGGTTGAACAGACATATAGCGCAAATTCTAGTTTTTGTTTGCGTTTTGTTTTGATCAGAACGTGCACTATTGACTCCATCCTGAAGGGGTTAATTGTAGTGCTTTGGAGTGGGGTAATAAAGAAAAATAATAACAAAACACTAGAAACTGTTTATTGTATTGTAAGGTTTGCAGATAATTGTCAAATGCATAATTTCTAGATGATCAGATTTGCTTACAGGGGGGTTGAATGCAACATTCCAGAGCTCATTAATAGGTCAAATCCGGGTTAAAGGGAAATCTCTTTAAAGGGATACTCCAGCACTTTGTACGCGCCCCAACCTATCAGTTGTGACATGTGGGCCAAGGTATTCAAGCAGGGAACAGTGGCTTGGCAAATATTTCTGGAATAAACCCCAGAATTTCCTCCTTGAGATTTTCAATTTTCAGATGTCTTCATGTTCGGTGCCATTATACACAGCATGGCTATCCCGAAGATGGCTAATGTCTCTTATAGAGAAACATGCAACTCTGTGCTTCTGTATGAGAGACATGGGATTGGTGGAACATGCCATTTGGATTATAGGTAAGTTTAATGGCTCTGAATCTAAACATAGAAAGGAACCCATAGTAAGTGTCCATTTAAACCAGGCTTCCCCAAACTCCGGCCCTCCAGATGTTGCTGAACTACAACTCCCATGATTCTCAGCCTATCAATTTCATTCATAGAACCATGGGAGTTGTAGTTCAGCAACATCTGGAGGGCCAGAGTTTGGGGAAGCCTGCTTTAAACTACCGTATATACTCGAGTATAAGCCGAGTTTTTCAGCACATTTTTTGTGCTGAAAAACCCCAACTCGGCTTATACTCGAGTCATTGTCTGTATTATGGCAATTTACATTGCCATAATACAGACTGGGGGGCTGGCAGAGCTGTTACTTACCTCTCCTGCAGCTCCTGTCAGCTCTCTCCTCCTTCGCGCCGGTCCGGTCAGCACCTCGGTCAGCTCCCAGTGTAAGTCTCGCGAGAGCCGCGGGGTCATAGTGCGGCTCTCGCGAGACTTACAGTGTGAGCTGACAGAGGAGCTGCACGGACCGGCGCGGAAGAGAGAGCTGACAGGAGCTGCAGGAGAGGTAAGTGCTTCCTGCCCGCCCACCTCCTCCCCCCACTGAACTGCCAATGCCACTGGACCACCAGGGAAGGAGAGCCCCCGTCCCTGCCATGTATCAAGCAGGGAGGGGGGACGAAAAATAAATAAATAATAAAAATAATAATAAAAAATATAACAAAAAAAATAACAAAAAAAATTAAAATATTTTTTTTTTATAAAAATGCCCACCCCCCACCAAGGCTCTGCAACACACACACTGCATCACACACACACACACTGCATTCATACACACACTGCACTCATACACACACACTGCATTCATACACACACACACTGCATTCATACACACACTGCACTCATATACACACACTGCACTCATACACACACACTGCATTCATACACACACACACACTGCACTCATACACACACACTGCACTCATACACACACACTGCACTCATACACACACACTGCACTCATACACACACACTGCATTCATGCACACACACTGCATTTATGCACACACACACTGCGCACTCATACACACACACACTGCACACTCATACACACACTGCATTCATCATATACACACACTGTAAATAAATATTCAATTAATATAATTTTTTTAGGATCTAATTTTATTTAGAAATTTACCAGTAGCTGCTGCATTTTCCACCCTAGTCTTATACTCGAGTCAATACGTTTTCCCAGTTTTTTGGGGTAAAATTAGGGGCCTCGGCTTATATTCGGGTCGGCTTATACTCGAGTATATACGGTATATGGTCAGAGCAGCAAATGCAGGAAATACATCTACGACTACCAAAATAAACAGTGTTCATTGTGCCAGGTTCTAGTGAGTGAAACCCATAAAGAGTTACTTTCAACACCATGACCACTTCAGTGATTTGAAGTGGTCATGCTACCTGTAGTCTATAGGTGCCGTGTTTTGCTTTGAGACTCTGCACATTCCAAGTTTAACCCCTTTGCTATCAGAGGTGTAACTCCACCTTCAGCAGTGTCATTGGGTTGTCATTCGACGTCCTGGAACAAGGGTCGTGGGCTGGCCAATGGCAATCCTATGGATATGGGACAGCATGCTGGTGACAGTTGTCTAATGGCAGCATGGTTCCCCTCTGTGCTGCCAATGCCTTCCCCTCAGCCTGCCCTCCACATATCCGTTTCCCTCCTATCAGTGGAGGGGGAAACCGAAACCTGGCGATGTACTGGTGCTGGGAGTATCTGTTTCATTTTTATGCTAAATATTTACTGAATGATATCACAATCTAGCTCATTCGAGGCATAGCCAGGGCAAACACTGTAGATGAGAAGAATAGAAACATTGTTCCATTTCTCCTCTTCTCTGTACTCTCTCTCAATGCTGACTTCCAGGTGCAGAGCTTATAACAATGATTGACAGAGAGTCAAGATGGAGGCGCCCAGTTGCAGGATAAAGAGGTGTAGCTTTTACATTTAATTTTACACAATTCGCCAATATATGTTTTGTTAAATATAGGGGATATCGAAACAAGTGTCATCACCAGATGGTATAGCCACCTCTCCTTACATCACTGCCAAAATGCCCTGTGACAGAAACGCACTTAGAGAGAATTTAGTGCGTCTATGGATCAACATTACCTTTCATTTCAAATGCCACATGAACATTTGCATCATATGTTGGAGGTGCTCAGTATTATAGAAACTAAGGGGAACGTGTTGGAACGCCAAAATCCTCACATTCCTCTGCTCTGCTGTCTAATTGTAACAATCTGTTTGTGAACTGAATTTTTGTTCCCAAATATTTTTCCTGTTAAATTTGTAATAAATTGTGTCTGATGCCTTACTGTTAATAGGTGTTTTCTCCAATAAAAACCTGTAACCTCTCACTGTGTTCTGAGCACCTCTGTACCCTGTTGGTCAGATAATTACAGTTTAAAGTGATCCAAGCGGTGGATTTAAATAGGAGCATTAGAATGATATCCAGCAGATGGGGGATTTGGTAAGAGAAAGTACATGGCTAAAATGGGCTTCTCACGTCCTCTACAACAGCAGAGTAGAAACTTAGACACCTAAGATTGTTAACCCCGCAAGTCAGCCGTTTGAGAGTTTATTTTGCTCATAATCACAGCCCTGGTTTACAGCTAGGATGGCAAGAAGAAAGTCAGGAAAGCCAGTTTTAAACTGAGACAACGCAGGTTTTTTTTAACTTGCAACAAGTTTGCGGACTTTAATAATTTTTCAGTTTGGGATATTTTGGCCTACAGTTTGCAATTTCCCTGTGAATTTCATAAATAACCCAAAACAGTGATGATGGGCACACGGAGGGGGGAAAGAGGATTGCAATGTTAGCTTAATGAGAATATTTTACCCAACGCATTTTGATGGCTGTGACTGAATTGTCTAATGCTAGAAATGTGCTTCAAAGAAAGCCAATCTATTGTTAACACAGGAAATCCTGTCTCACTGTGCCATGAACCAAGACCTTTCCCAAATGAGCTTACAATCTAGAGGAAATATGGGCAGTCTCTTTCACAATGTATGCACCGCACGCCCTAGTGTTGTATTTGGATATTTACCCCAAGAGCTTACAGTCTGGTGCTAACACAAGAAGCCCTTTACCACAGAGCTTATTCATTGCCATTAATACCTTCCCTGTCCCAAAGAGCAGAAACTTTGTAGGAAAAATTGTAGCACTGAATTTATGATCTATCATTACATTGAAGTATCTGACCAAGGGGTTCTGCCAGTGTGCCCATAATTCTTATAGCGAAATGGCAGCTTTACACTCAAGGAACTTATAGTGTACAGATGGTTTTACATCTGTTGTCATGATTAATACTGCAACGAGAATCTTGCAATTAACAATGGAGGCCTTGGTCCAAGTAGCTTACAATCTAGCTAGCATGCTCTTGACTAGCCAAAAACTAGGGCTAAGGACATATTCAATGTATTATATTAATTTAAATCAAGTTTAGAAAGTCGGTAGGTTTTTGCACAGCTCCCCAATAAAGCTTTATCCCGGAGCCATGCAGAGCAGAGCTTTGAAGGAAAATGAACAAAGCAGCATCGACAGATAGATCCGTCTTCAAAACCTCTTTGTCTGCGATCAATGGGGTGCATTTGTTTTTTGTTTACAGCATCCATCTTTCAACACCATCAATGCTTTATTATGTACCTAGCAATCAGCAGGAAGGCAGCACGGATTCTGCCTTCCCTGTGCTTTGACATTTGACAATATCCTTCATTCAGGGGACTTTATAAGAAAAAAATATATATATATATATTTATATATAGAAAAAGTAGACAGCGTTTTCAGATCTCAGACTTCAGTCAGTCTTGCTGCGCCGGAACCCATTTAAACAGACTACATTCACCTGTACGAAATAGGCCGCCACAGAGACGCTAGAAACACAATGCGTGGATATAATGCAAGGGGACGCACAAGGTTAATGATGGAGAAAGTGAATTCTCCCGCAGGGCAGTTAAGGAACAAGAGGAGAAGTTCCCTGCTGCTCTGAAGGGAGAAGAAAGAGGATTGTGAAACGTTTTCACGGAGACCCTTTGCCCTTTAGCGAGTGGGACTCGAGCGCACCTGCCTTTGAGTGCAGGGTGTCTCCAGGAAAAAGGGTTTTATCTAGTTTGGTCTCTGCCAGTAGAGAGATGACACAGCCTTCAAGAACGTCTTGCCTCTGAACAGTAGCGCTACGTGTTGCTCAGAAGTTGTAAAAATGCTTGTAACCTGCCAGAGCATTCGGGTGATAAGTTTCCCAGGTTATAATTCATCCCGACAGACTCCTGAGAAAATATTTACATGGAAACGACATCACCTGGGTAATTAGATTTGGGTTTAAACACGGTATTAAAAGATGCTGTGCGGCTTTCTGTGTAATGGATGCGTATACAAACATACTTTGTCAAACAATCGGAATAATTGATAAACATTATCTGAATTGGTTTTTGATCTCTGGATTTTAGGTGGCAAAACTTGCTTTGGGTGATGAGTTTAGGGGTATGTATAGGAGAAGGGCATTAGTGATAATATTTGACATGCGCAAATTCAGTCTGGACAGGAAAAGAGACTATTGCCACCTCTCAGGGGTGGGGGGAGCAGCGGCGATAGAGGACTCTCTAAAGTAAACTGGTGTGGGGGCAGGGATGTCTGACATATACAGGGTTAAGGAACACTGTAAACAAATGTTAAAACAGAAATCGATAAAAAAAAAATTTAAGTTGGAGTTAGCGATTGACCGATATTGATTTTTTTAGAGGCGATACCGATAATCTGTGAACTTTCAGGCCGATAATTTACCGATATTCTGTACATTTACCGTTTTGAAAAAATAAACTATTTCTACACAAATCTACTGTTAACTGAACGTGTCAGTGTGTTTGTGTAGTGGATGCAGTGTGTGTGTGTGTGTGTGTGTGTGTGTAAATATGTGGGGTAGGAATCTGTGGATTTTGAAACTTTATTTTAGAAATAAAATTATTTTGTATACGTATTATTGCATTGTTTAATTTTTATTTTTTTTTAAATTCAAAAATTTATTTTCATTTTATTCTCACCTCCCTGGCCACAGGTAAATAGAGCTTTCCACTCCCTGTAATTCCAGTGACTTTGTGTACGAGCCAGGGGGTTTCACATTGTAGAGGCAGTGGTCTGGACCCAGCATCTGCTATCTTCTGTCTTCTCTCCAACTTTCTTGAGCCTGGTGTGCTGCACCGAGCATTGCCATGGTAACCTGTGGCAATGTTTTGATGGCTGTGGGCAGAGAGACTCTGCAGATAGTACTCTGGGTCCAGGTCATTGTCTGCATTATCGGTATCTTTATATTTTCCAGATGTTACATTTTTCCCTTATGGCAATTCCTTTCTGGGACTCCAATCCATTGACGCCTGCTGGGAATGCCAAAAAACAGATCTTTTTCACGTCATAATTTTCGGCTGAAATGAAAACTGTGACGGACTGCCTGGCACTTCGAGTGGGTGCCTCCGCCAATCACTGCTTCCAACTACCTCCGAGTACTTCCAAGCACTCCACCAGACACCATCAGCACAGCAGTCCCCACTTCCAGCGTTACAGCTTGGCTGGGGTGTCGTCACCCTTCACCCACACTGGACCCAAGACCAGGATCCAGCTTCCAGTGGGCAGACCTCTCCTACTCCAGAGAGTGTAGCAGGCTGCTCTTACAAGAGCAAGTGATTATAACCCAGAGGAGTATAGTGATATAGCAATCCCCAGAGCAGATTCAGCTGTCCCCCCACACACGAGATGAGACTCTATGTTGAGGGTAGGCAGAAACTCGTATAATGGGAGCCAAAACTGGCCTTATATGCAGGTCCCCATGCAAAGGGCACTCCCCTCTGGACCTGAGAGTAGACTACAGTAAAAACATACACTTGATTACATTGGCTCTCAGGTCCAGGACACTCCCATACAAAATAGGTCAATCCCTCCCCTGTGCCTGGGAGATAATTACTTGAGTACACAAACATATAATTAAATTATCTCTCAGTACAAGAAACATGCAACAATACAACAACACCCCAAAATATATTGACCTTTTCACTCCCCGGGGCTTATCAATGGAATTTAGTAGTTTTTTTTTATAAAAACTGGAAAACTTTGTTGTTAGATATTAGATCCTATATAATTTTGTTGGATCCCATATCATTTTATTAACTAAATATATAGAATATGCATTCTACATAGGTTTTAACCCCACCCCTTAGGCCACCCCACCATGTTTCGCCAAATGACTTCCTGATTGATAGGAACACAGCTCAGCCAATGACAAGTCAGTGTGAGCTGAGCTGCAGACTTGACTCCGCTCTCATAGCTAATCACTGGCCTCTTATTATCTGTATACTATTTCAGAGCTGCGCTAAAGGAGATAAAGGGCCGCAAATAATGGATTCCTCTTTCACTCCAGCATCGACCTTTACCCCACCTCTTTCTTCTTTACTCCGACATCATCCACCCCACCTGTTCTTTTTTCACTCGAACATTGTCCTTCACCCCACCTCTTCCTTCTTCACTTCAGCTTCATCCTTCATCCTGTCACTTACTTTTTCACTCCTGCATCGTCCTTCACTCCATCACTTCCTTCTTCACTCCAGCATTGTCCTTCACCCCATCACTTCCTTCTTTACTTCTGCATCAGCCTTCACCCCACCACTTTCTTCTTTGGAAGGAAGCGTCGGGGTGAAAGAAGATACTAAAATCGAGAGAGAAATGGGCTGAAGGAAAATGCTGGCGTAAAGAAGGAAGAGGTGGGGTGAAGGAGGTTGCTGGAGTAAACAAGGAGGAAGCTCAAATGAAAAAGGGAGAAATTGGATAATTTCAACAAATTCCTTCACCCCTCCTTTCCTTCTGCTCTACAGCATCCTCTTCACCGCACTTCAACACCACACCATGGCTCTTATTATTCCTATCTATTCTTATTTATATTTTCCCTACATACATTTCTATACAGCCCGGTCTTTTTTCCACAGTTCCTACCTTTGTTTTGTGGACAGATTCTCATTTAGCAGCCCACCAATATATATATATATATACACCCTTATACACAAAGGATAGAGCTGCCTGTATAACTCGATAATATCATCCTTACATCACAGTGGAATCAATGTAGTCCAAATTTAAAGCATGCAGACCCCCTTGGTAAAACCAAGGCAGAAAGACCACCCCTAATAGGATATTATGCACCTGCTTCCACATGGTATCGCAGCACATTAACGACCTGAACTAGGGGCTTCAGGTGCTTAAATGTACACAGGATTTCAATACAAAATCTGAATTTGTATTTCTGGTCTCGATGGCCTCTTCTCCATCTGTAATCAGACTTTGCAGCCAGATATAAAACCATCTCCATGTGCATATAAAAAGTTTCAAACATCTCACTTCAAACACAGGGAAACATCAGAGAAATTCGCTGGGAAACAAGGGATCACAGCCCGGACTATGGGTCATGGGGCACAGGGAATCCCTTTTATGGGTAATGGGGCACAGATGGTTTGTGAGCAATGAGTCTGGAAAAGAGATATGATACTCCTATGTTCAATGGTTCTAGGGTACATTTAGGCCCCTCCGGTAAATAAACAGCTTAGTACATACAGTGCCAAAGACCCCTTAGGCTTTAGGTAGTGTGTTTCCCAAGAGGCCAATGAAGATTTCTGTCCTTCCATCGAAACACATTATGTATGGCACCCAGCACTCCGAAACTGCAGGAGAAAAATACATTTCTTTAAATTCAGGTAATAAATCAGATTGCAATGCATGGGTCTTAAGTGTCAGCTTTAGTAACTCATACATTAACCTGGCCCGGCCTGAAGCAGCACCTTGCACTTGTCATAGACACTATGCTCTAATCCTGGGAGGAAGTGGATACTCTGAGTGTTTTACCAGAGCCTCTGCAGCTCTTTAAATCACGAGTTGCATCTATATAGCAGGCCATAGCAGAAAAAGCTCAGAACAGACTGTGCTAGCAAGAAGGTGGCTGTTTTCTATTGAGTCTTATAATCACAGCATGGAAGCAATAATAGTACAGTGGGTGAAATGGACAGTGACCGGGGTGAGTGGTCTTTACGTTGCTTACTGGCATTTTCCCCATTTGCCTAAGGAAGAGTGGTGCACCAGGCTCTTGTTTCCTCCAAGTGTTGCCGTACAGTGCTACATGTTGCAAATTTTGAGCAGTTTATAGCCCACGGTATACACTGCAATATTATGACCTTTAAAAGTGACTCTCTGGATGGTTTGCATTATGCTTTAAATTTACAGGTGACAATAGACATAGATGGTTGCGTGCCCCACGCAGCCTTTCTACTGCTAATTTAAATGTTTGAGGTTTTGGGTAGTTCTTATTCTGAAACGGTTTGCATGCTAAAAAGCATTAAACATCATAAGAATCCCTATTACAGCTCCTGCCTCTTATCTGCGGTTCCCCTATTTTATCGTATTAGTTTAATGTGTAAAAGTGTAACGGAATACATTACATGTGGCTCCAAGGAGAAATCTCATTTGAATTTGTTTTACAATGTAAAATACGTGAAGCCCTAATAAGTAGATGCAGCTCTTTGCGAACATCCTTCTTCTTCCATGGAAACCTTGATCTTTGTGGCAGACAATTCCTTTAAATACAATAAGTAAAAACTCTGCAGGGGATAGCGGCAGCTGAATGTACCAGCGCCTCCGCTTTGGGAAACTCAGCACAAAACGGACACGATTAAATATGGTTTAACCACTTCTGGTTACTCATTGCAATGTTAGAGATTAATTCCAACTACGTCATGAACCGAGAGAGGGGTGATATGACAATACTTGCATTTTACCATTTGTTGAATGTTCGAATCATATTTTTTTTTATAATTCTTTATATTTGCAGTGCATTGTAAGACAGGTAAGCTTGTATAAGCATTTCATGAGATGACATTGGACAATACATGAACTCTGCAACAATATGAAATATCAAGCGATAACCACTGGTTTTTTTTGTTTTGTTTTTTTGGTAGAATAGTACTGTCGATATTAGCAAGAGGTAAATACCTCTGGGTAGGTAGGTGTAACTATTGCAGATGGTCAGTTAGTACCCTGAAGTAGCCAATGTAAAAAAACAGAACACTATACTAGACATAACAATAAGCATTGTTAGATTATGACACTGACTATGTGGCAGCGAGGGTTATCAAACTAAAAAACATCTAGTATGGTGCCACTGAGACCTAATTGCAAAGGTATAATAATCTGAATAAGCTCTAGGCCTGTAAAATTGTAGCCTTTATTGTATCTATTAGGCATAACATTCAGCGGTTTTGTCACATATCTGTTCAACCAATGCCAATAGATTGGAGACTGCTGACCCAGGGTTTGGAGAGCCCACCAAATTGTGAAGGGTAACCCCACCAGCTCCAGACGTCGATGTAATACAGCTTTATACCGTTGCAGGTACAGCACTTGACTGCCTGGTGGCCAGAATCTCTGGATTGCCTTGGTGCACGCAATGTGCCTTGCTGAGCTGGGCTCTGGTATGCCGTAGGCCCAGTGGGTGTCAGGCGCCGGAGAGTCGGTATCCGTGGCAAACTCCCCTTTTTAGCTGAATTAGCCACAAGAGTTTGGAGAGGCCTGCTTGCCAGCCTCTTACCCTGTGAATATGGCCCCTGGGATGTATTGCCCTTTAAAAGCACTAAATGGGCATATGGAATATTGCAACACTTTTACTACCCCTTTAAATCCATGGGAAAATGTGCCTCGTCCCCTCCCCCTTTTTCCTGTCCTATTGTTCTCCAGCAGGGCGTTGTCCCAGGGACACTGCCAGACCAGTTGAAACTGGCTGCTTTGTCCCACCTCAATCTCTCATCAGCCCTTGCTATTGTTTAACCCCGTGGCGATCCAACTTTATTCGTGAGATCTGAGCGCCTCTTGCGGCCACCTTCACCCGAGGGGCGCGAGACACCCACAGATGAGGGCACCATAGCGGACTGTTCCGCAGGTGAGGAAGCATACATTCATTTGTAAAGCTTGGCACAAAAGGCTGCGAATATTCTTCCTTGCCTGGACGGGTTGAGTGGTGCCAGGCTACAGGAACTTGAGGGGCCTTCAGTGAATAGCACAGCATTCGCCATTTTGGTAGGGCTGTATCCAGCATGTTTGCTCCACAAGATGTTCTGCAGTTCTTTATATCTGAGGTAAGTACACTTACTACTGGGATATCCCTCACCGGTGGGGGCAGGGTGATTTGGAATAGCAGGTGATCTGTGGTCATTTCAGGCTCTGCTTGAGGTAACAATGGGTGGAAAGATCAGCTGCCTCGCCGGCAAAACAGTCCTGCTGCCACAGCTATGCCAAGAGAGCTAGTGATTCCATGATTATGCTCCCACGGGAGCCCTGAGGCATGCTTAATAAGGGTTAAAGTCGTCTTTTGGTCTGGAGCTCCGGGTCGATGCGACTGCTCAGAATGCTGGTCAGGCTGCGCCATCCAGTTTGTTCATATTTTGTTTTTTTATAATTATGGTGTTTGGATTGGCTAGTGATCTGTGAGGTGCAGGCTGATACATAAAGGGCACCCATCTTATAACTTTTCCCATTCTAATGCTTTCTCACAGACCTTGTTGTTGTCCCTCCCACCCTCCCTGATTTTGTGTTGGGTTTGAAGTTATCCTCCATCTGGTCACAGCGGCGGGGGGCTGGATAGGTAAATTGTGGGGTGGAATGGGTTGTTATTAGGGATTTAATTAATTATGTGTTTTTAAAAGATGGTATGTGGTTTAAAAGTTGATATGGTAGATTTCGAGCTGGCCTGTGGCTCATGACCTGGGGGTGTAGAGGTGTCTGAGTATACCCCTATGTAAGGAAACCAAGTATTTTTAAACCTCATACGGTAGTTTCCTCCCGAACCGCCAGAGCCTTAGTGATTATAGCCCTCCGTTCGGTAGATAGGGTAGACGAATCCTATAGTAATTGCAATAGCTTCACCAGATAATTCCCTTAGTGAAACACACGAATCCCCAAACATCAGCCGAAGTCAAGAAGAAGGGTACAAAATGAACTGTCCTTTAATGGGTACACACAGCTTTTATGCAAGTCCCCATGCAAGGGGACAGCCCTCAGGGAGGGACAAACAATAACCAATCACAGGCAGCAAAATGTTAACACACACCCACAATTCCCTCCCCTAGCCCAGGAGATAATTCAGTCTGATAAAATAGTAACTTAATTATCTCTGGGCTGAAAAATCACTTTTTTCCCCAACATTCAGAACACCCCTTTATACTGGAGGTATCCCCATAAATGTCCCCTGATAGCCCTGATCTGGGTGACCAACATATTCGAATTTCACCCAGATCGGTGGGGTTTGCAAAATCTATGGAAGTCTCTTGTGACCGGCTCACCCTGGGCTGCATGCCCAAAACAGTTCCATGAATTTGGTGGGTTTTGCCGGTCACTTTAGAAAAAGCATAAAAACGAATAAAAATACCGAATGGATCCCTCTGGCTCCAAGCAGCGTTTGTGACCCTCTGTCGAATGCACCAAAGTACCGAATAGCGCTCTTCTAGCTATTCGGTAAATAGAGTTCCAGCGTTCGTCTGTTTGGGACCGGTGTTCGGAAAGTCAAGTGTCCGTTTTCAGTTCCATGCACTCGACAACCAGGTCCCGCTGCCTATGTTCGCATGAACAAAGATGGCCGTGGTTTTCTCTGCCATGTGGCGTTCGACTAACGAACACTGGCCGCACAGACAGAGGTAGTAATTTCACCCAAACTTTGATGTTTAATGAGCCAGAGGGGTGGTCTTTGTTCGGTAGTTCCATCTACCGAATGCCATAGGCAGAAATTGAGATAAAAAGGAATGCAAACAGTTAATAACATAGGGAATAGGGGGTTTCTTCACACACTACATTTGCTCATCCAAGCAATTTGGTATGGTAGGTTTCGAGCTGGTCTGTGGCTCAGAACCTGGGGGTGTAGTGGTATCTCGGTATAGCCCTTCATTGGATCATTTGGACAAGTTGGTATGGTAGGTTTCGAGCTGGCCTGTGGCTCAGGACCTGGGGGTGTAGAGGTGTCTGAGTATACCCCTACATTTGCTCATCCAAGCAATTTGGTATGGTAGGTTTTCGAGCTGGTCTTTGGCTCAGAACCTGGGGGTGTAGTGGTATCTCGGTATACCCCTTCATTGGATCATTTGGACAAGTTGGTATGGTAGGTTTTGAGCTGGTCTGTGGCTCAGAACCTGGGGGTGTAGTGGTATCTCGGTATACCCCTTCATTGGATCATTTGTATACCTGTCAAGAGCCTCACTCCACTGCTGGATCTTACCTTCAGCTCATCTTGAGCCTGATGATGCTGGCTTAGGTTGATGGCAGTGAGTGTGAGCAGCAGCTCATTCCTGCCTCTGCTCTCCATGCTGCCGCCTCCTAGTTCCTCCCGTGCGGTACTCTCTTATTAATCTAGGAGGAAGGGATCAGCTGTCACTTCCTCCCAGCATCCACTAGAGGGGCCCGTGCTTTTAAAGGGCTACAGCACCCGCCCGGGCCCCTGTTCAACGACACACATCAGGTGGCCCTAATTGCATGGGCTACCCGATTGGGACCCATGGGGCAGCTGCTTTGGGCCCCCCCAGGAGTAACCCCCCCTTAAAGATGTCCCTGCCTAGCTATAAGATAAGGCCAGGGACTAATGAAAGTATTTAGAAAATTGGGCAGACTAGATGAACCGAATGGTTCTTATCTGCCGTCACATTCTATGTTTCTGTGTCTGGACAACAAGAAGGGACAAGGGTCCAAAGGGAATGATCTGTGAAACACTTGAGTAAGAAGGTCCTGA
The DNA here is from genome assembly GCA_933207985.1 of Pelobates cultripes. Lineage (NCBI taxonomy): Eukaryota > Metazoa > Chordata > Amphibia > Anura > Pelobatidae > Pelobates > Pelobates cultripes. The sequence goes on along the minus strand of OW240916.1, from coordinate 15,299,220 downwards.
ATTGAGTGCCAGAAGACCCCCTTATGTGCACATACATGCCCTTATCCCCACATAGTCTCCATCATAAATGTGAGGTTGTCCTACTCATGTGGTAAGAGTTTTTCGTGGGTATTATACCATCGCATTAACATTTTATAGATCTGTTGCTGGTGAAGAACACAAATGGATCAGAATGGATACTATTGAAGGAACTCTAACACTATAGTTCCCTCTTCCTCCCCCTCCCTTGCGCCCCCGACCAACAAAGGGTTAAAAACCCTTTATTCACTCAACCAATTCCAGCGCCAATGTCCCCGGTGCAGGGTCAGAGCACCATATGCTTTATTTTACCTCTTACTATTTAATATTGCGGCTGGCTAGCAAGTGTTGACCAGCCACAACATAAGTTATCCATCACATCACTAAGGGTGTGTTTATAAGTTGTTAAAATCCGGGCACTCAATGCTTCACATTTCCAACTGAAACATTTTCAATGAATACACAATAGTAGGGCTTCAAATTTCATGTCCTACATGACTAGCCATGCTTAAATAAATGCGGGCTCTGATATTGACTTTCAAGGTCTGGACTAAACTCATACTCATTCGGAGCCTGCTCCATAAAATCCAGATAATGTTACATGATAGGCGCACAGTCGGATTTGCGGGCATATGCGCTAACCCCCCATTAAAACACGGACACAGGTTATACTGTTGGAAATAATTCGTCCACAGCTTTATTAAATTATTAATAAAATAATTAAGGAATAACAAATGGGGTCATCGCCAACAAATCTTAATAACGTTAACATCCCCCATATACATAACATACCCCTAGCAATGACCCCACAATAATAACAATAGATAACAATCTAAATAACATGTTAATACAGAAACTGGCCGCCCAATTTGCCACCAGGTTAAATTGTAGGGGTGTACCGAGACACCGCTACCCACCATATCGATTGTAGGGGTGTACCAAGACAACGCTACCCACCAGTTCCAGTGTAGGGTGTTCCAAGACACCACCACACCCCCAGATTCGGAGCTACCGACGGGCTCGAACCTACCAACCACGTGCAACACTGCCCAATACACACTAAACCTCAGGATGCCCACTTTCTCCTCCATCTACCCTCTGATTTAACCAGGCCATTCCCCGCCACAGCTCAGGACTTGACACCTAAAGCTCCTGAGCGACCCCCACCACACCGGAATAAGGCCTGTTGAATGCCTTCCTGAAGGCCCAATTAAAACAGATCACACCTTACATCCGAAAACGTACCCCATCCCACCTGGAGTACCCAGGGAGCTTTCCTCCCAATTCGTTGTGTCTCACCTTTAGACCGCCCCCACATCTGATAAATACCACCATCAATTTTTTATTAATTCATCCTCGACACCGAGCTACCACGGCCGGGTACGTAGTATGTCTCCAATGTAACCGAGGAACCATCTCGGACCGCACCACCACCACACCCATGGCCAGCTCCCATAGCCGGTCCACCTCCCTCTGCCTCCACCTGATCAATTCCTTTTCCGGGACCATGCCGATATCCATTACCCCTTGTTACCTCCCGGAAAATGTTCTCCCCTAATGTCTTGCCACCAAAATCCCCGAAAACCAAAACCACTTCAGCTCCACCAATTCCAAAGGAAAGCCCAGTTGTGCTTGAACCAAAACGCGGCTCCCATCTGCGCCCCTTAGATATAAGAATGGCCAACCAACCATGTCACCAAACCTGAAACGAAAGTAATTAGCGACAAGGCATAGCCCCAAACACAAACCCATACGTCCATAGCCAATAAACCAAATAGACCGGCCTGAAACAGGACTTAAACCGTACTGACTCCCACCTGCCTAAACGTTTCCCTAGGTCCTCACTTAAAACCAGGCGGGGCGCCTCTGTTACTGCCATTATCTGGGAAGAATGGTTTCCAAAGTGCCCGGGATCCAAACCCAACATTGTCAAACCCCTCAGAACAAACACCTGCGGGAATTGAATTGTGACAGCACCGATCTGTCCCCTTTTACCAGTAAGCCACTCGGGATGTCCAGGCAAATCTCCAAGTAGAAGAACCTGCTATGTTTACATATAGGTTAATCCAGCCTCTAGTGACTGTCTCATTGACAGCCGCTGGAAGCATTTCCGCGCTTCTCACTGTGATTTTCACAGTGAGAAGACGCCAGCGTCCATAGGAAAGCATTGAGAATGCTTTCCTATGGACTGGCAGAATACGCGCGTGGCTCTTGCCGCGCATGCGCATTCAGCCGATGAGAACCGAAGGAGGAGGAGAGTCCCCAGCGCTGAGGGAGCCCGGCGCTGGAGAAAGGTGAGTGTTTAATCCCTTCCTCCCCCTTCAGCCCGGCGGGAGTGGGACCCTGAGGGTGGGGGCACCCTCAAGGCACTATAGTGCCAGGAAAACAAGTTTGTTTTCCTGGCACTATAGTGGTCCTTTAAGTGAATGACTCTCTCAGTAATTCCTCCCCAGACGTAATGCTCCTGTACCCTCTAACTATAACTCCTGCTCAGCTGCTCCTATTACCATTTCTTCTCAGGCTCGCTAATAATTGGAAAAAAATAAATGTAAAGTAAAACATATATATGTATGTCACTTTCGTGGTGTCTATAAAATAGATATCCTGTAGCCTTTTTTGTTTTTGCACATTAGCATCTCATGTAGCAGACACCAGATATAAATTGTCTCTTAATACGTTATTTGTCCTTAATCTCCTGTTTGACCAGGAGTCACCTCCCTCTCAGGATGTCCCCCAGCCTTTCCCCATCAGTCAGAGAGATACGTCTTGTCACAAACTATGTCTTATTAATTCCAACAGAAGGTCTCATCAAGACAAACATCATTAGCACAAGAGTGAGACGACCGTCAAGATTTATCTGCGAGGCACAGGAGAAAAAAATAGACGGGCAAAAGTTGAGGAACACTTTAATTTATAAGAAAGGATGTAATAATTGATGCAGCCAGCGTGCCAAAGGTAATTTCAGCTTTTCCTTTTCTGGCACAAAGACATTTAGCATTGATTGAGATCAAAGTATCAGGAAAGGCCCCCCCCTGCTGCTCATCTGAAAGAAGACTCCCGTGGCCCTGCCATCCTTGCTTTAATAATATTGTCTTTATGCCGTTAATAAACTGCACACTTCAGTCAAACCGGATCATTATGGTCGACTTAGAGAGCTAATCATTTAAAAGCCAAGGAACGCTCCGTCTCTGGGCTTTGAACTAAACTGCATTCTGTTGAATGAGTGGGACATCAAAGCCTTTCCCACTCCAACCGGTGAGCCTGAGCAGGCGGCCGCACAGAAAGTCATCCCAGCAGAGATGAAGCGTTATGAACCCAGATAAATCACATCAGGTGCTTTTTGCATTTAGCTCTTCCTGGATCACCCCTAGGGCAGTTGTCCGCCACTGTCTAACCCCCACAATCAATAAAAATGTCGACACAAAAAAAGGACAAGCATCATTGTAATGTCACTATAACAGATCTGCATTCATATAGGCTAAAGTCCACTGAATAAATTGCATCATTACAGATTGGGGGTACAGCAATTATATGAAGTGGTCATGGTGCCTGGAATCTGTATGAGCAATGTTTAGTGTGAAATGCTGTACATATGGAGTTTAACCCCTATGCTGCTGGAGAAGCAAGTCCTCTACTGGCAGGGTCATTAGGATGTCATCAGCCAGCCCCGAACTAGGACTTCCAGGTGTCTTTACGCGAATTTTGTGCAAATTTAATTGCACAGAATGTCTTTCATTGTCTGAGAGTGGTCTGCTGACACTGTCAGCCAATGAGTGGCGACGGCATTTGCTTGCAAGTTCTGCAGAAGCCAGAAACAGGGTCACCAATACAGCAGGGAGCCTCGAAGTCCAGCAGGGACACAGCTCAGAGGGTAAAACATTGCTAAACAGTTTGCACAATACCCAGGTTATGGGGCCGGGGTTCACCTTGTATCGCAATCCTACAGCAGCTGTAGTGGTTATGATGCTTGGAGTGACCCTTTCATTATTGGGGTGCTGTGTTGTGTTGTAAACTGTGCTGAACCATCTAACCCTCTTGAAAAATACTGTGGGCTGTAACTCACATGGCTGAGAATGATGTGAGTTACGGCCCATAGCAGTTAATTTACTCCTTTATACTGGCGTAACTATGAACAGTGTTATAACAACACACTATTATGTGGCACTCAGTGCTTGCCATTTCAAACATTTTCAGTGGATACACTATAGTAGGGCTCCAAATTTCATGTCCTACACGACTAGCCATGCTTACCACCACTGCAAGTCTGTAGGGTCCATGGCACACTAACCAGTGGTGAATTTCTCCCAGCCAGGGCTGAATGTTCACTCACCAATGGCTAGTGGACAAGAGGAAGGTCTGAGCCTGTCCTACAAGACAAGAGATGCATTTTAATTATGGAGTTGACAGTTATCCGGGGGGAGGGAGGCAATAAGAAATTTAACAGTTAATGAGGTAGGTTGCAGTTAATGAGAGCTTTTGTAGTTAATAAGTGACATGGCATTTAATAAAGAGACTGGCAAGTAAAAACACAGAGAGGTGGCAATGTGGTACACAAGACTTTCTTAAGCAGTGTTCACTTGGCATGCCACGAAGTCCTGTAAGAGTAAAATATCTCCTTGGACCTCCATCCACACAGGAAGAATGCAGAGAATTCCACGCATCACATAGAATTTCTGCCACAAAAGGTTTGCGTCTGTGATCGGCATTGTATTGAGAGGTGATCTGCAAGCAGTATGAAATTCCAGTGCTTCACTTTTTATTGTACCTGCTTTAGTTTGAAGGGAACTATGACTTAAAGGAACAGTCCAAATACTTAAAGCACCTTATCTGCGATTGGACAGCCACAGAAAGTCTGGGCGGGGTTAGAATGGGAGGGCTTGCAAAGCCTGCAGACAATACATCTGGAGTTTTTGCAATACATTTTATATATGCCCCCAATTTAAAAATAAATAAATATATGATTAAATATTGCATGTTTTAAGTGAGGGGAATATCTACTAAATAGTGATTGTATTTATTTTTTTATTCGGGCAGTGAAGTGCCCATTTGAAGCTGCGGTAGTCACAAATAACCACTTTTCCGTCTAAGTAACCGAATTGGAAAAGAAGAAATACCTATGTCAGTTATCAACTGTCTGTTTAGTAAATAATAACACTAAACTGTATTGGAGTTCAACATTTCCTGTCCCTTTACATGTCAGAACCAACGGACCGTGTCTGAGATAGGGCGCAAACCAACTACTGAAACAAAGTCACGTTACTCAATAATAGAACCCTGTGTATGGTGCACCTCGTATAACAATCATACACTATCAGATATAATATGATCCAGATATCATCCCTAACTGTAACTACAAAGAAAAAAAAAATCCTTTTAGGAAAATTTATTTCAATGATGCTGTTTGTGGCAAACCTAGCCACGTGTGGGATGCTAAACTATCTGTACTGAAGGTTGTCTGCAATAACCGCTGTATTATATGTTGTAACATTGGTCTGTACTGCTATGTGTATAGAATTCGTATGCTGGCAGCCGAAAGCCGCTAGCATTCATTTATTTTGTTTCACGAACAGCGACTTTACCGGTTGTTCGTGAAACGAATGAGCTACCCCCCAGTAGACCACACATAGAGAGGCGTGTGGCACTCATTAACCGATTGCAACATTGCTGCAATCGGTAGTTAAAGGCTTTCCTAGGTGGCTGTTGTTAGGCTAACGACCACGTGGCGGTCGGCCATCTTGGATCCTTTGTCTCACCAGCGGTGTTTGGTCGTCGAGCGCGTGGAGCCGAAATCGGCTACTTGACGCCGCGAACACCGCTGGACTTCCAGGCCATTCGGCAGCTCCGGTCTTTTCACTATTGTGGTTCCCCATCGGTGTTCGGTTCTTTTAGGCGAACCCAATGTTAAAGTGTATTTCGTGCGGCGTTCGGTTGTTTAAGCTGGGATCTGAGCGGTATTCTCACGAAATGTGCACTCAGACCCCAGCTATCTACCGAACGTCAATTCGTCTAAATAACATGAATATTGTCAAAGTTATAGATTTTCATGTAAAATGTTGGTTCTGCTGCACAGAGGGATAATCCACTTAAGGGTATATTCCAGTGGGAGTATCCCTCTCGTCCAGCAGTGCCTGATGGGAGAAATGTCCAGATTGCTAAATCCCCCATGTAGTCCCCTACTGTATTACCCCTGCTATGTCAGTAGGGAATCCCCTTACATGGGGACTTGCATAAATACTGTGACCTCTGAATAAAAACCTCAGTTGACTCCCAGAACTGTGTTTCGTCCGGTTACTGGGGGATTTGGGATATGGCCTTACTTTTCAGCACCAGCGGAGATCGTGGGATTTAATATTGCAGCTCCGCTACACTGTTAATTCTCTGGCATTAAATTGAATATATTCTGTGATTATAAAGTAGGACATTTTTATAAAATTACATAAATCAAGTGGGATTCACTTCCATTATTATATCCATTAAACTTTTACACTTCATGCAAATTCAATTTTCCTTTACATTAAAGAATTCTTTAATACTCCAATTGAAAGATCCTTCCCGCCCGAGAACCCTAAAATGTATCCAATTTAGCATCTAACATATCCTTCGTCCTAGCCTTGCCCAGATTTATCTGTATAATATGAAAGTGAATCTTTCTAATGGCAGATTTCAACGTTTCAGTATTCAGATTCTTATTTAAAAAGGTGTCTTTCATTCCAAGCCACTTACGTTCTTATGAAACTGCCACCGGACCTCGTTGTACACATTGCCATCCTTAAGATTATTTTCATCTTCTGTCTGATTCCTGGTTTAAAAGATGCCTCCTTAATTTGTTAACTTGAGGCGATTGAAAATGTCAGGACAGGGTGTGCTGCAGGACGAAATGTTGTATGGATGAAAACTAGGACACAGGATTCAATAATAAGACCTGTCCGAAAAAGTAATTAGGAGAAAACTGTGAGGTTTGGGAAAACTTAAAAGACTCAGTAATGGATTTATAGTCAAGCCATGGAAGGGGTAAGTGGCTGTGCAATTGACGGCAAAAATATAAATAAGTTAATAATAATGCTGGCAGGTTAATGATAAATGTTACAAATACCTCCCCCAATAACAATATTGTTTGCCAATATTCTGCCAATTATGCCATTGGCCATTTAGGACTGTCCAAGATGTCATAAAAGGGATGCATCCGTAACCATTTAACACTGTCTATGATTTTATTATAGAGAAGCATCAGTATCCATTTACCAATGTCTGAGATTTTATTATAGAGAAGCACCATTCGCCATTTAGCACTGTCTAAGATTTTATTTTAGAGAAGCACTGGTAGCCACTTAGCATTGTTTGAGATTTTATTATAGAGAAGCACCATTCGCCATTTAGCGCTGTCTAAGAGTTTATTATAGAGAAGCACAATTCGTCATTTAGCATTGTCTGAGATTTTATTATAGAGAAGCACCATTCGCCATTTAGCACTGTCTAAGATTTTATTAGAGAGAAGCACTGGTGGCCATTTAGCACTGTCTAAGATTTTATTATAGAGAAGCACAATTCGCCATTTAGCATTGTCTGAGATTTTATTATAGAGAAGAACCATTTGCCATATAGCACTGTCTAAGATTTTATTATAGAGAAGCACTAGTGGCCATTTAGCTTTGTCTGAGATTTTATCATGAGAAGCCCTGGTGGCCATTTAGCACTGTCTGAGATTTCATTATAGAGAAGCACTGGTGGACATTTAGCACTGTCTAAGATTTTATTATAGAGAAGCACAATTCGCCATTTAGCATTGTCTGAGATTTTATTATAGAGAAGAACCATTTGCCATATAGCACTGTCTAAGATTTTATTATAGAGAAGCACTAGTGGCCATTTAGCTTTGTCTGAGATTTTATCATGAGAAGCCCTGGTGGCCATTTAGCACTGTCTGAGATTTCATTATAGAGAAGCACTGGTGGACATTTAGCACTAAGAGTTTATTATAGAGAAGCACCATTCGCCATTTAGCACTGTCTGAGATTTTATTATAGAGAAGTACTGGTGGCCATTTAGCATGGTCTGAGATTTTATTATAGAGAAGCACTGGTGGCCATTTAGCATTTTCTGAGATCTCATTATAGAGAAGCCCTGGTGGCCATTTAGCACTGTCTGAGATTTTATTATAGAGAAGCACTGGTGGCCATTTAGCACGGTCTGAGATCTTATCATAGAGAAGCACTGGTGGCCATTTAGTACTGTCTGAGATTTTATTATAGAGAAGTACTGGTGGCCATTTAGCACTGTCTGAGATTTTATTATAGAGAAGCACTGGTGGCCATTTAGCACGGTCTGAGATCTTATCATAGAGAAGCACTGGTGGCCATTTAGTACTGTCTGAGATTTTATTATAGAGAAGTACTGGTGGCCATTTAGCACTGTCTGGGATTTTATTATAGAGAAGCACTGGTGGCCATTTAGCACAGTCTGAGATTTTATCATAGAGAAGCACTGGTGGCCATTTAGTACTGTCTGAGATTTTATTATAGAGAAGTACCATTCACCATTTAGCACTGTCTGAGATTTTATTATAGAGAAGTACTGGTGGCCATTTAGCACTGTCTGAGATTTTATTATAGAGAAGTACCATTCACCATTTAGCACTGTCTGAGATTTTATTATAGAGAAGTACTGGTGGCCATTTAGCACTGTCTGAGATTTTATTATAGAGAAGCACTGGTGGCCATTTAGCACAGTCTGAGATCTTATCATAGAGAAGCACCAGTGGCCATTTAGCACTGTCTGAGATTTTACTATAGAAAAGCACTGGTGGCTATTTAGCACGGTCTGAGATTATATTATAGAGAAGCACTGGTGGCCATTTAGCATTGTGTGAGATTTTATTATAGAGAAGTACCATTCACCATTTAGCACTGTCCGAGATTTTATTATAGAGAAGCACTGGAGGCCATTTAGCACTGTCCGAGGTTTTATTACAGAGATGCACCATTCGCCACTGATGGTAGTGCATCAAAGCTCGATCACCATTTTAATACTCCTCTAGATTTTACTTTGGAGTTCTGCCAATGGTCTATTTTAGCACCCAAAGCCGCAGAAACTCATATTGCTCTTTTTTTTTTTTTTTATTAATTGAAAGGTAGAAACAAGATTAAAAAAAAATAAAACAAAATCCAATTTGTAAAAAAAAACAAAAACATGCACATAAAATCTAAATATAAGAAGGAGAAAATAGAAAAAAAAAAAACGTATTTCTCATTAGCATTTTTCCTGCCGCGAACCCAATTTGCTTGACAGATTTCTGCTCTTAAAAAGGAGAAAAGAAAAAAATGATTTTATCCCTTTCATTCACTCTCCTGTGAAGCTGAAGATCTGTGTGGTTCGCCTCGTCAAAAATTTAAACGTCTTTTAAAACGGTTTCTCTGTAGTTGCCAGCAAGAAGATCATTCTTTCTCCCAAGAATTTGCATGTAAAAATTCTAAATACGCACTTTCTCCCGAAAACAAAGAGCGCTGTCTGGCTTTTAAGTTGTATTCACTCTGACCTGTAGGTGCTCAAAGAAATTCTAACACACTCAACAGAAAAAAGGAGAGAGAGAGCTGACAATTAACCCCTTTGCAGCCAGATGGCCGCCTTACACAGAGGGGATTTATAATGGGGTTTATGCACTAAACTGGGATTTCAGCATTACAAACGAATTGCAAAGTGTAGGCCAAGACAACTTTCAAACTTTTTCACATACTGGGCTATTTTGGCCTACATTTTGCATTGTCCCATAATCACACAGTATACAGAGCTCCCCTGCAGCCAGGGATTCTGGGTAATAACCCGCCTTACCCCATAATCACACAGTATACAGAGCTCCCCTGCAGCCAGGGATTTTGGGTAATAACCCGCCTTACCCCATAATCACACAGTGTACAGAGCTCCCCCTGCAGCCAGGGATTCTGGGTAATAACCCGCCTTATCCCATATTCACACAGTGTACAGAGCTCCGCCTGCAGCCAGGGATTCTGGGTAATAACCCGCCTTACCCCATAATCACACAGTATACAGCGCTCCCCCTGCAGCCAGGGATTCTGGGTAATAACCCACCTTACCCCATAATCACACAGTATACAGAGCTCCCCCTGCAGCAAGGGATTCTGGGTAATAACCCGCCTTACCCCATAATCACATAGTATACAGAGCTCCCCCTGCAGCAAGGGAGGGATTCTGGGTAATAACCCGCCTTATCCCATAATTACACAGTATACAGAGCTCCCCCTGCAGCCAGGGATTCTGGGTAATAACCCGCCTTACCCCATAATCACACAGTATACAGAGCTCCCCTGCAACTTAGGGATTCGCGGGTAATAACCACGCCCTTAGCCCATTATCGCACCGGTATACCGAAAAACCACACCACAGCCAGGATTCACAGGTAATAACCATGCTACCCCATAATCACACAGTACATGCAGGCTTCCCTGCAGCCAGGGGATTCTGGGTAATAACCCACCTTACCCCATAATCACATGGTATACAGAGCTCCCCCTGCAGCCAGAGATTCTGGGTAGTAACCCACCTTACCCCATAATCATACAGTATACAGAGCGCCCCCTGCAGCCAGGGATTCTGGGTAATAACCCGCCTTACCCCATAATCACACAGTATACAGAGCTCCCCTGCAGCCAGGGATTCTGGGTAATAACCCGCCTTAGCCCATTATCACACAGTATACAGAGCTCCCCCTGCAGCCAGGGATTCTGGGTAATAACCCGCCTTAGCCCATTATCACACAGTATACAGAGCTCCCCCTGCAGCCAGGGATTCTGGGTAATAACCCGCCTTAACCCATAATCACACAGTATACAGAGCGCCCCCTGCAGCCAGGGATTCTGGGTAATAACCCGCCTTACCCCATAATCACACAGTATACAGAGCTCCCCCTGCAGCCAGGGATTCTGGGTAATAACCCGCCTTACCCCATAATCACACAGTATACAGAGCTCCCCTGCAGCCAGGGATTCTGGGTAATAACCCGCCTTATCCCATAATTACACAGTATACAGAGCTCCCCCTGCAGCCAGGGATTCTGGGTAATAACCCGCCTTACCCCATAATCACACAGTATACAGAGCTCCCCCTGCAGCCAGGGATTCTGGGTAATAACCTACCTTACCCCATAATCACACAGTATACAGAGCTCCCCCTGCAGCCAGGGATTCTGGGTAATAACCCGCCTTACCCCATAATCACACAGTATACAGAGCTCCCCCTGCAGCCAGGGATTCTGGGTAATAACCTACCTTACCAAGCT
>OW240916.1:15258632-15287812 GCA_933207985.1 Pelobates cultripes | reverse complement strand
GGGGGGAACAGAGATATGGGGAGAGGGGAGAAAGAGGGGGGAACAGAGATATGGGGAGAGGGGAGAAAGAGGGGGGAACAGAGATATGGGGAGGGGGGAGAAAGAGGGGGGAACAGAGATATGGAAAGAGGGGGGAACAGAGATATGGGGAGGGGGGAGACAGACAGAGAGGGAAGAATGAGACACGGGGAGAAAGGGGGAATAGAGAGATAGGGAGGGGGAGAAAGAGACACAGGGGGAGAAAGAGATGGGGAGGGGGAGAAAGAGACAGAGAGGAAGAGAGATGTGGGGGAGAGAGAGAGAGACAGGGAAAGGGGGAAGAAAAACAGTGGAAGAGAGGGAGAAAGAGGCAGAGGGGTAAGAGAGACTGGGAAGGAGGGGGGAGAAAGAAACATACAGAGGGATGGGGGGAGACAAAAAGGCACACAGAAGGGCTGTATATATCACTGGTGGATCCAGGGGGGCAACAGGGCAATTGCTCCCCCTCCCCTGTCCGCAGGCACCGTGCGGGCAGGGGAGGAAGGAAGAGAGGACCTGGGAGCTGACCCTTCAGCTCCTCTGGGTCCTTCTTGCACGAGCACAGAGCGTTGCCGCGATTACCATGGCAACGTTACCGCTCTTGCGAGAGTCAACTCTAGCCCTGGAGCTACGGTCTAGTGTTCACTCTCAACACTGTGACCCCCAGGGATTCCTGGTGGTCGCAGTGGCGAGAGTGAACTCTAGCCCCATAAACACACTGCCCCCACACACACACCATACACACTCACACACTGCCCCCATACACACCATACACATTTACACACATTGCCTCACACACACACATACACTGCCCACCCATATACACACAGACCCCCATACACAGCCCCCCATACTAACATTGCCACACACATACACAGCCCACACACCCTACACATTCACACACTACACCCCACACACACACTGAACCTTTCACACACATTGCACCACTGCTCCTATTCCCTACTACAGCCCCATATCCCAGCAGACCCCAGGTAAGTTGTCAAACTGTTCTTAAACGGTTTGCCTACTTACTCTGGAGCAGTAGTGGTTATTGTGCATGGATTATTTCTTTAAATAATCTACAAGTGCCCCAGTAGCCAGCCAGCCCACAGGCCGGCCAGCCAACCCACAGGCTGGCCAGTAGCCAGCCAGTTAGCCAGCCCACAGGCTGGCCAGTAGCCAGCCAGTTAGCCAGCCCACAGGCCAGTAGCCAGCCCACAGGCCTACAGCAAGCCACAGGCTTACAGCCAGCAAGCCCACAGCCTGCCAGTCGCAGCCAGCAAGCCACAGCCTGCCAGCCGCAGTCAGCAAGCCCACAGCCTGCCAGCCGCAGTCAGCAAGCCCACAGCCTGCCAGCCGCAGTCAGCAAGCCCACAGCCTGCCAGCCGCAGTCAGCAAGCCCACAGCCTGCCGGCAGTAGCCAGCAAGCCCACAGCCTGCCAGCCGCAGCAAGCAAGCCCACAGACTGCCAGCCACCAACAGTAATTAAGGTAAGAGGAGCCAACTTGGCCTAGGTATCAGCGAGCTATGTTGTGTTGCTATATTGTGAATAGGAACCAGAGTGTTGGAGAGACCACCTTCCAGGCCCCATTAGACTCCATTGTAGTCTCTAATGGGGCCTGGAGGAGATTCTTTCTAACACACTCTCTAAAGGACACTGAGATAGCCTCTGCTAGAAATCCCCTCCATGGCCCATTAGCCCTCAATTGTAGTCTCTACTGGGGCCTGGAGGCGACTGTTTCCCGCAGGGGATATCTAATGGACGCTGAGATGGCCTCTGTTAGAAAGACCCCCTTCCAAGCCTATTAGACTCCATTGTAGTCTCTAATGGGGCCTTGAGGGGATTCTTTCTAACACACTCTCTAAAGGACACTGAGATAGCCTCTGCTTGAAAGACCCCCCTCCATGGCCCATTAGCCCTCAATTGTAGTCTCTGCTGGGGCCTCGAAGGGCTTATTGCCCTTTTGTTCCTTGTGTCTAAAGATTGTGTAGGGTGTGGCTGGAGGCGGTGCATGGAGGCAGGACAAGGGTGGCGCTTGCTGCAGAGTATGGGTCGGGCCTGTAAGGGGGCCCTTGATTTATTTTGCCCGGGGGCCCTGAGGGTTCTCAGTCCGCCCCTGGTTAGGGGTTTTTAAAAATAACCAGGAAAGAAAAACTTTTGAAGCCAGAATGATCAAATTGTTTAACAGAAAGAATAAAGGACTAAATATTGATTTGGGTTTCCTGTAACAATGCCAACACTTTACATGAACACTCTCCCAGCATTATCTTACTGTTCTGTCATATGTATCAACGTTTTAAAATGCATTCCAATATGTTTATTCTATCAATATACAAAGTACTATGTATAGACCTATGCTTTCCCATACTTGTATGCATGTATGCTTATATATGAATTCATGTTCATGTATGTATATGTGTTTCTGTGTATGTATTCATGTATTTAGTGTCTGTGTGTGTGTATAATGTGTATATATGCATGCATGTATGTATATGTGAATAGGTGTATGTGTACATATATATGGGTCTATGTATGTGTATGCACATTGGTATATGTGTAGGTACATGTATTGGTGCTTGTGTGTAAATTTATGTGTAGGTGTGCATGTACATATATTTGGGCATTTGGTTGTATTTATATGTATATTGTATGTACTTGTGGATAGTTTGTATGTTCTTGTGTATACTTGCACATATGCACTACTTGAGTATATGTATATGTACATGAGCCTGTACGTGTGTCTGTGTGCTGGATATAGGCCTTCATGCATATTCTGTAACTCTTGGATGGGAATTCATGCATTCTTTATATTAATACTCCCCCCTTTTAGCACCTTCTGCACTGTTCGCTTGTTTGTTTTTTTTTCTCCCCCCTCACTCTGATCTTCGCATAAGATATTTATGAACCTCTGCAAGAATGGTGTCTATGTTCTATCAAACCTGTCTTATCTGCACTCATGTCGCTTTAACCTCTGTATCACAAGTCAACTTCGAATTCTATGTGTCGTCTTGCTCAGAAATGCTTCAGACTTGAGAAAGGGAGGTTCTCCTGAAAGCTTGTTATTACAAAATTATATTCCAATTTCAAGAACAAAGGTATTACAAGATACAAGTTTTTTACATCTGCATCACTGGACTAATACGGCTACAATCGCTACTTGATTATATAGTGATATATATATATATATATATATATATATATATATATATATACACACACACACACACACACACAGTTGCAAGAAAAAGTATGTGAACCCTTTGGAATGATATGGATTTCTGCACAAATTGGTCATAAAATGTGATCTGATCATCATCTAAGTCACAAAAATAGACAATCACAGTCTGCTTAAACTAATAACACACAAAGAATGAAATGTTGCCATGTTTTATTGAACACACCATGTAAACATTCACAGTGCAGGTGGAAAAAGTATGTGAACCCCTAGACTAATGACATCTCCAAGAGCTAATTGGAGTGAGATGTCAGCCAACTGGAGTCCAATCAATGAGATGAGATTGGAGGTGTTGATTACAGCTGCCCTGCCCTATAAAAAACACACACCAGTTCTGGGTTTGCTTTTCACAAGAAGCATTGCCTGATGTGAATGATGCCTCGCACAAAAGAGCTCTCAGAAGACCTACGATTAAGAATTGTTAACTTGCATAAAGCTGGAAAGGGTTATAAAAGTATCTCCAAAGGCCTGGCTGTTCATCAGTCCACGGTAAGACAAATTGTCTATAAATTGAGAAAGTTCAGAACTGCTGCTGCTCTCCCTAGGAGTGGCCGTCCTGTAAAGATGACTGCAAGAGCACAGTGCAGACTGCTCAACGAGGTGAAGAAGAATCCTAGAGTGTCAGCTAAAGACTTACAAAAGTCACTGGCAAATGCTAACATCCCTGTTAGCGAATCTACAATACGTAAAACACTAAACAAGAATGGATTTCATGGGTGGATACCACAGAGGAAGCCACTGCTGTCCAAACAAAACATTGCTGCACGTTTATAATTTGCACAAGAGCACCTGGATGTTCCACAGCAGTATTAGCAAAATATTCTGTGGACAGATGAAACCAAAGTTGAGTTGTTTGGAAGAAACACATAACACTATGTGTGGCGAAAAAAAAGGCACAGCACACCAACATCAAAACCTCATCCCAACTGTGAAGTATGGTGGTTGGGGCATCATGGTTTGGGGCTGCTTTGCTGCGTCAGGGCCTGGACGGATTGCTATCATCGAAGGAAAAATGAATTCCCAAGTTTATCAAGACATTTTGCAGGAGAACTTAAGGCCATCTGTCTACCAGCTGAAGCTCAACAGAAGATGGGTGTTGCAACAGGACAATGACCCAAAGCATAGAAGTAAATCAACAGCAGAATGGCTTAAACAGAAGAAAATACGCCTTCTGAAGTGGCCCAGTCAGAGTCCTGACCTCAACCCGATTGAGATGCTGTGGCATGACCTCAAGAAAGCGATTCACACCAGACATCCCAAGAATATTGCTGAACTGAAACAGTTCTGTAAAGAGGAATGGTCAAGAATTACTCCTGACTGTTGTGCACGTCTGACCTGCAACTACAGGAAACGTTTGGTTGAAGTTATTGTTGCCAAAGGAGGTTCAACCAGTTATTAAATCCAAGGGTTCACATACTTTTTCCACCTGCACTGTGAATGTTTATATTGTGTGTTCAATAAAAACATGGCAACATTTCATTCTTTGTGTGTTATTAGTTTTAGCAGACTTTGATTGTCTATTTTTGTGACTTAGATGATGATCAGATCACATTTTATGACCAATTTGTACAGAAATCCAGATCTTTCCAAAGGGTTCACATACTTTTTCTTGCAACTGTATATCTCCTTTAAGGTCAAAATAGCCAAACTGGAAGCATGAGTGACTGTGTGACTTTGGCCTTACTTTAAATTCCCAACAAATCTCATTTTAATAAATAGTCCTGAATAGTGTCCAATCATATCTCATCAGTTGTCAGACTATATTTCATTTTCAAGAACAACAGAATGAGAATGAATAATCTTGTGCTTTCCATGTATATTTTTAATTTCACATTTACTCTATATTACAAGCTCCTCTTTCCCTTGTTATCTCAACTTGCCTAAATGATGGACCTGTCTTTTCAGGATTTGGTACAATAACATTTTATGGCCTACATTGTACAGATGTATAGCTGCATAAATATATATTTAGATGTATATTGATATAGATATAGAGAGGAAGTGTTTGAGCATATAAATCAAGTAATTACATTTTTGGTGGTATATTTTTTGTGCTCAAGGATACATAGCAACATTTTGGAAGTCATACATAAGCATCATATATAAACCAATCATATAATTGTTTCAAGAAAAGACTTTCCTGAAGTCAATTATCCTTCATAGTGAACCTCCTGTCCAACGTATACATTGAACACTTACCCTGCACGTTATGGTAATGTTTGGTGAGGAGGAGAAGTCTTTTGTCTTTGACCCAAAATAGACATACACGGAACCCTAAAAGTAACATATATATATTATTTAAGGAACACTATAGCATTAGGAATACAGTGCACATTCGCTGCTAAATGCAGAGCTTTGCCAATCAGATGGTTTCACTCTGCTATTTTTGGCGGCAGCGTCTCTTGTGTCTTGCAGGGTTTAAATACCTGTAATGTTTTCAGCTGCAGGGTTAAAACGGAGGAACGTGGCACCCAGATCACTTCCTTGAGATTAAATGGTCTGGGCGCCTATTGTGTCCTCTAAAGCCTGCATTTAATTATTTTATCAGGTGTTTATAGATGATGGCCTACAAGGCTAAATCTCTGGGTTTGCCAAATCTGTTTGTCAGCTTAAACTTGATAAATCTTATCAACAATAATAAAATAATGACTTACTGGTTTCAATAGTCCTAGTGGGAAGGTATTATTTAATGACTTGGAGGGCTCAATAGTCATTCTGCATAACAATGTGTAAGAATCACATGTTGAAAATATGGTCCTAAATGGTAGTATGCAGAATGACAATTCCGTGTTGGACTAGATTGACAATTCCTCCTACTTTAACATCATATCTTATGTCAAAAACATTTATACAATTAAAATCGTAACTTTTCCAAATAATTCAATACTGTTAAAATTTTTTTCCAAATTACTTATCTACAAAAATACCCATAGATTTTAATGGTGAATTTCTATAGATAAATAACTTGAAAACTTTTCTAACAGTATTTAATCATTTAGAAAGCTCATCAAAGTGAGGACTACATCTGATATGCACATTACTATTACCAAATTCTGTAAAGCATAATTTCCACAGCAGTCGATATGCACAGAAGGTTTTGAGATACAATGAGAGTTGCGTGTAAAGAACACTTCTGGCTCAAAGTTCTAAACATTGAGCAATTTCCATGGAAACTAACCTCTTCTGATTGCTCCACTTTTAAAACTTTGTCACACAAGTAGACTTTATACATAACTCCCAATGTGAGACTCCATTGCTGATGCCACACGTTCCTTCACTTGAGTTGAGCATCATGAGTTTTCTAAATCCTAGGGAATCTATATAATGCTTAAAAACATGTAACAAAATATTGATAATGATTGCATGTCTCCATATTCTGGGTATACTAACTGATTGTGTGCCTTGTTATACAACTTTTTTTTCTTACAGTAACAATATCTTACAGTGTATGTGAGATATTTGGACCCTACTGATGGAGCTCCTACAATCAAATCCAGATGTCCATCAAGATTAAAGTCCAGCACAGCCACTGAAGAACCAAATCTGCCTGATTGCTAAAAAAAAGAAAGAAAAAAAAAAGTTTGTATGTACAAGTAGACATAATTTTAGTAAAATATATTTCACATCAAAACATTTCATCCAATACCTTTGAGTTTATTCCTTATACTATCCACAAAATGTGATAAATGGCAACACTAAATATTACATTCATAGTCAAGTGATTCAAGTGAAAAGGTGATATGACCGTCCATGTTTAGGTTCCCTGGTTTATAATATTGCCTCAACTCATGTAAATTGGTTTACCCCTAACTATTTTACACAAACATTCATACTCTATCACTTAAGGTTTATTGTCCTGTTGACTCTTCCATAGCCATTTCTTTCTCACCTCAATACCTTGCAGCAGAACATCAGCATCCTTATCAAGGTCCATATTGACAGAAGGCAATCCTGTTTCTTTGCTATAGACAACGTACACACGACCTATTTGAACTTGTCCCATAATGCTATAACCTGGAGCTCCAATTATCAAATCTCCTAAACCATCTTGGTTGAGATCAGCTGTGGTCATGGTCCTGTACAACAAGAAAAGCTTTGAGTTACAAACTACGTTTCTTAGGCATTTATCATAATGAAAAATAGATAGATCTGGTACACCTAATGTGATACACAGCAAAGAGGGAGGAGGACTAAAACTAAATAGCTACTAACTAGGAAGATAGGGTTCCACTAAAACCTATATAGAATAAAGAAAAAGCACTAAAAAGTGGAAAAACACTGAAAAATGCAAAAGACCTAGGAGCTAATAAGTATATGACTCAAAAATCCGGAAATGAAATGCTGGATAAAATCTGTATAAAATACTTCAAGTATTTGAAGTGCTTGAAGTATTTTATACAGATTTTATCCAGCATTTCATTTCCGGATTTTTGAGTCATATGATTAAGTTTTAGAATTTATCAGTTACATTTTAGAGTCCTACCCATGATATATTTTTCTTATAGGCATAGTACCCAATTTTGGAGTCCCCTTTTTTTTTTTAGTCCCATTTTTATTGTTATATCCTTGAAGTATTTTATACAGATTTTATCCAGCATTTCTTATCCAGATTTTTGAGTCATATACTTATTAGCTCCTAGGTCTTTTGCATTTTTCAGTGTTTTTCCACTTTTTAGTGCTTTTTCTTTTTTATTTATCATAATGAGTTTGAAATGTAACCATGCAACAGTTCTTTAGAATGCAAATGAGACAGGTTTTAGAAGGAGGCAATATAGTTATTATTTAATGAATTAGGGGATCTAGGGCAGATTTTGGACATGCTTTAGAAATTAAGTAAAGGGAGGTCATAATGATGTGGGCATAATAGCTATTATGACCACATCTCAAAACAGGGCAAAGGTTTATAGCTATCTAAGTCAACAAAGCTAACAATCTTCCATTCCATGGGAGAGGATAACATGTTGACTAGGTTTAATGTGCCCTGCATTGGTACAGTCATGCACTAAGCAGGTTTTAATCTCAGTAGACTTATGACATCAAGAGGAAGTTGGTAGAAGTAATATTGTGATTTCCATCTCTCAAGTATGTTCTAAAGGAGATGCATAGGGTACAGTGAAGCCTCACATTTCAAGTCAATGCTGATGAAGCTTCTCTGGACAAACGTATAACAAATGTAGTGGGTTATTAATTTATTTCTTTTTCTGTTCACCTTTATTCTGTTTTTCCTTGTATGGATGTTTATTTTAGAACTATGTTTGATAAATAACATTATCTACATATCACCATGTAATACTTTGTGATCCTCACCTTTGAATGCAGATTTATTCTGTTTCCAACCCTTGTAAATTCTATTTACAGTCACTCACCCAGATAGCTGATTAACAACATTCATATCTGTATTAAAACTCATCCTGTCTTTCACCAGCCAACTCACTAGCAACCATTTAGTTATATCCATCTATCAAGCAGCCTGTCACTTACTCCAAACCTGTTACATACTGTCACTTAGTCACATTTACCCAGACACACAATATGTCACAAACCAACAAACATTCTCATACAGCCACCCACCTAATCATACTACCTATACAATGACATATTTTCCAAGCTAGCAGCATTCACAAACTCCATCACATGTCTACCAAATCCACACTCACCTACACTTTTACATCTTACCCTTCGTCCATCTCCCTGTCCACAAACACACTTAGAGACGAATTGATATATGTGTTAGGTACAAAAACCCAACCCTATTGCAAGAAAAGGGGATTTATGGGTAATCATTAAGGGGCATAACCCCTGATAAATTTCAACAAACAAACCAAATAGAGATCCAACTCCCAAAGAGATGGAATCAAATCTCCAGAGATAACCACTGGTATAAAAACCACTTATAAAACACTTATTTTAACAATTCAATAGTGATACAATTGGAGATAATTTGATTATAGTCTTTATTAGTAATAACTGGATACCACTTCTACATATAAAGTATCATAAAAAATATATAATAACAAAAAACGTGAATAAATGTGAATTAAAATAGGAGGGAATCCCTATAAAGAGTACTGAGATTGATATCATACATATGACAAGTTACTCTGTATATAAATACATTTTAAATTAAAGTTTATATCACAATTTAACAGAGGTCGTTTTTAAGGATACCAGCAACTCCATCTATTGAGACACATTAGATACTGAGTATCTGTGATTAGATACTTGTAGTTATATTAGCACACTAGGGGGTGTCCTGAGTAAACAAAAGATTAAACAGCACCTGTGGTTTTCAGTTGTGGTATATTTTAAAAAATAAAGTGGTTATAGTACCAATCCCACTCTCCTTCATTGGAAAGCTAACAGCACAAGCTATTCTATACCATAAAATAGTTCACTCACACTGCTTCAAGGCAGTCCCCTTAGATCCAGCCTCAAAAATCTCACTATTAGCATTCCATTGGTCTCAAAACTAAAGGGTTCCTCCTAACAATTAAAAATAAGCGTCAGCTCGACGCGCGTTTTGGCGCAATATCGCGCCTTTATCAAGAGCAGCTAAACACACCTTTGTACTAAAACACAGGGACTACACACAAACACACCCCTGCATTCAAAAACCAACACTACACACAAATACACATCTGCATTTAAATGCCAACAGTACAAAGACATCCTTCATTCAGTGGCAAACACTGTGCAGAAGTACACCAAGTGCTTTTAAATATCAATTAACATTGAAACATAATATTGCATTTAAAAACTAACACTACACACAAATAAATTTCTACATCCACACACACATAATCCATACAAAAGCATGCTTACACTGAAACACACAAACTGCTCAGTGCAAAATACAACCTTGCAATGATGGAAAAATGGTAGATCTCAAGCTGGCAAAGGATTATGGGTATTGTATGACAGATGGGGGATCTACCTTTTGGCCCACCTTGCAACAGAAAGGGCCCAAATAAATTCTTGCACTAGAGCGCTTTCTAAATCCGTTCCGCCACTGTATTATCCACAAACTTACCACCCAAGTCTAGCATATGGAGTAGTCACAAAGTAGATGGCAGAAGGCATTGAATCATTATTTTGATCAACAGAATTAAACATCCACCTCAAGTCCATTGACAGAGTGGAATTGGCTAGCAGCTGCATGGAATTCTGCAATAATCAAATTATAATTAAGTAAACAAGTAGAATGTTTTAAAAAGTGTTAAATGTAACATATGCTTTTTCTCATGGTCTAGTTTTATATTAAAAGTTTATAATAATAATTTTCCATTTTAATATTAAATTATACATCAGGATGCTATCAAACGATATTTCATTGTTTGCTTCTATTTTTAAAGTAAGTTTGTCCCAAAATGTACACTTTATATACTGTAGTTGTTATGGCTCTTGGAGTGTTCCTTTAACTGTAAAACCATTTGAGAATGGTTTGAAACTTACCCGTCTTTGCCGTGTGTCTTATAATCTGAGTGGGTATGTTAAAGTGGAAGTTCATACTTTCATATTTTCGTAGCAATATATACCCATTTGGGACATTGCTCTTTGGCTGAGAGCATCAGATTGATGGTACCTGACAGACAGTCCTAACTAACATGCCTCTATAGCTATCTGTATACTAAATAATATAGCATATGAATATGGTATTGAAATTGCATCAAAATATGCAAATGTTGTGTAAAAGTACAGCAAGTATGGTGTAAATTGGTTGATTGTCTTAGTATCTGACATAGTGCCCCCTCTTCATTGTAATAGACTATACCTACCAGACACACATTATTTCATTATCTCAGGCAATATGTAATATGTAGAATTAATTTGTTACAGGATTCCTCCGTAAATTTCCTTTCTACAGCAATTGAGTTACACATGTATACTGCAAGGCAGTGCTTTATCATTTATATGTGGCATGGCGGTTTTCGCAACACTGGATTGCTATAAGGATGTATTGTTTATGACAAATGAGGTCTTCTGATTCTCAATGTCTTAGCATGAGGCGACAGATTGATAGATACACTTCAACTCAGTGCTGAGAGTCAGAAACTCATTGCGGACAGCTGGTAAAGTCAGAAGTGCATCACAGAGACTTGGTATCTGTGCAAAAATGGAACAGCTTCCATTGGTACAACACTCAAATTATAGGATGTGTTTAGCACTCCCATGACATTTATGGGTATACTAGAATGGGATGAGAAAGTTTTAGCTTCTTGGTGAGAGTAGAGCTCACTGCAGTTATTCTGGTTATTGGCAGAAAATGACAGTATGAATGTTTCTATAGCATTAGTTACGTATATATTTTTACAATATTCTATCAGATTTAGCGATTTCCCTTTATCAAAGACAATATGCATTCAATTGCGCAAAATTGTTTTGAATTGCATAACTATCATTAATATGCAAAGAGAACCTTTGCCCAGGAATTCATGTGAAAGAAGACTCCAGTGTCCACAGAAATCTTATGGGCTCCAACTGACATCACGATGGAAGGATCAGAGTTTACGAAGGACTCATCTTTCTGGAAACGTATTTTCCCTCGTCTGTAACATGATGTCAAAGTTACTAACAGAAATATTGCCAATGGCTGAACACATTACCGCCATATCTGCTATTGACTAATATAGTTACCAAGATAACAAAATGATTGTTTTTTTACTATTTATTATATATATAATAATTGCGATTTCTGAGTATTAGAAATGGATCAGTTATATTTGTCTGTGTGACTGATTCTCTCTTAGTAAACTTTTAATGCAGACATTGTATCAATGAGATTATTTTATAACGCAGTCTTCTTGGTAGTAATAGTAGACAACATATGGGACATTAACGTTTGCCAGGTGTATATTTCAGGGTTTAAAACGATCATACAAATATGAATGTAGTATTAAATGAAGGTGCATGTACACTAAATAAACAGGGTTATTCACTAAAGTGTGTTTTATCAGGATTTCAAAGGCAATTCAAATGGAGTTTAACAGTTGAGGCATATACTAAAGTTAAAAGTAATGCATTATCACAACAGGTACTGTGAGAATTATACTCACGTATTGCTCTGTCTTTTCTGACCATTGCACTGCATGAAAATTGGGTTTTCGGGAATGTAGCAGTCACTGATCAAAATGGAAAATGCAAAACCTTGTTAGAAAACATTAAACTGCAGCTGATTATGGTTAACTGACTGATAGACTGGTAGATAGATGGATAGATATGTAGATAGATAAATAGATAGATTGGTAGATAGATCGATAGAGCAATAGAGTGATAGAATGACCGATTGATTCACAGATCAATAGAACAACACATTTGTAGACCACTTGATAGATTGATTGCTTGTTAGAAGAATTGATAGATAGAAAAATCGATAGATCACTCAATATATCGGTCTAAAGGTAGATAGATATACAGACAGAAAAATTGGTAGATGGCTCGATAGATTGCTTGATAGATAGCTCTATATAAAACAGATAAATTGCTTGAGTTATCGATAAATAAACTGATAGCTCGACTGATGATGAATAGATAGATAGATCAATAGATTACTTGATAGGTCGATAAATAGAAAAAAAAGAGGAAAAGATATTGCAGTATCAAAAGTTAAAAAAATAAATAACAGATTTAGACATATCTAGTAGGCAAACTAGACAGAATGTTTGGTACATAGATCAATATATCAATATATCAGTCAGTAGATTGATCAATATATCTATCCATGGAGAGATAGATCTTACTAAGAAAATGACTGGGCCAATAGAAAGAGTTATATATTGCACGATAGATTGATCGACTGATAGATTGATCGATAGAAAGGTCAATAGAATGCTTGAAAGATCAATAATGAGATCCAGATTAATAGATAGCATACTAGATAAATAAATTGATAGATAGCTCAATAGATTGATAAATCACTCGATAGATCACTCAACAGATTGATTGATTGATAGACTGATTGATAGATCAATGGATGTATGTATAGAGAGGTGGATGGATAGATGGAGGGTCAGTGGGTGGGTGGATGGATAGATAGATTAACCAGGCCTTCCAACAGTTCTGATTTTAAGTTTCCCTTTTTCAGCTTTCTGATTTTGTTACCTGGTGTCCTGTTTTGTCCCCAGAAAGTGTAGTGATGCACTAATCAGGTAAGCCATGTGCATGGCCTGCATTTCAGCAATGCGAGCGCTGCATTCGGAGCGTGTTCTCAAAGGTGCAGAGGGAATGCCAAATAATTTCCGGTTTGGCATGGTCCACGTCCCTCTGGTGACCATCGGGTCACGTTCTGGGGTCGCAGGTGTGACGTAGACCAATCAAATCACACCTAACATTATCTATAGTTCTTTGGCCCAATTTACTGCGCCATATTGTGGTTTCTGTTACCAGTTCCCGTTTAGTGCATTCCTTGTGCCTATCTGCTATTTCTGGTATCGATCTTGTCTAGTTTTTGACTTAGAGTGTATATGTAACCCTAACTTGGCTAGTATTTGTTCTTCCAATATTCTGTATTCGGCTAGTTTTTTGATTATTCTGTCTCTCTATTATCCTGACCTTGGCTAGTACTCCACTACGATATCTCTATTTTTTTTTAAATTAAGCCTAGCAATTCTAAGGTCTGTTAATACATCTGCTCTCTTTAATCAGCTATTGTTGTCCTAGCGCTGCGTGTCAGGGTATAGTTCCGTTTCAATGAGATAGACCATTAGTGGGTATGAGATAGCCTTGTCGCAAACATTTTATTCACTAAATCCAGATGTTTGTTGTTTTCAAAATAGTAGTCAGAGTAGTCATAAAATCCAAATAACTTTTAGTAGAGCTATAAATTGGACAAAACAAACTAAATACTCTAGTAGAAACTTATAAAGAAAATATTTTAACAAAATACAGCTCAATTGTGTCTAAAATGCCTTTTGCTGTGAAAAGTTTTTAGAATAAAGTAGGCTGCGTGAAATGGGGCACTATACGTGAAACTGTTTGGCAAAAAAAAAAAAAGGAAAATTTGCTTCATACTTACCATAATTTTCTTTTTCTGATCATTATTCATGGCAGCATTTACTCATGGGTTAGCTCCTCCCCTCACAGCAGAAAGGACAGGAAATAGAACTTTGAAACTGGTATAAATAGATCCTCCCCCTTCCCATCAGGCAGTCTTAGTAACTAGCTTCACATCTTATAGTATATGGGTGGGAACGTAATGCTGCCATGAATAATGATCAGAAAAAGAAAATTACGGTAAGTATGAAGCAAATTTTCCTTTTTTCCTGACATTATTCATGGCAGCATTTACTCATGGGGAATACCCAAGCAGTATATATCGAGGGAGGGACAGAGTTCAAAAACAGCCAATAGCTATAAAACCATTATTGAGCTGCATAAACCTTAGAAGACTCAAAAAAAGCCAAACAAGACATCAATAGGATGTTGTCATACATTCTGCTCAGACAAGTTAATTAACCTAGAGGCTGCAAGGTCAGCAACCTCCTGGCATTCAATATCTGAAATATCCTAAATAAATATAGTCAGATAGGAATTAAGGCCATGATAGCATAAGTCTGAGAAGGATAATGCCATTTTGATATAAAATTTAAAACCAAATTGATGACCTTATCAGATCAGAACCTTGACAAAAAGGCATAACAGAAGGTTGGATGAGAACAGACACACCATGCTATTAAACATGGCGAGAATTACACTGAGAATCCTACAACTCTCTGGATGTAATTATTAATGACGATTCACACTGCTTCCTCTTGCCTTGTGAACTACTTACCTGTGGATACAGGCAACAAATCAATACCTGCCTGTCAGAAAGAGGCAGAGCCTAGTAGAGAAATAAGTGTTATTAAAACACTGCAATATATATATATATATATATATATATATATATATATATATATATATATATATATATATATATACACACATACATACACACACACACACACACACACACACACACATATACATACATATATATTGCAAAAATCAGACTCACAACAATACCTCACACCGTGGATGAATTGATACAATAATGATCAGGCACAGGAGAGGTATAAACCAATGACATTACTAGGCAAAGGCAAGAAGAGTCATATACAGATTAGTTAAAGAAAGAAAAAAAAAAGAGAGACATCGGTATGAACCGTGGAATTTGTGGAAACTCCTAAATTATAAGTAGGACAATCACGTCAGTACCTACATTCAAAGAAACATTGTAAATAGTACAGATTATGCCAAACAGTATAATCAAATTTATTAGAGACCGTTGTGTAACATAAGTAGGAGATATGTAATCGGCAGGATACTGATGAGAAGGTGGTAACCAGAGGCACATGATCCATTGTGGCAACCGACACATAATAAGCAGGATAGTAGAAGATATTCAGTTATTCTTATGAGAACAAACAACCGCATACTTACTCTTACCTTATCTTCAGATAGCGAAGAAGTACTATGGCAGAGCTTATGGCGATAATAAGCAGTTTGTATTATCTGCAAGATATCAACACCAATACAAGTATATAATCCATAAGTATTAAATCAATGCAATGTTAGGAGTGACCATAACTTATACCGATCTAGGTACAGAGACCATGAAAAACATATCAGTCAAATGTTTGTCATCATTACATTATATTATGTATGATGAATCAACCACGTAAAGCCACACCTCGGTTGCAAATTCCAGATATAAGGACACCTAGAAGAATCCCCATGAATATCAGAAGAGAGGACCGTCATTGAGTTACCTGTTAAGGGATTTCCTCTCTTGTTCTGATAGCTGGTGAATTTTACTTGAAATAGTAAACCTGGTAGAATGGCTTGGGGATTAGAAAGACCTTCCAGTGTCAATTAAAGTACTTGCAATACTAAAAATAATATATATATATAATAAAAAGCACAAACCAGACCAGAAGTAGTGAATTCTTCAGAGTAGAAGTTTGCGGAAAAATAAAATGATACTAAAGTTAAGACCAGGAGAGAAACAAGCCAATATGAACAGCTTTTTAAATCAGGTAATAGCTTCAGAGTTACCTACTTATGAGAACGATTAATAGCCCAATTTGTGCTCCTGCAACCAGCATTATCTACTAAGCTGTACATCAGTAACAGCATATATCTGAAGATAAAACACTGCCACCAAAACATTCCTTATCTTGATAAGAGAGGAGAGGATACTTGGCAATAGAAAAACTTCTCAGAAATGGTCTCATGTATAAATACATAGGAGTGCACACAAAAAAGGCCTTAATTTTGTTAAACAGTACCATGCTCCATTTTGGAAATTCAGGTCTCCTTCTCTCCTGGGAGAGGCACTCAGACAGGTTCAGTAACACCTGCAATCCATCTGAAGTGGTAAAATGTGTTAATTGCTTATCCCGAAACACCTGTGGGAGAAGGAATCTAATACAAAGCCAAAAGCAGTATGTTTCCTTATCCACTTCATTTAAAAAACTGAAATAGAAAATCCACAGGAGGCAATAATTACTTACCCAGTATAACAGTGCATTTGTATTTGCTAAAATTAGGCAGTGCTACATTTCAGCGCAAAACCCAGACCTTAGATCATTTATATATATATATTAAATCTATCAATGCCGTGTATAAATTAGGGTTATCTAGTACTACCAACCTGCATACAGATTATGTGAATAACATACATTGTGGATGTTTCTAACAGCACCTTATACACAGATATATCAGTTACATATACTGAGACTGTTCAAATAGTAATAGCCTACCTCTGCTATATACAGTGACACTATGCCTGTACACATATTAAGATTATATGAGTGAGATAAATTGAGGCTGTTTTCAACAGAACTTCATGCACATATTACACCACTCATATATACTGAGGTTGTGACTAATAACCCACACAAAACAAACCTGTATTAGATTGGACTCATAGAGGATGTGTCTTATATCATTCACATATATTGTGTTTCTACTAATACATCAAGCATATAGTGAACAGATCCACTGAAGCAATGTCCACACCAACTTACATATAGAGCATGTTGAGACATATACTGAGGCTATGTTTTCAGAGCAAATAAAGAACACAACCTGAGCCGAGACTTCCGATCATCTCATACGTAGACAATATAGTGGATACATATACTGAGGCTGTGTCCCCATAGTAACTCATACACAGAGCCTATAGTGTGTACATATACTGAGGCTGTGTCCTCATAGTAACTCATACACAGAGCATAAAGCGCATACATAAACTGAGGCTGTGTCTCCATAGTAAATCATACATATGGCCTATAGTGGACACATATACTGAGGCCATGTCCTCATAGTAATTCATACACAGAGCATATAGTGCATACATAAACGGAGGCTGTGTCTCCATAGTAACTCATACATTTATCATATAGTGGATACCTATACTGAGGCTGTGTCCTCACAGTAACTCACACATAGAGCATATAGTGCATACATAAACTGAGGCAGCGTCCTCATTGTAACTCATACATAGAGCCTATAATGGATACATATACTGAGGCTGTCCCCATAGAAACTCACACATAGAGCATATAGTGGACACATATACTGAGGCTGTGTCTCAATAGAAACTCACACATAGAGCATATAGTGGACACATATACTGAGGCTGTGTCTCAATAGAAACTCATATATATATATATCTCATATATAGGATACTTATACTGAGGTGGTGTACTCACAGTAACTCTTATATAGACCACATAGCAGATACATATACTGAGGCCCTATCCTCCTAGTAACTCCTACATAGAGTATATAGTGGATACATATACTGAGGCCGTGTCCGTATAGTAACTCATACCTAGAGCATTTACTGGACACACTCTGTTCATATGTTAGAGCATAAAGTGAAAACACACCGATGCTGTACCACCAACAGATCATGTATGGATACTGAGGCCCCGTGGTCTCATATGCAGTATATTTCTCCACTCTCTGGAAAAGCCTGCTTATTTGTGATAATGCACAGATAACAGCAATCAATGCCACATATCTTGATAGGAACAAGTGTGTGTGGACTTTAAAATCATATACATGTGAGTACTTCAGTCACCCAGGAAAGTTCTCTTACCTTGGATATTTCTTCAGGACTGTGAAATTCCAGCAGACTTTATACAGTCAGGATATCCATTATTAGCACTCTTTTTCACAATGCCTCATTGCATCATAAGCACTCTTTTGCACAATGCCTCCTTGCATTATCAGCACTCTTTTGCACCAAGCATCCTTTCATGTATAACTTACCTAAATGCTCACCACACAAACCTCCTAAATGTGACCTATTTGTTAGAAGGAAGCCTAATGTAAGCCACTGGGAGGGACTGAAAGAACAGAGACCCAGGTGCCTATACTAGTTTTAATCTAATTACTAATGCACTTACCTGAACAGCTGCAGGCCTGTGTTTCAACAGCAAAATGGGGATTTGAACAACTGACAGCCTAAACTGTTTAAACTATAGGCTTCCATCTGTACCCCATATGCAGTCCATCATCACCAGTGGGAGGAGGTTTAACCAACCCTATACAAGGGGTATAGAAGAATAGGTATACCCAGGTAGTCACCTTATGGAAGTGCTGGGTCTTCAAGAATAAAGGCTTAGACTCGGCTGGGCCTCATGAATGCAATGTACCGCTGTCATCCCCTCAGGGAGAGAGATAGGTCAGACTCCTGATTGCTGAAGGAGGTACCCAGGCTGGCAACTGTTACAGATGTGCTGTTTGCTGGGTCTTCAGGGATAAGAGGCTGAACCCTGGCCTGGTATTATGTAGGCAATATATCACATTCATCCCCTGAGTGGGTACCCAAGCTGGGCTGTTGCTGGGTCTTCAGGGATAAGAGGCTGAACCCTGGCCTGGTATTATGTAGGCAATATATCACATTCATCCCCTGAGTGGGTACCCAAGCTGGGCTGTTGCTGGGTCTTCAGGGATAAGAGGCTGAACCCTGGCCTGGCTTCATGTAGGCAGCATATCACATACATCCCCTGAGGGGGTACCCAAGCTGGCCTGTTGCTGGGTCTTCAGGGATAAGAGGCTGAACCCTGGCATGCAGTGGACCATTTTCATCCCTTAAGGGAGAGGTTGGGTCCGACCCCCGGTCACTAAAGGGGGTACCCAGGTTTGCAGTATTAACAATAGTGCGTTGCTGGGTCTTCAGGGCTTAGAGGCTGAACCCCGGCATGGCTACAAAAATATTGCCTGGTGAGCATAAAAGAAAATCTAGGCCTGCATAAGCAGACTCCTTCCAAACTGCTGTGAAGGACAGGAAAAAAGACTGCCTGATGGGAAGGGGGAGGATCTATTTATACCAGTTTCAAAGTTCTATTTCCTGTCCTTTCTGCTGTAAGGGGCGGAGCTAACCCATGAGTAAATGCTGCCATGAGTAAATGCTGCCATGAATAATGTCAGGAAAACAAGAATTTTTCCACCACTCTAACCCAATGTGTCTAGTAGAGTAGTCATAATAAGAAGTCATATACCACGTGTTATTAAACACATCATATCATGTGTTCATGCCATGTGGGTGTTGTGTCAATTTGAATGTTTCCAATCATCCTTTAATACTTTTGGCAATGTCTAATCACCATTAGCCCTTACCAATAACTTTACTGATAAGTTGAAATGGTAAAGGTGCTTAGAGAATCTATTTTAATGTACGTTTTTTTCTCGTAGAACAATACTCATAAGTGTGATATTTGTTCCATATAATAACATAGAAACGGTTTGTTACTGGTCCATACATTTGCTCGTCTGCATGCAGCCCTAGAAACTAGTTTGTCATTCCCTTTAAATCAGTTGTTAGTATTCATGTTATAACTTACCTAGTACCATTATCTAACATAAAGCTAATTAACTGGAAAACATTTATCGACCAAAATGCCATATCATCGACACCACCAAGAAAATACTCCTGGAACCTCTCCACCAAGAATGGAGATTGTTTTGCATAGTTGGGAAAAAGCTGCAGAGAAGACAAATATTTTAAAGGAAATTTCTTCATTAAATGTATCAAATGTTTACAAGAATAAAGTTATCTTACCTTTGAAACAGCAATAGATTCTCCATACCTAAAAGCAAAATGTTTAATACGTAAAGAATACAAAACATGTGCTGTTTATCTGTTACTAGTTCTTTTAGCAGAGTACAGCCTGGTGGGTCGAACTCACATCTGAAGAAATAGTATGTATGTGCAGTCAATGATCGTGTTGTCTTCTATTACATCTTTGCCGTAGAACTCCTCATATATATTAACAAGGTCCTTTACTGGTATATACCTAAAGAAAAACAACAAAATGGGGTCAACCAGTCTGCATCTGGAAGAATTCTGAAGCTGTTTACTTGGAAAAAGCTTATAAATGGTAGGGAAGTACTTTAACCCCTTAAGGACACATGACATGTGTGACACGTCATGATTCCCTTTTATTCCAGAAATTTGGTCCTTAAGGGGTTAAAAGAGTGCTAAAGTCACCCAGGCCTTTTCATCTCAATGAAGTGGCCTGGTTGAAGTAGTCCTTTAGTTTTAACCCTACAATCCAAAACATTGCAGTTTTTTTTTTTTAGAAACTATTATGTTTACATTGTAGGGTTGAGTCCACCTCTAGTGACTGTTATACTGACAGCCACTAGAGATGCTTCCACTGCACTAACCCAGTAAAACTTCGTCACGTGACACTGAAACCCCCTTTGGAAGGTATTGATTGGTTGAATGCTTTCTTATGGGGAAGCTTAGATGCTTGTCAATAAGTATCATTGGATTGATACATGATGTTGCTGTAGAGGTAAGCAGTAAAAAGGTAAGAGAGTATTTTTTTTTAACCCTTTAAGGACACATGACATGTGTGACATGTCATGATTCCCTTTTATTCCAGAAGTTTGGTCCTTAAGGAGTTAAACAAATGAGGGAAGACCTATCTAACTAGGGGCAGGAACACTAAAGCATTAGGAATACAGGTTTGTATTCCATACACTTTAGTATTCCTTTAATAATATTTATTCAATTTTAGACATGTAAAACATGCTGTGTGTGTTTTAAAGATTATGAATTTTTCACCACTTTTTTTCTGACAGAAAAGTTCTCTGTTACTTGTATTAAATATCGCTTATGGTGCCTTCAGAAAATAAATAGAATATTATTGTTAAATTGGAAACTTTTGGTTAATTGCCGTGTCTTAATAAATAATAAAAAATGGTTATTTTATTTTGTTGTATTTGGACAGTGGAGTGTACCTTTAAACTAAGGTAAGTCAGTGACTTGTCAAGTCTTTGAATTATATACTTTTTTGCTCAGTTTTAGAAAATATTAAAAGCAGTCCAACTGGCAATAAAAAGTCTAGAGTTGTTTAATTTACTGATACTGTGTTTCATGTTTTGATTTATTTTTGGAACTATTATAAAACACTCTGTATCAAGAAAATGTTTTCAAATTGAAAAAAAAAGTCTTTATAAGTGAAAGGCAGCTCTCGACATTTCCATATTTTGACACATTTATGGTTATACACTAAAGTGAGAATCGCTGGGAATTTTTTAAAGGTCAAAATAACCAAATTGGAAAAATTCTTCAAGTCAGTTTTGTTTTACATGAGACTATTTCAGCCTTGCTGTTGAAATTCCCTTTGGATTGTCTGCAATTCTTACTATTCTGAATAACCCATACCAGTGTCTGTGTCTTACCATTTTGATTCCAGGTATCCAAAATCAAGTACAAATTGGCTTAGCACATCACCTCCTGGAGTATGAGAAGATAAAATAAGTATATAGCTTCCAGAAAGATTCAATAACTGTTTAAATAGAGCAACATGTATTTGCAGTGTGCAGAAAGGAGAAAAACAGTAACACATAAACAAGAAAATAATAAAAAATTGGAATAATCCAGAAAAAGGAGAAAAACTGCATATTCACCAAAGTCACCAGCGTGATGAGCATCTTTGTACGAACCATGAAAGTCAATCTAATGGCAAGACAATAACAAAGAACTTAGCAAACATTACAAATAAAAAATATTACTTTAATTAGGTGAATTTAGCCATACATAGATGTGAACCCCATACATTTATTATTATTAAAGAGGTTCTGTGTAATTTGGATTGCCCACGCACAGTTGGGCAAAGGCTTTAAACTGCAATAGGTCATTAAATATACTTAATGGTACATTAGTATTCTTCATATTGAGTTAGACCAGTGTTATCTTTTTTTACCAGGGTGTTGTTGTTTTTTTGTTTGAACAATGCCACAAGGAAACACTATTAACTCCTTAAGGACACAGCTTCAAAAGCTTGTCTTACCCTTAAAGGACCAGTATAGTGGCGTCTTCTCACTGTGATTTTCACAGTGAGAAGCACGCAAGTGCCTCTAGTGGCTGTCACATATACATAGATACATTCTCCTTAATTATAAAAAAATGCCAAAAAAATCCAAAAAATGGGGGAGGTGGGGGAACAAAAAATAGAAAAAGATTTCACTGTTTTGGCAATAATAGTGTGTGCATAATATGTCCAGCTTAGAAAAAGTAATTCAAAATAAATTAATTTATGTGTCTTGATTTATAGAGTACATAATATGTATGGGATTTCAGCTTATTTTGAAAGTTACAGGTCACAAAATACAAGGACTAAAATAAAATTTTAATGTGAAACAATTTTAGAAGTTGGTATGTTTGTCTTGTAGGTTTAGTAGCCACCACAGAAAACAAAATTGCCACGCAAAAGTATATACTTATATAAAGTAGATATCACAGGCTATTTACCTAAGGTTAGTTTGACACTTTTTACTTAACAATTTCGTCGCCAATCTCTGTTAAATATTGGAGTAAAATTGTGTTTTTTCTCTATTTTGGCATATACACATATAACAAGGTTTTTGTAATGTGTATTTCGTAAGACTGGTGTGTGCTATTCCTCCACATAATATTGTGTTCAGCTACATCTGCTGAGTATAATTATACCTCCATTGTATGCCTTTGGCACTATTCTGTGAAGCTACAATGCCATATAATAGACAAGGCTATTTCAGTTTCTATAGTTATAATTTTCGTAGATGGATTTGACGGGCCTATGTCACAGCTTAGGGCAGTGGTTCTCAACCTTCCTAATGCCGCGACCCTTTAATACAGTTCCTCATGTTGTGGTGACCCCCAACCATAAAATTATTTTTGTTGCTACTTCATAACTGTAATTTTGTTACTTTTATGAATCGTAATGTAAATATCTGAGATGCAGGATGAATTTTCATTGTTACAAATTGAACGTAATTAAGGCATAGTGATTAATCACAAAAACAATATGTAATTATATATTGTGAAATATTTATTTCTAATTACAAATAAATGAAATTTTGTCTTGAAGCACGGTGTAGCATGGGGAACAGTGTTAATATAACAACAGTAAACTACATTGCTACATTTTGCGTCAGTATGCGTAAAAAGCCAACGTCAGTGCGAAGGCTATATAAAGAAGGCTATATAAAGAAGGCTATATAAAGAAGGCTATATAAAGAAGGCTATATAAAGAAGGCTATATAAAGAGGGCTATATAAAGAAGGCTATATAAAGAAGGCTATATAAAGAAGGCTATATAAAGAGGCTATATAAAGAAGGCTATATAAAGAGGGCTATATAAAGAAGGCTATATAAAGAAGGCTATATAAAGAAGGCTATATAAAGAAGGCTATATAAAGAGGGCTATATAAAGAAGGCTATATAAAGAAGGCTATATAAAGAAGGCTATATAAAGAGGGCTATATAAAGAAGGCTATATAAAGAAGGCTATATAAAGAAGGCTATATAAAGAGGGCTATATAAAGAAGGCTATATAAAGAAGGCTATATAAAGAAGGCTATATAAAGAAGGCTATATAAAGAAGACTATATAAAGAAGGCTATATAAAGAAGGCTATATAAAGAGGGCTATATAAAGAAGGCTATATAAAGAAGGCTATATAAAGAAGGCTATATAAAGAAGGCTATATAAAGAAGGCTATATAAAGAAGGCTATATAAAGAAGACTATATAAAGAAGGCTATATAAAGAAGGCTATATAAAGAAGGCTATATAAAGAAGGCTATATAAAGAAGGCTATATAAAGAAGGCTATATAAAGAAGGCTATATAAAGAAGGCTATATAAAGAGGGCTATATAAAGAAGGCTATATAAAGAAGGCTATATAAAGAAGGCTATATAAAGAAGGCTATATAAAGAAGGCTATATAAAGAAGGCTATATAAGAAGGCTATATAAAGAAGGCTATATAATGAAGGCTATATAAAGAAGGCTATATAAAGAAGGCTATATAAAGAAGGCTATATAATGAAGGCTATATAAAGAAGGCTATATAAAGAAGGCTATATAAAGAAGGCTATATAAAGAAGGCTATATAAAGAAGGCTATATAAAGAAGGCTATATAAAGAAGGCTATATAAAGAAGGCTATATAAAGAAGGTTATATAAAGAAGGCTATATAAAGAAGGCTATATAAAGAAGGCTATATAATGAAGGCTATATAAAGAAGGCTATATAAAGAAGGCTATATAAAGAAGGCTATATAATGAAGGCTATATAATGAAGGCTATATAAAGAAGGCTATATAAAGAAGGCTATATAATGAAGGCTATATAAAGAAGGCTATATAAAGAAGGCTATATAAAGAAGGCTATATAAAGAAGGCTATATAAAGAAGGCTATATAAAGAAGGCTATATAATGAAGGCTATATAATGAAGGCTATATAATGAAGGCTATATAATGAAGGCTATATAAAGAAGGCTATATAAAGAAGGCTATATAATGAAGGCTATATAAAGAAGGCTAAGGCTATATAAAGAAGGCTATATAAAGAGGGCTATATAAAGAAGGCTATATAAAGAGGGCTATATAAAGAAGGCTATATAAAGAAGGCTATATAAAGAAGGCTATATAAAGAAGGCTATATAAAGAGGGCTATATAAAGAAGGCTATATAAAGAAGGCTATATAAAGAAGGCTATATAAAGAAGGCTATATAAAGAAGACTATATAAAGAAGGCTATATAAAGAAGGCTATATAAAGAAGGCTATATAAAGAGGGCTATATAAAGAAGGCTATATAAAGAAGACTATATAAAGAAGGCTATATAAAGAAGGCTATATAAAGAAGACTATATAAAGAAGACTATATAAAGAAGGCTATATAAAGAAGGCTATATAAAGAAGGCTATATAAAGAAGACTATATAAAGAAGGCTATATAAAGAAGGCTATATAAAGAAGACTATATAAAGAAGGCTATATAAAGAAGGCTATATAAAGAAGACTATATAAAGAAGGCTATATAAAGAAGGCTATATAAAGAAGGCTATATAAAGAAGGCTATATAAAGAAGGCTATATAAAGAAGGCTATATAAAGAAGGCTATATAAAGAAGGCTATATAATGAAGGCTATATAAAGAAGGCTATATAAAGAAGGCTATATAATGAAGGCTATATAATGAAGGCTATATAATGAAGGCTATATAAAGAAGGCTATATAAAGAAGGCTATATAAAGAAGGCTATATAATGAAGGCTATATAAAGAAGGCTATATAAAGAAGGCTATATAAAGAAGGCTATATAATGAAGGCTATATAATGAAGGCTATATAAAGAAGGCTATATAATGAAGGCTATATAAAGAAGGCTATATAAAGAAGGCTATATAAAGAAGGCTATATAATGAAGGCTATATAATGAAGGCTATATAAAGAAGGCTATATAATGAAGGCTATATAAAGAAGGCTATATAAAGAAGGCTATATAAAGAAGGCTATATAATGAAGGCTATATAATGAAGGCTATATAAAGAAGGCTATATAAAGAAGGCTATATAAAGAAGGCTATATAAAGAAGGCTATATAAAGAAGGCTATATAAAGAAGGCTATATAAAGAGGGCTATATAAAGAAGGCTATATAAAGAAGACTATATAAAGAAGGCTATATAAAGAAGGCTATATAAAGAAGACTATATAAAGAAGACTATATAAAGAAGGCTATATAAAGAAGGCTATATAAAGAAGGCTATATAAAGAAGACTATATAAAGAAGGCTATATAAAGAAGGCTATATAAAGAAGGCTATATAAAGAAGGCTATATAATGAAGGCTATATAAAGAAGGCTATATAAAGAAGGCTATATAATGAAGGCTATATAATGAAGGCTATATAAAGAAGGCTATATAATGAAGGCTATATAAAGAAGGCTATATAAAGAAGGCTATATAAAGAAGGCTATATAAAGAAGACTATATAAAGAAGGCTATATAAAGAAGGCTATATAAAGAAGGCTATATAAAGAAGGCTATATAAAGAGGGCTATATAAAGAAGGCTATATAAAGACCACTTTTCCCACAATTTATAATAGAGAAGGCACTATTAGAATTAAACGTCACCAATATTAGTAATATTGGCTTTGTTTTTGTTCCAAAATAACATACAAGGTTTCTTTACCAGCAATTAAAAAAAAACAAAAAACTGGTTACATGTAAGTGTGCTTGGAAACAGGTTGTAAATACTGTAGTTGTCTTCAATTCAACTTTTTATTTTTTGTTTTGTTTTAATTTTTGTTTTTGTTTTGGGGAAGGGCAGTATTGACAGTGGATAACACTGAGAAATAACATTTATTTATTTATTTTTATTAATTTGTGCTTCTGTCATTTTGATTGATCATTAAGGCTGTGCTACATAGTAATGTTAAAGCTAATATAAAGTTGACTAGTCCCCATACTGCCGTGTAAAGAGTGCTATTGATTTAAAAAAATATTTTTTTAAACGATCACTATAGTGCCCTGAGGGTTAAAACCCCTTCAGCAGCTTACCTTAATCCAGCGCCGGGCTCCCTCGGCGCTGGTTATCTCTCCTCCCCCACCGACGTCAGCTCCCTCGTCTGATGTCAGCGGAGCCTTATGCGCATGCGCCGCAAGTGCCACTTGCGCATTCAAAGTGTCCATAGGAAAGCATTACGCAATGCTTTCCTATTGATGCTCTGCGCGATGGAGGCGAAATGAGCCTCCAGCATCACAGATGCACCGGAAGACAGCCACTAGAGGCTGGTTTATCCCTGCTCTGTAAACATAGCAGTTTCTCTGAAACTGCTATGTTTACATGTGAAGGGTTAAAACCTGAGGGACCTGGCACCCAGACCACTTAATTGAGCTGAAGTGGTCTGGGTGACTATAGTGTCCCTTTAAATTATCGCCATTTTTACAACCATAAAATTGGGTTCCAGGTTTACCACTCATTTCAAATATAATATTACATGTACTTTTTTCCAAATATTGCAATGTTTACAAATGTCTATTCTGTGTTTAAGGACCACTCCACACACAAAACACTAAAACTTGGCAAAGTGCTTTATGTCTATGAAGTAACCTATTTTAAAGCCAGTTTATAAAAGTTCCAGTTTCTTTGAGAAATCGGTACTGTTATTAGAATTAGAAACTTGTATTACTGCCAGGGAGGATTTCTTCTTCCTACCGTTGGCTCACTTGATTGAATAAAAGTGTCAAGAAGCCTCTATTTTAGCACACCACCTTTTCCCCCATTGCTGCTGACAGACCTCAGATCAGCATACTTCATCTCCTCCAGACGAGGCATGTGCAAATATTCTGAGGCTTCTCAAAGAGTAAACAATTTCCCTGTAAACTTTATGGGGCTGACACGATGATGTCATCATGCCGGGTACTCGTATCTGGGCGTATCTGCATGTGGGCGAACCCGCCTGTAGAGGAATAGAGGGGCGGCGTCTCGGTTCCCAAGACCATCAGAAATATGTGTTTTCCGATGGTTTTAGGTGACCACTGTGAAAGGGTCGTTCGACCCCTAAAGGGGTCACAACCCACAGGTTGAGACCCTCTGGTTTAGAGTATCATAGCAGTGTGACTGTTCAAATAACCCCACAAAGGGCTTTCAATTTATGTCAATGTTTGTGGTGAGGGGGTGGGGGAAATGGCATTTTTACATACATGTTGCATTTTTGATGAGTATTTCTTACACTTGATATGTACCACTGTCATAAAATCTCCCACATTATGCTCAGTTACATCTTCTGATTAAAACAATATGCCTAATGTATGACCTAGACTCTATTTTGTGAAGTTACAGTGCTGTAAAAGAGACATGACAAGTTTAAGAGTGAATTTCCATGGAGGGTTTTGATACGTTCGTGTCCCACTTTGAAGCACTTGAGCAGGCTACATATTCCAACTGCAGCATAAAGCCATACCATTTCTTAAAGAAGACATCCCAGGATATTTCAAAAGACATATTTTTAACCTCAGCGTGGGATTCATTCTCTGCTAGCTTGTACCAAGTGTAGTGGTAAAAAGCATTTTTTTTCTGCCTTTTTGACATACAAAGTGAGTTTGCACAGTATATTTTGCAAACCTTATGTGTGCTATGACTGTATAATACATCATATGTTGCTCAACTATGTTGGCTGAATACAGCAATACCCCCATGTGTACCTTTGCCAGGTATATGTGGACATCGAAGGGGCATATTTGAGAAACAGCCATTCCAGTTTTTTTCAAACTTTACATTTTTACGCTGTGTCCATGTCCCATTTTAGAGTATTTTACCAGGCTATATAACCCAACTACACCATAAAGGCATACCATTTCTTGAAGAAGACATCCCATGGTATTTTAAAAGGCATATTTTGAACCTTAGCGTGGGATAATTTTTACGCTAGTTTGTACCAAGTGTAGTGGTAATAAAAATTTTTTTTGCCTTTTTCACTATCCTTTAATAAAATGAATTTCTTTTTTTGCATGATCAGTCATATTTTCAAAATAAATGCTAACATTTTTACAATTTCTGCCAGGGTACAGGGCCGGCGCTACCTGTAAGGCGGACTAGGCAGCCGCCTAGGGCGCCCCTTGGGAGGGGGCGCCGCCAGGAGCGCCGGCCCCGC
>OW240916.1:15226992-15258532 GCA_933207985.1 Pelobates cultripes | reverse complement strand
GAGAAGAAAGAAACAGGTAGGGGAGGGAGGGGGAGGAAAGAGGGAGGAAGGGGGGAGAATAAAAAAAAAAGAGAGGGAGGGAGGGGGAGAAGAAAGAAACAGGGAGGGAGGGGGGAGAAGAAAGAAACAGGGAGGGAGGGAGAGAAGAAAGAAACAGAGAAGGAGGGAGGGGAGAAGAAAGAAACAGAGAGAGAGGGAGGGGGAGAAGAAAAAAAAGAGGGAGGGGGAGAAGAAAGAAACAGAGGGAGGGAGGGGGAGAAAGAAACAGGGAGGGAGAGAGGGGGAGAAAGAAACAGGGAGGGAGAGAGGGGGAGAAAGAAACAGGGAGGGAGGGAGGGGGAGAAAGAAACAGGGAGGGAGGGGGAGAAGGAAAGAGGGAGGGGAGGGAGGGGAGAAAGAAACAGGGGAGGGAGGGAGGGGGAGAAAGAAACAGGGAGGGAGGGGGGGAGAAGGAAACAGGGAGGGAGGGGGAGAAGGAAACAGAGAGGGAGGGGGAAGAAAGAAACAGGGAGGGAGGGAGGGGAAAGAAACAGGGAGGGAGGGGGAAGAAAGAGGGAGTGAGGGGGAGAAGGAAACAGGGAGGGAGGGGGAGAAGGAAACAGGGAAGGAGGGAGGGGGGAGAAGGAAACGGAGGGAGGGGGAAGAAAGAAACAGGGAGGGGGAAAAAAGAGGGAGGGAGGGGGGAGAAGGAAACAGGGAGGGAGGGGGAGAAGGAAACAGGGAAGGAGGGGGAAGAAAGAAACAGGGAGGGGGAAGAAAGAAACAGGGAGGGGAGGGGAGGGGGGAAGAAAGAAACTGACAGGGGAGGGGGGAGAAAGAAACTAACAGGGAGGTGGGGGGGAAAGAAACTAACGGGGGGGAGACATTGACAGGGAGGGGAATTGACGGGGAGAGAGAAATTGACAGGGAGGGGGGAGTGACAGGGGAGGGAGGGGGAATGAGAGTAACAAGGGAGGGGGGGAGAAGAGAGTGACAAGGGAGGGGGGAGAGATTGACATCCATCACACACACACACACACACACAATCACACACAATGCACCCCTTACACACAAAGACAATGAACCCCTTGCACACAGAAAAACACACAATGCATTACACACACAATGCATTACACACACACACGCAATGCAACCCTTACACACAATGCATCCCTTGCACACACAGAAACACACAATGCATTCCTTACACACACTCAATGCACCCCTTACAGACTCACACACTTCATCCCTTACATACACAGAAACACACCTTGCAGCCCTTACACATACAAACACAGATTCACAAAATGCATTCCTTACACACAAATCAGGACATTCCCTACACACTCCATCCCCTGTGAACAAACTCATTGGTGGAAAATGAAGGTGGACCCTGGGACCCAGACCTTGAGCTGTGTAAAGGGCCCCCAAAAAATGGAGCTGCTTCTCGTTCTCCCAGAACATTGATTTGTGTGACCACAGTTACAAACAGCCTCCAGAGATCCTGTTATACACCAGACCAGTGGAGCCAGACTGCAGCTAGAGCCCATCATCATCCTCATCTGCTTGTAAGTAGGTAATCTAGTATATTATTCGTGGCACTAATCTCTAATTTACCTCACATTAAAGAAACACTATAGTCCCCAGAACCACTGCACCTTAATGTAGTGGTCCTGGTGTCTATAGCCTGTCCCTGCAGGCCTTTTAATGTAAACACAGCGGCACTGCAGCACTAGCGTTAGTTAACATGGCAGGTCATATGGGTGGGGCATTGCGATGTCACGGGGGGAGGAGGGGGGCGTCAAACTTTACTTTTGCCTAGGGCGGCAAAAATCCTTGCACCGGCCCTGCCAGGGTATGCAAACTTTTCAGCACAACTGTATATCAAAAAGGCATGGTGTATTAGGTATGTTTGTTCCCCTTTTGTTTTTCAGTTTTTGGGGAGTTTGTCTTCTTTATATTATATTCACTGTGTAGTGTACTTATGTTTGGCGATTTTTGTAGAAATTAATTTTTATGTACAAATATTTCACGCCCTGCAAGGCGGATTTCTGCTTTTTTTTTTTTTAAAGAAGTCATGCAAGAGCC
Organism: Pelobates cultripes; assembly: GCA_933207985.1. NCBI lineage: Eukaryota > Metazoa > Chordata > Amphibia > Anura > Pelobatidae > Pelobates > Pelobates cultripes. The sequence continues at coordinate 15,256,465 of OW240916.1, read as the reverse complement.
AAAATTAACAATAAATAAGTAGCCATTGCTTTTCAGTCTTGTACTACTCACTTCACCCATAGCCCTAAGGAATCCTTGGTCAATGTCCAGGCTGTGCCAGCTCACATCAGTCACCATGTGGGATGCAATGCCAAACAGAAAAGCAACCAGTTTCTGGGCACCCTTTCATAGGAGAAAGCACAGAACCTTAGAATAAAGTATGTGAAAATATAGTATAGTTATAGAAGCTAATCATCTTTTTTTAAATAAAATTTTATAAGTATTTGTTGTTTCTTTTTTTTCTTTATAGAAGAGTGTTATGTGTACTCTTTGGCATATGTGTACAAAGCACATTTCACAAGGTTATCCAGTGAATTTTATTTAATGCTAAATCACAATGGACATTTATTTTAATTAATCAAACTTATACGTATTTTTATTTTAAAATTATGAACTCCCTTATGTTCTTTAAGTATAAAACATTATTTTTTGTGTCTGTGCATGGAGGCAAATATAATACAGAATATACATTTTATATTTGTCTGAATTTGTCTGAAAATCCCAATATGTTTATTTCCATAATAAATAGTTTATTATATAAATATTCCTGGATGTTCAATTTTTAATGTAAAAAAAAAAATAAAAATAAAAAAATAAATAAAAATAAAGTACATTATATCAATTTTTACACTACTAAAATATTATATTAATGGTTATAATACACATGTACTCATGCGTTGATAGATTTCAACATTTATTTTCAAAGATTTGTACCTCGTTCCATGGCCGTGGGTAGACTTTTCTGATATAATTAATACTGGTCTTCAGGAAAGGTGTCCAGTGCGAATCTTCAGACAGTGCATGATATTTTCCTGCAAAGGCAAACCATTACAAATAGTTGATGTTAAGGATGTCTTGTTTGTGTTAGTAAACCATTATATTATGACCCATGTGTCCATTAAAAATATTTTTTAGACTGTTTCATTAAACCCATTAATTCATTAACCAAGTATAGTGAGTAATAACTTGGGAAAGTAATGTGAGAAATTAATAATAACGCATAAATTTCCATATGCACATATACAGAAAAACACATTAACCATGTTATACAATATCACAGCTTGGTAAATAAACACTCCAAACACCTAAACCACTTTAGCTCACTGAAATGCTTCATATGTTTAGAGTGATCCTCATTTTTTTCATTTTGCAAAAAGTGCAGATTTCAATAGAATTTGACACATTTGTAAATTAACCTTATTACACACCCTTACTGGTGTCTGTCAATCAGACATGAATTTTTTATGCATGTATTAATTGGGGGTATATCTTGAAAGAGCTTGCAAAGGCTGCAGTTCTTGTGAACTGCAGCCATTGTAAGCCCTGCCCTTTTTTCCTTGAAGAGACTTCTCATTGAGCACCATTGCTTGCACACACGTCAGCTCGTTCACGCACACCCTAGTTAATTTAGAAGTAAGCACTTTTATAAACTATGGTTAAACTAGGGTACTCCTCACCCATAAAGCACTTCAGCAAGATTAAGTGCTTTTGGGGTCTGGCGTGGACCTTTATGAGGCAAATGCCCACTTAAGAATACCTGCCTTGCACTGAGCAGTATTAAGAAGCCTGTAATTGGACAGCAACAGAAACGCTGGGCTAGGGAAAAAGGAAAGCGTTATAAGGGCTGCAGACAAGAGATCTGCAGCATTTGCAAGCTGTCTTTAGATAAACCCTCAATGAAAAAAATGTGTAATTAATTGCATGCATATTTTCATTGGGGGGGGGCGGTTATAACAATTAAACAGTGATTTTCATTTATTTTTTTGGGGGGGGGGTGGAGTGGTAGAGTGTCCTTATAATGAATATTTAATCCTTCAGCAATGTTTCTTCTTTTTATTATCTTAGGCATGGCAAATTACATATACATTTAAAAACACTGACTTTAAAAAGTTGAACTTAAAGGGACATTATAGTCACCAGAACTATTATAGCTTAATGTAGTGGTTCTAATGTCTGTAGCCTGTCCCTGCAGGCTCAGCAATGAAAACACTGCTTTTTCAGAGAAAAGGCAGTGTTTACATTGGTGCGTAGTGACACTTCCAGTGGCAGTCACTCAGACGGCCACTAGAGGAGCTTTTTTTGTCAGTGTCTCCACATATAGTTATAGTATTCCTTTAAAATGCCTTTGATAAGGGAGTGACACATTAATGATGTTGCAGAAACATTTGCTATGTTAAAAAGTTGCTCCAAGAAGGTATCTAAGGTAAGAGGCGGGAACAGATTTCCAAGTAGGCAGAGTGGCACATCAGCTCCCATAAGTTACCCCCTCTCTTACCCTGCCACAATCATTCACAAGACCAACACAACCACTAGGCGAACTAGCCTTGGTGGCGCTATCATCGGGTGAACGGCAGGAGGGAAGTGCAATGCATTCCCACCCTGCCGGTCACTTGCTCTACCCAGCCTGACAGTGCCGAACAGCTTCCTGTCAGGCCAGGTACAGGAAACTAAAATCTCGTCACTTACCATTCTTACAAATATTTTGGTAAAAAGCATCAGGATATACACTCCCTGCCTGGAAAGCTTCTGGATGTTTCTGTAAAAGCTAAGGAGAGAAGAACAAGATACATTTATTGACATCAACAAAATATGCCATCATTAACCCCTTAAAGGACTGAGCCAAATGTACACGTTGTGATCAAAACAAAACATAAACAAAATCTGGAATTTGCGCTATATGTCCGTTCAACCGTAATTCACCTCTTTCATAGTAAGTGCACCCACACTTATTATATATCATTTTATTCAGGACAAACAAGGTTTTCTTTTAACATCAAATATTTAGGTATGAAACATAATTTAATATGAATAAAATATTTTAAAAAATGGGAGAAAATAAGACTTTTTATTTTTTTAGTTTTACATGACATTTTAACTGTCAATGTCATAATACTGTTTGCTTTTACTGCAATAAAATACACATATTTGTATTCAGCAAAGTCTCACATGTAAAACAGTACTCCCTATGTACAGGTTTTATGGTATTTTGGGAAGTTACAGGGTCAAATATAGCATGTTACATTTTTCATTTTTTTCATATTGAAATTCGCCAGATTGGTTATGTTGCCTTTGAGACCGTATGGTAGCCCATGAATGAGAATTAACCCCATGATGGAGACCATTTGCAATAGTAGACAACCCAAAGTATTGCAAATGGGGTATGTCCAGTCTTTTTTAGTAGCCACTTGATCACAAACACTGGCCAAAGTTACTGTTAATATTTGTTTGTGTGTGAAAAATGCTAAAAACTAATTTGAACACCAATTTTGGCCAGTGTTTGTGACTAAGTGGCTACTAAAAAGGTTGGACATACCCCATTTGCAATACCTTGGGTTGTCTACTATTGCAAATGGTATGCCATCATGGGGGTAATTTTCTTTCCTGGGCTACCATACGGTCTCAAAGGCAACGTAACCAATCTGGCGAATTTCAATGTGAAAAAACTGAAACACAAGCCTTATATTTGACTCTGTAACTTTTGAAAACTTTTGTATATTTTAATTATTTTTATTTATATATAGGTATATATATATATATATATAAAGTGATATATACATACATACTTATGTATATAGATATATATTATTTCGTTCTACGCGTATTTTGATATCAATATATATATTAATATCAAAATACCGTTAGAATGAAATTACACGTGTATATATATATAAATACTTTTTATTTATTTTTTATTATATTTTTATTTTTTAATGTATTTACATATTTATTTTATGTTATATATAAATATATATATATAATTGTATATATATTTAATCAATATCATTCTACATGTATTTTGATATTAATATATATCTATATATATTAATATTAAAATACACTTAGTGTATGTATATGTATGTGTATGTGTGTATATATATATATATATACTTAGATCATATATATAACAAAATATATATATGATCTAAGTATATATAATTTTATTTTAAACTGTTTTAACCTTTTTTTACATTTTACAAGCAGCAGGGGGACTCCCCCTGCTGGCACTGCTGTGTACGGCTATGCCGTCCATGCGATAGTGAGGGCTTCGCAAGGACCTCGCGATCACATGGCCCAGGAGGGCCGGAATGGCAGCAGGGGGACTCCCTGAGATGGGATCGCCGGCGACCAGGTAAGTACATAGGACGGCGGGGACGTGCTATGTCACCCCCGGCATTTAGAGCTGTAGAATATTGCATATTCTATGTTTCTATTGATTATATATGGATGTGTGGATTGACATAAGTAACAGATGGTATAAGTCACAACTCTTTCATTGTCTGAGAGCTCTGGAATGTGGATTTGGGGGTCTTGTCCTTATATGGATAGAGTTAAACTCTGATGTCAGTATGGGCACATCTATATAGTAACAGAGTGACACAAGGTTCTCGGCTCTCTCTCGATGTAAAGATGTAAGGATGTAACTCTCCCTTCAGGAGTCCAGCAATTACCATCTGCTGTTGAAATACATTATCCTGTAACATCATTTGTTGTTTTATTATGTATCAGTAACTAAGAATAAACCTGAAGAAACCGTAAGTCAGATTGCGTATTAATACTTTTCATTACTATAGACATATATTAATCTAGCGAGCACATTTGGCAAAAGACTATTTTCTACAACTGAAGACAAGAGGAAATTAAGAAGATTCAACAGTGACGATCAATCCAGCTACATTTTACAAGAGCCGAGTCCACAAGGACAGCATAGGAGATTCCTGCAGGATCTAATAAATTATCAACAAACTAGGAGATATGAAATTCTAAATTAAACAGACTGTGCAATAAAGGTTTAACCATTAGACATCTTTTTACAGGAAACGTGTAACGACAGTGTATAGGACACATGCAGGGAAGGTGGTACTAGGGCTGCATAAACAAACTGATTTAACTCCTAAATGGCAGAAAATTAAAAATTGAGACCGCAGGTGGCAGGGGCATAATCTATACACCAAAACTGCTTAATTAAACTAAAGTTGTTTCTGGTAACTATAGTGTCCCTTTAACGTGGGATTTTCTGAATTTGGAGTTTAATATACCATGAAAGAAATTAAAGTCTAATTTCCAACTTTTCTAGGTTCTATGTACACACAGGGAAACTTATTTGTCAGTTAACGGGGAATTTGGTAGGCATACATCCTAATACCTTACTTTGTTACCATGGCAACACTCCACACGGCACGTGGATTGAAATGTGAAAAGCAAGTCCTGTGGCTTGACTGGTGTGTGTATTTGTGTTTAGCAATGTGTTGTATACAGCAGACCCAGACTCCAAGAAATCCATGTATAAAGTGGAATTATGAGGCAAAAATTGGTTCTTTGTTGAGCTCATTTGCATACGCCTACCCAGAATCCCTTGCAGTAGTGAGAGCACTGTTATATTGAGATTTCTGTGGGAAAAGCAAGTTTTATGGCTTGACTGGTATGTGTATTTGTCTTTAGCAATGTATTAACTATCCACTTACTTCAGGTGGAAGGGGTTTTCATCCACACTTGCCCCCCCCCCCCAGCACAACCAACCAACCAACCAACCAAAAGAGTTGGTATATATCTATATATCTCTCTCAATGTATCCATTCTGGTAAAATGTTTTGATAAACATGACGATTGTATATTTTGAATAGGCTTCCCATTACTGGTTTTAAAATTGACACCGGATATGCCTATCAAGTCTACTCATCTGGTTAAATAATATTTTAGTCAATATGAGAATTGCAAATTCTGTTGCTATTCTGTGATTTTAATTGAATTCTGCTGAATCACACAAAATTCAGTGTTTCGTGAATAATCCTGCTGGTTTTACTCAATGCAATTCAGTATTTAGACAGAAGCCCCACCTCATTTTTCAGCTAATCATTTACAGTCTTTAACTACTTTTACTACGGAAGCCTCTTTTTGGGATGTTGAATACAGAGTTCCATCGATCCAGTCCGCTCTTATAAGAAGGCAGTCTGTCTTCTATTTAAGGCTATGTATTTCAGAACAAGTCTATCTCTGAACACAGTCTGTTTCATTACATGAGATGAATTAGGAAATAAAATTGTTGAACAGTTTATGTACCTCTCCATAATTATAGTTTCCTTCAGTCTGGCTGAAGTGTTCCAGTGCTCTGTAAGCTGTAAAATTGTAATTGTTTATAAAGACAGAGGTTATATAAAAGATACAAACACACTGCATTAAAGAGATTCATTTAAAGACATTCTTTCGAACAACAACAAATGATATTGACAGTTTACTCAACATAAACAAATAAAGAAACCATTCCAAAGATCAATTATAAAACAAAAGGAAAAGTATAATTGATATATTTCCAATTTTATATATTTATTCAATAAGCATGCAACATAGTTTGACACCCTGGGATTAGCAAGACAAAATTCAATGAGCTAAACTAATTTAAAGACCTTTGAGACACCAAGCAAGTTTCCTCTATTGTCACTAATACCAAGTTTTCTGGATCTAGTGAGTCCATACCCAAACTGAACACTAAATTACATGGTGGCAATGGTATTACACTGACTGACCTCATATATTGACCCAACCACAGAACGGACCTCCATAAATCTGAATGTTGGGTTTTCCTGACCAAATTGTGATAGTTTGCAATTATTATTTCTACAAATGACCAATACGATAACGGATGGATGGACAGATAGACGTAATTTCTGGTCCAGATAATGCTGTTTTTGTGTGGATACCAAATTTCCTGAGTTTGAAAAATATCATATGCACATCATTTTGTAAGGCTTACCTATCTCAATGTGTGTTGAAATGCCACAAGGTGCAGTCTTTAACCAAAACAAAGAATTCACAAGGAATAACAGACAAAACAAGCCCACAGAGATCATGGTAGTAAAATCATTGGCATAGAATGTGGTAAGTGAAACTTGTTTAGAAAGTTAATCCTACAACCTTTGGAGTTTGATTAGTGCATACATGGTCGCAAATATTGACACATTAGCTAAACTCGCTGGTTTGTTGGATATTTTAAAGTACTATGTCATCAGAGTCGTTGAGTTACAATGTACTGTAGGCATTTTCACAAGTAACAGTTAACTTTCACCCCTATATAACTGAAAACATGGTCTGCTGTCACAAAAAAAAAAAACATTATTGATATAAATTATTTATTGATTCATTTTCTAAACTTGGAGTTAGGTTGAATTTAACAACCAAATTCAATTGTAACTTTTCTCGCCAAAGAGTAATGAGAAAAAAAAAAAGCTATAACCCTTATAAATCTGATCTTTCACCCTTGTACTTATTCCCATGCATTACATTTGCAGATAAATACAAACTAGTAACAATCTAACAAATGTCCACAAAGTGCATTTAACATATTTAATGGATGCATCCCATGCAGTTCCTTACTTTGGTATATGTCCACACTCCATAATGAATCATTCAGAATGACAAGAAATCGGGAAAAACAAGTGCAAAATGGTAATTTAAACAGAGAATCTGAGAATGGGCAAAAGCTTTAAAGAAACTCAGTATCTTGCCCTTTGATTAGCCCCTGCTGAGGACAACATGTTTTTGCTCACTTGTGCAATTACAAAGGGAAACTTTTACATATCAGACTGATCCCACTCATAAGGGACATCCCAAACCAAAACGCTGGCATGTGCCGAGAGATACAGCAATCCAGATGATTGTCTTGGACTTCTTTGGGCCTTGTCAGTGAGGTGTAACTGATACCCCTCTAGGCACAGTGAGCACAGGGTCCACGTCTGGGTTACCCTTTTAGCTTAGGGAGAGCCCAAGCCTGGACTAAGCGAAGGCAGGTTGCTGAGTTTCTCTAATCGTATACATGTTCTCCGAGTTCTTATATACTGTTTTTCATACAATGCAATTGCTTGGGCTCTCCCTAAGCTAAAAGGGTAATCCAGACATGGAGTTGCAAAGTACTCAGAATGAGTTACATAACATTTTTAATCTTAGTGGCTGCTAAATTATATGTTGTGACAAAGATAGAAAGTTTATCATTACTATTGTAAGTGTCTACTAGTAAATTTAAATTGTTGTTCCACACTGACATCACTGGAGTCGTTGCCCCAGAACTTGCACAGTCAAGTATTTTTCTCCTTCCGCTATATCCGGCATTTAGATGCCAAGCAAGCTAGCAGTACCTCATGGGAAGTCGGTCGACATTAATGTTTTCTAAAGTTTCAAATTGCACCCATTGGCAAGCAGAGCGAAGTACGCTGTAAAAGTATATGTTATCAGTATTAATTGCGTTTGTGCCGTTAACTTATATTATTCAATGATCGTATATGAAGCGCTGTAGTTTGGAACTCTATATATATGAGCTGTATTCCTTAAGATGATTTGATGTTGTTTCGCTGTGTGTATGCAAGTAACTGAACTCCACTGTATAACTCTGTTTATAATCCTTTCGGTGAAACTCTGTAAGCAAATGTATTTTGTATTCCATGTCGTTTATAGTTTTCACTGTGCTAAAGATATTGACGTTGGTGGTGTTCACAGCATTCCTGCACACATTGCAAAGCATAAAATACTGCACCTGTCAGAAGCTCTCTTCTCCCTTCTTTATTGATGCCAAAGGGCTGCTACAACTACACTGAACAAAATTATAAACGCAACACTTTTGCCCCCCTTTTTTATGAGCTGAACTCAAATATCTAAGACTTTTTCAATGTACACAGAAGACCCATTTCTCTCAAATATTGTTCACAAATCTGTCTAAATCTGTGTTAGTGAGCACTTCCCCTTTGCCAAGATAATTAATCCACCTCACAGGTGTGGCATATGAAAATGCTGATTAGACAGCATGATTAATGCACAGGTGTGCCTTGGGCTGACAACAAATTTGTAACGTAAGGATATTAGGCCATATTTTAACCCCTTCAGGACCGCTGACGGTTCAGGATCGTCAGCGGTAAAACGTGCATTTGGACCGCTGACAGTCCTGAACCGTCATAGCGAAAAACGGGCTGCGGGAAGCGATCTAAGATCGCTCCTGCTGGTATAACACTGTAACTATCTGCCAGACATCCCAGGTAGATAGTAACAGCCAATTGCGGCGTGTGAGCGATCGCTCACAATTGGCTGCTGTCAAAGTGGGTGTTACAAACACTCACTTTGACAGTGATCTCTGCCCCTCTCTCCTCTGTAGCATTTTGTGAGGCGAGAGAGACAGAGATCGTGACAGGAGTTAGTTTAGGGATTGTCTGTTTTAGTGTAAAAAAAAAAAAAAAGTATAAAATGTGTTTGTCGTGTGTAAAACATACAGCGTATGTATAAATTGCAGGAGGCATATGCTTTCTTGGCGTCAAACTCTGACGCCACTGAAACTGAGTCAGATTTTGACCCAGGTCAGTTTTTTTTCGACATTCTTTATTTATTGAGTTTTTCAAGTCAGGATGGGAGACAGAAAAAAGAGAAAAGGGTGGGGGAGGGAAGGGGGTTGACAATTATCAGATTACAATGCGTGACATCAACCTTTATAGAGCGTCAGTTCTGTTGGTGGAATAGGGCTGCGTTCAGTGTGTTTCCCAAGGTCAATGCATCTTTAACGTGCGGTGTGTCAGCCAGGGTGTTTCACAGTCGGGGCTATAGGGCGCTGCGCAGGTGTGCCTCTTGTGTTTTAGGTGGGTTCATGTTATTCAGGGGCTTGCGGTTATACTCCATTATTTTTGGTGGGTTGACGCCTTGCTTAGAGGGGGAGGGCGCAAGCTACATATGTGATCGGTTTTGGAATGCTCAGTCCAATGGGCAGTCAAAGCTCTGGTGATGTTTGGTCTTGGCATGGCACTGCCAAGGGGGGAAGGTGGGGGGGGGAGTCTGAGTCAGGGGTCTAACAGTGGAGTTGGGGTGGGATTAACAATGGGTATGTCAGGAATCGCTTGGAGGAGCGAGTTTGGGGGTTAAGTCCGTCCCCGTGCCGTGTAGGTAGTCCAGGGGTACCAGAGGAGAGCACATTTGTCCGAGCGCTCCCGCAGGGACGCAGTCATCATTTCCATATTATGGATTTCCTCCACCCTATCCACCCACTGTGTGTAGGTGGGTACTGTCTGGCTTTTCCAGTGTAGTGGAATGAGGCTTTTTGCAGCGGAGAGCAGGTGTATCGTAAGGGATTTTTTGTATTGTTGTGTAGAAGTGGTTGTGTGGTGGAGAAGCATTGGCAGTGGCTGTAGTGGGAGGTCTGAGTCCGTGATTTCCTTAATCTTTGTGTGTATCAGTTTCCAGTATGGGACTATGCGGGGGCATGACCACCATATGGAGATTGGAGCCTGGGGCGGAATTACATCTCCAGCATTCTCCCGAGGCTGTGTCGTGCATATGTTTTAGTACCTCCGGGGTCCTATACCATTGTGTGAGTAATTTATAGCTCATCTCTTGGTATTTGGAGCTTATGGAGCATTTGTGTGTTAAGAGAAAGATTTTCTCCCATTCTTGGGTAGTCAAGTGTGTGCCCGTCTCTCGTTCCCATTTTTCCGTAAACCCGAGTGGGCTGTCATTGCTCAGTGACTGTAGGCTTGTGTAGAGGTATGACACCACATGTTCTATGTTTCCTGTCTGTGCATTGCCGTTCGAAGTCAGTCAGTTGTCTGTGAATGTGGTCTTTGCCCTGTAGGGTCGTGTAATAGGTTTTAACCTGGTGGAAGCGGAACCTATCGAGCGGGGTCGGTTGCTGGGTAGTGATGACATCGGGCAGTGGCTTGAGGGTCCTGTCAACGATCCATTGGTGTAAGTAGATCCAGTCCGTCTGGAGGAAGTTCCGAAAGGCTGCGGGGGGGAGGCCCCCCGCTAGGTTCGGGTTGTAAGCGATCGGGGTGAGTGGGTTAGGTGATGTGGTGAGTTGGTGGGAAAAGCGCAGCCTACACCAGACTCCGAGGGTGGCGTCAATGAGTGGGTTTTGGGTTCGGAGTTCCGAATAGGTGACCGAACCGAGCCAGATTCGGGCTGGGATTGCGCCCTGAGACTGCTGGGTCTCCATGAGCACCCATCGTTTGGTGCTTGGGCGTGCGTGCCAGTCAACTAGCCTCTGCAGGTGTGTGGCCTGGTAGTATCGCTGCACGGAGGGGAGCCCGGCTCCCCCCGCAACCTTTGGCCGTTCCAGCGTGGTCCTGCGTATGCGGGACACCGAACGGTTCCGTACAAAGCTTCGAATTTCCCGTGTCAGGGTGCGGAAGAATGATTGTGGGATTGTGGTAGGCAGCGTCGCGAATAGGTACAGGAGTCTGGGGAGGACATTCATCTTCAGCGCTTGTATGCGGCCGAACCAGGTGAGGTATTGCGGGGACCATCTGAGGAGGTCCTTTTGGATGTTCGCGAGGAGGGGGGGGAAATTCAGTTGATAAAACTGCGAGAGGTTGCGTGGCAACCAGGTGCCCAGGTACCTCAGCTTGACCGATCGCCACGCGAAGCCAAACTTAGCGCTCAGGCGTTCGGCCAACCCCGCGTTGTCAAGTAAGGGCAGGGCTTCAGATTTGTCTAGATTCAATTTCAGATTAGAGACTTGGCGGTAGTCGCTGAATGCCTGGAGGAGATTAGGGATAGAGATGAGGGGTTGTTCTAGGAAAAACAGCATGTCGTCCGCGTACGCTGTCACCTTGTGTACCTCTGTGTCCAGCATCACCCCCGTAATGCCCCCGTCCTGTCTGACCGCCTCCAGAAATGGTTCTAGAGAGAGGGCAAACAGGAGGGGGGACAGGGGACAGCCTTGGCGTGTGCCATTGCTGATGGGGAAGGCTTGCGTGAGGGTTCCGTTAATGCGGATCCGCGCCGTCGGCGTCGTATACAATGCTGACACCCAGTTGCATAGCTGAGGACCGAATCGTAGGTGGCGGAGAGTGGATGTGAGATATGTCCAATGTACTCGGTCAAACGCCTTTTCGGCGTCCGTCGAAAGTAGTACAGTCTCGCGTTTCCTGGTTTTCGCTATGTGGATGACGTTGAGTGCACGTATCGTGTCGTCTCTGGCTTCCCTACCTGGAATAAACCCGACTTGGTCGGGGTGGATGAGGTCCGGAAGGATCGGAGAGATCCTGCGGGCCAGGGCCTTGGCGAAGAGCTTAAGGTCCGAATTTAGGAGCGAGATCGGGCAGTAGCTCGAGCAATTAGTCAGGTCCTTACCCTCTTTGGGAATTATTGTGATTCTGACGGCTAGGGTATCTGTCGGGAATCGTCCGCCTTCGCGGATCGAGTTCAGTCCTACCAGCAGCCTGGGCAGTAGGATGTCGCTGAAAGTGCGGAGGTAGGAGAGCGGTAGCCGGTCTGGGCCGGGTGCTCTGTGGGGTTTCATGCTTTTCAGGGCTCCCTTGAGTTCCTCGAGCGTTAGGGGTTGCTCCAGGTCCTCCGATTGTTCCTGGGAGAGCGTTTTGGTTATGTTTTGGGCTAGGTAGTCTGAGACCTTCCGTTGGTGTGTCTGTTGGGCTGTCCCGTGCGTGGTCAGTGTCTGGTTGTATAGGTCTTTGTAATAGGCCTGAAATGCGTCAAGTATGCCCTCAGGGTGTCTAGTGCTACATTGGTCCCGTGTGTTTATCTTGTGGATATGTTGCGCCCTCCGTCGTGCCTGGAGTATTTTTGCCAGTAGTCGACCGCTTTTGTTGGAGCGTTCATAGAAGTACCTGGCCGATTTGGCCAGGGTGTGTAACAGCCCCTGAGAGAGGTGGTCCCTAAGTTCTCTCCGAGCTTCGGTCAGTTGAAGGTAAGTGTTGTCGTCTAGCATTTGTTTGTGTGAGGCTTCCAAAGAGGATACCTTGGATGTGAGGGTAGTGATGCGCTTGAGTTTGTCTTTTTTGCGCTGAGTGCAGACGGCAATGTAGTGGCCTCTCATTACACATTTATGTGCTTCCCAGATCGTCAGGGGGGTGTGTCTGGGTCGTCATTTGTGTCAAAATATTGTGTGATCATCTGAAGTGCGGATGCACGGGAAACCGGGTCGTTCAGCAGGGTTTCATTGAGCTTCCACTGTCTGTCCCTCGGTTTATAGAGGGGTGAGCTTGTGCGAACCTTAACCGGAGCATGGTCGGAGTGGGTCGTGAGGCCAATTTGTGCGTCGTGTAGTAGGGGAAGGTATTCTTGGGGCATAAATATGTAGTCAATGCGGCTGTAGCGGTGGTGGACGTGGGAGAAGTGTGTATAGTCCCTGTTGTCTGGGTGTGCGGTCCTCCAACAGTCCACAAGGCCCAGTCCGTTCAGTGCCTTGGTGGCAGACCGTAAGCAGTGTGGTGATATTGTGCTAGTTCCGTGGGATGTATCCAGGTGTGGGTCTAGTGGCATATTCAAGTCCCCTGCTACCATCAGGAGGCCCTCTCTAAATTTGTTCAGTTTGGTTAGGGTGCGGGAGAGAAAGGTGTGTTGACCGCGGTTGGGGCAGTATATGCTAGCGAATGTGTATGTGTGGTCGGCAATCGTGCCCTTGACAAAGAGATATCTCCCTCCAGGGTCCGTGTGGGTCGCAATATGTTTGAAGGGTACAGTGTGTGCAAAGAGTATCGCTACACCTGCTCTCTTGGCATCCGGGTGGTTGGCGTAGTAAGCCAAACTGAAACGTTTATTTTCTAGTTTAGGTGCGTCTGGGCTCCGAAAGTGCGTCTCCTGCAGGAACGCTACGGACACTCTCTCCGCCTAGAGACGGCGGAGTAGGTGAGAGCGCTTCTCCGGCTGGTTAAGGCCCCTAGTGTTGTTGGACCAATATGTGAGTAGGGCTGGGCTGAACCCCATCTTGGCCTTCGTGGTTTGGTCGGTCGAAGGGAATGGGTCTATTGGGGGGGGGGTAGTTTCAGGGGGATGGGGGGGGTCAATGCAACGTTTGAACCTTAACCGGTTGGTGGCGTTCAGGAGACTGAAGTGTCAGGAAGTCTCGTCGAACTCCGGTCCTATGTACAGGGGAGGTCAGTTGCGCGAGGCGCGTGGAGGGCCACCTACAGAGTCTGTTCCTCAAATATGTAGGTTGTCAGCACCTGTGTCCCGGGGGCTCCCAACCCGCCGTGTTAAGTGGCTCTCGTGACATCCGCGGGTCCTGGGGCACTTGGGGGAGGGTAGGGGGCGGGCCCGAGCCAATCGAGTGCGCATGAGCGCATTTTTGCGTAACAGGTCAGGTCGGTCTGTGGTAGGGGAGGGTAGGCGTGGGTCCTTAAGGGAGAACTCAGTTATGTGTTGGTGAGATACGTCTGCAGTCTGAGGAAAGAGTCATACAACATTGCAACCTTAGCCAGGGGTAAAACCGTGGCCCAACATGTGTATCTTAAACTTATACAAGAGCAATATAACTTGAACACAGTATCCTTGCGGGCAGGCTCAGTTATTGTAGCTTATGCGTGAGCTACCCAACTAGAAAATGGCAGTAACACATGCCCGCCTTTTCTAAAGCTTGCGGCCCATACCTCCCTCCCAAACAGTCCATTTCTCCAGGACCCGCCCCGAGTGTTCGGTCATCCCCTTCTCGTGGGCTCTCTGTGTGGCTGGTGTCCCCCGACATCCCACCTAGGGCACCTTCCCAAGTCCCAAGGAGCCTTTACAGAGTGATATGAGTCCCTATTTCATTGAGCAGCGTCCCGACTCCGCAGGTCACCTCACACCCAGGGCTAATATCGTTGAGGGCCAGGCGTGGGTAGGCAAGCGCTACTGTGTGCTAGTGGCAGTTGTTTGGTGTCCCCCTAGAGGCCCGGGTCAGCCTAGGGGGTGGCCCCAGTTACCTGATATGGGAGGTCGGATGTGGAGCCTCGGGTGGCTATTCCTCTGGGCCGTCGGGACCGCCTCTGTGCCGCGGTGGTGGTGCAGCGCGCCCTCCCAACAGGTTCTCCACAACTGGGTAGGGCCCGGTCGGGCGAGCAGGCGGGTTTTCAAGGATCCAGTTCTGTACGTGGACATGTGGCAAACCTGCTGAGTGAAGGAATCTGGGGACATCATTGGGCCAGCGTAGTGTGTGCCAGTGGTTGTCAATCTTGGCTTGCAGGCTAAACGGGAAGCCCCACTTGTAGGGAATTCGTTTTTCTTGTAGCATGGTTGTTAGGGGTTTCAATGCCCGTCTGGCGTCGAGCGTGAGGGACGACAGGTCCTGGAACAGCATTACCTGGGAGTCCATGTAAGCAATTGAGCGTTGGGCTCTGGCCGCTCTCATGATGGCGTCTTTCTGCTGGAACGATGTGAGGCAACAAATCATGTCTCTGGGTTGCCCGTCACTCCTGGGACCACGTAGCGCTCTGTGTGCTCGTTCCATGGGTATTTCGGGGGGGGGCATCCTCACCAAGAAGTTGCACAAAGAGGCCAGTCAGTCCAGGTCAGTTTTCTGACACGTCTAGTCAAGACGACATGTCATCTGTGTGTGAGCCGGCTGAAGAAAGAAGCTGTGCTTCCTCTGCTACGCCGAATGTTAACCGAGCCCAACGTCCCCCCTTTTAGTGCCAATGCAGGCATTAATGTTAATGTGGATGGCTTCTCCCCAATGCAGTATGTAGAACTATTTTTAGGGGATACCATCTGGGATTGCTTCCCAGACTAACTTGTATGCTACCCAATTTATTGATAACAATCCAGGTAGCTATACAGTCAAGGAGCATGACTGGCATCCCACAGATGTCCCAGAGCTTAAAAAATTCTGGGCTCTTACAATGCTCATGGGGATTATAAAGAAGCCATCGATTCGCTCATACTGGAGCACCAGCCCAATAATGTCTAGTCCAGTATTCTCCCAAACCATGCCTAGAGCCAGATACGAGTTACTGCTGAGATTTTTACATTTCAGTGACAATACCCTCTGTCACCCTAGAGATCACCTCCAATACGATAGGCTTCATAAAATACGCCCACGGCTAGACCATTTTCAGGACAAATTTTCGGATGTTACTACCCCCCAACAAAATGTATCCATAGATGAATCGCTAATGAAATACAAAGGGAGATTAGAGTTCAGACAATACATCCCCTCAAAGCGCTCTAGGTATGGCATAAAACTGTACAAACTGTGCGAGAGCGAAAGTGGATACACGTTTTCCTTTCATGTATGTGAGGGGAAAGATGGTCAACTGGACCCTCCTGGCTGTCCTGACTCCCTGGGGACAAGCGGGAAACTTGTATGGGACCTACTAAACCCCTTGTTTAATAAAGGTTACCACCTTTATGTGGATAATTTTTATAGTAGTGTCCGTCTGTTTAAAACACTTCATGGTTTACAGACACACTGGCCTGCGGCACTGCCAGAAAAAATTCCAAAGACTTTCCACGATCTCTCATAGAGGCAAAATTAAAAAAAAAGGCAAATGTAAAGCACTTCGCAAAGCTGAAGTGCTTGCACTAAAGTTCAGAGACAGAAAAGATGTCAACATGCTAACCACCATCCATGACGAACGCATGTCAGACGTCTCTGTCTGGTGCAGAGTAGAGTCCAAACCGGTTTGCATCAGGGCGTATAATAAGTACATGGGGGGTGTTGATTTGGCTGATCAGCTGATGCAGCCATATCTTATTTTATGAAAAACCAAAGCATGGTATAAAAAGGTGGCTATCTATCTGATGCAAATAGCAACCCACAACTCATTTTTGCTTTTATTTAAAAAAATAATCCAGGGTAAACCACCTTTCTCCAATTTCAGTTGAAAATAATTTCTTTAACAATTTATGGAGATGGACAAGTTCCAACAACGGTGCAAGCTGAGTCCAGACATTTTATTTTTAAGTTACCGCCAACTGCTAGAAAACAAAAAAAAAAACAGAAACATTGTCGGGTCTGTTTTAAAAACGGGAAAAGGACAGACACCCCTTTTCACTGTTCTGATTGCCCTTCGAAACCAGGACTGTGTGTAGGAACATGTTTCAAGCTGTACCACACAGAACAGTTGTAAGAAGTGTTCCTGAATTTTTATTTTATTTTTTGTTTCTTTGGAAAGCAGCTATTTTATGTTAGTCAGTTTCCTTCCCCCAAATCTCCAGTTAGATTATATTTGCAGGAGTCAGTTTAACCCCTTAAGGACCAAACTTATGGAATAAAAGGGAATCATGACATGTCACACATGTCAAGTCTCCTTAAGGGGTTAAAGATTGCTGCTAAATGTACATTTGCTACTTGCACATTTGGTCTAACAAGTTTTCTGGCAGTAACACATAACCAGCTGGCCAAAACAAGATGACGTGTGCATAAAAACCAGAATTTAAAAATTACCACTACAATTTCTCTGTTTTTTGGGGGGGCAAAATGATTGGGGGAAAGAAGTCCAAACACCCC
Source organism: Pelobates cultripes (assembly GCA_933207985.1). NCBI lineage: Eukaryota > Metazoa > Chordata > Amphibia > Anura > Pelobatidae > Pelobates > Pelobates cultripes. The sequence continues at coordinate 15,239,238 of OW240916.1, read as the reverse complement.
ATTTTCTATAAACTTTGATGTCTACTTTATAAAAATATATACTATATATACTGTCATGATGGTAACATTAACTGGGTGGCTGCAAAAATATGTCAAACTGAAGATAGACCAAGCATACCTATATATCAAGTTGAAAAACTGACATGTACAAGTTCTGATTGTTGCCTTTTGGCCCCCAAACAACCCAGCAACCCTATACATGGGAGGTATCACTGTACTTGGGAGATCTTGCTGAACATATTGGGCAGTGTTTGGCAGTGACACATAACAGGATCTATTAATTCATGCTGAAAGTACAATGTTTGTGACAAAGAAACAAAAAAAGATTACTACCCAAAAGTTTGACAAAGGCTGGTGGTAGAATTCAGTGCCTGAAAAGTGTTAAAATACCACCATTTAAAATACCCTTGGTTGTCTACTTTAAAAAAATATATGGTTTGATGGGGGTAAAATACATTGGCTCAAATGGGACAGGGGCGCAGGTTGATTACATGTCAAAATCCCAAGTTGGGAAACTGATCAGCGCACCTGTCAAACGTGGCCTTTTAGCCCCCAAAGGACCCAACAGGCCTATGCATGGGTGGTATCACTGTACTCAGGAGATGTTGCTGAACACATATTGGGGTGTTGTTTGGCAGTGACATATAACACGATCTGTTAATTCATGCCTAAAGTACAATGAGTGTGAAACAAAATGAAAAAAAATTACTACCTCAATGCTTGACAAAGCCTGGTGGTGGAATTAGTGCATGGAAAGTGTTAAAATACCACCATGTGAAATACTCTAGGGTGTCTACTTTTCAAAAATATATGGTTTGGTGGGGGTAAAATACATTGGCCGACTTCAAAAATGTCCCAAATAGGACATGCATGCAGGTTGACTACATGTCAAAATTCCAAGCTGGGAAACTGATATATGCGCACCTGGAAAATGTGGCCTTTTAGCCCCCCAACAACCCGACACACCTATACATGGGGGTATCCCTGTACTCGGGAGATGTTGCTGAACACATATTGGGGTGTTGTTTGGCAGTGACACCTAACAAAATCTGTGAATTTATACCTGAATTGCAATGTATGTGAAAGAAATAAAAAAAATAAACAACCTCTGCAAAGTTTGGCAAGGTTTGTGGTAAAATGGCTGCATAGAAAGTATCAAAATATTCTTAGATGAATACCCTGGGTTATCTAGTTTAAGAAAAATATATACATGTGGGGTGTTTTATGGAGATTTATAACATAACAGTGTTACAATGTCACTATTGATACATTTGAAAAATGTACATTTTGAAACAGCAATTTCCTACTTGTACTTATAGCCCTATAACATGCAAATAAAATAAAAATAAAAAACACATAAACATTGGGTGTTTTTAAACTCAGGACAAAATTTTGAATCTATTTAGCAGTTTGTTTCATTCGATTTTGTAGATAAGTAAAAGATTTTTTTAGTAAAAGTAAAAAAACTTTTTTTAAATTTTTCACCATATTTTATTATTATTATTTTTTAATTAAATTATATGACATGATATACATAATAGTATGTAAAGAAAGCCCTTTTTGTCCTGAAAAAAACAATATATAATTTGTATCGGAACAGTAAATGAGAGAGTGGAAAATTACAGCTAAACACACACACCACAAAAGTGTTAAAATAGCTCTGGTCCTTAACGTACAAACATCGCAAAAACAGTCCGGTCCTGAAGGGGTTAAACATTTCTAGTACATATAAATCCTACATGCAAATTTCAGCGTTGTCTCAATTTTGCTAGCTTTTAAGAATTTTAATGGATTTATATTCATTATTGTCCTACACTACACTATTTATTATATATTGTGCTTAACGTTAAAATGTAAAATTGTATTTTCTGGCTTTTTTTATATAAATTACTGAGTGCGCAAAATGCAGTTTCTGTTCAGATTTCCAGTTTTTCTGTATAATTGTAATTTCAAACCTTAGAAAAAAAAAACATACATGTTCCCAGCACCAAAGATATGATCATCTGTAAACATACCCACAAGTGTCCCTATTTAGAAGGGACAGTCCTTATTTTGGATCCAAATTCCTTTGTAGCTCTTTTGTAAGAGTTCCATATTGTTGGTGTGTCTGATTCACAGTGTATAACAGAATCACACAGCAAAATTACTCCCAGTAATGTGTCTCTAATCTACAATAAATGTGTTTAGAAATCAGTCTGTGTGAAGAAGATACATTGTTCTTGTTAGATTTTAGTTCCATAGATTATTAGTGTCACCTAAAATGTCTCAGTACAGTCTTGTAAAAAAATGAAAACATATGATATTTGACCTAACTGACAGTTCCCATCTTGCTACCAGCACAATAAAAATGAATCAATAAAAAGTATGACTGGGTTTCAGTAACACAATTATATGTTAAACAAATGAAAAAAAAAAGAAAATCCTCAGACAAATGCCAGTGCAAAGACCTGAGGATCTAGAACTGTCCACATTAGGGAAATGTGGCATCAATAGATCATTGGAGGGATTTACTATATACCGGCAGATGGAGCAAGTCATATTGTTCTCTTGTTTTTAAAGAGGCTACTGTGCCTTTAATTGAGCGATGGCTGGCATTGGATCCTGGCGGCACACCCCCTGCCTGTCTCTGTGCTGGTGTTAATAGGACAGAGCAGGGAGAATTACAGGTTATTGTGCAACTGGTTTATTGCTTTCTGCAAATATTCTTATGGAATGTTGAGTAATCTGTTCTGTTTGAAGCCCGGGATTGAAATAGAACCATCCTTACTATTGCTACAAGATAGAAATGTAGTTTGGTTAGTGTTTCTATTAATACACCCCTGATACAGGAACCCTTTATTTTATAGAGCAGCAGATCGTTTCATTGCATGCACCCAGCAGTGCAGAGCTATTGCTAATGGTTACAGATCTTCAGTTAGCACCGAGTTAACGATTAAAGTGCCATAAATCTTAATTGTCATTGCAGAGCTGGTGATGTCTGCTCGGCTCCCCCTCTCTCGCATTCTGCTCCTGCCTTGTAGAATGGCTTCCACGTCGGGTGCCTCCGGGCTCCCAGCTTCCCTCCTGCGATCAGCTGCCTATATTGGGGGCTCCTGGCTCCGCAGCTCGGACTCCGCGTCCTTCCCAGTGCTGGACCCGGCTACTGGTGCGGAACTGGTGCAAGTGAGTGACTGTGGCCCCAGAGAGTGCAGGGAGGCATTGAAAGCTGCGTCTGAGGCCTTCCTGACCTGGAGAGAGGTGCCAGCCAAGGTGAGCAATGAATGAATGGTCTCTTTCCTTAGGTTACTGTTCTTAGCTGCAGTTCTCTAGTAAATAATGCTGTGGTGGCCAAAAGCCCAGCAGTTGTAAAACTCAATGCGTTTTTTATTTTAGTTTTTTTTAATGAAACAATAGAAATTTGGTCTGTTATCACGGTCACACAATATAGATCCCATGCACCCCTCACACACACTTTGTTTGTGTACTCAGCAGTCTGTGTCTGTACGTATATATTGCATTTGTTAAATGTAACTAGACATGTGTTCATTATCAGACGAATATGATTTAGTCTGAATTTTCAGACTTTTTCGGATTCTTTAACTATAACATAAACGAAAGTCCTACATACGAATTCTATACGAAACGAAAGGGCAACTACCAAACGCATTACCTTTTCGTTTCTGTTCTTTTGTTTATTAAACTCTGTGCTGCAGGATAGGCAGATAGGAAGGAGAGAAAAGTCACAGAGGAAGATGGTAGAGTGCAATACATTGCATGCTGATGCCAAATGTCAGGTTAATTAATTGAATCTGTTACGGTGTGAAGCACCAAGTAGCTGTATGTCTGAAAGCCATAAGTAGGTCTGGAAACTGCAAAATGTAAACTGTGTTGTTTCGCAGAAATGGTAATGTTTTCAATTGAAAGAATACACTGGCAGTATCTATGTCCAAAAATCTCTTCATAAAGATGGATTGCTTTCTGTGCTGTGACTGTCTCTTTACATGGCTGTACTTTGTATATTGTTCATAATATAACTGCTATTTCTTTCAGGAGAGAAGTATCCTATTGCGCAAGTGGTATGAATTGATGATCCAGAATAAAGACGATCTTGCCAGGATCATCACAGCGGAAAATGTACGTGTGCACATCATGGCTGGACTGTAAAAGAAAAAAAGTGTCTTGGCTTTTAAATGCAGAGCAGCTCAATGCGAGGGCATATTATGTCAACATCAATGATGCTTAGACCACCTTGTTAAAATGTTAGTTTGATGTCCCTCAAGACACAATGCCCTATGTTGGTTTTACACAGCACAAGCTAATTTAAAGGGACAGTTTAGATTTCATATGGCACCATAACACTTCAACTGAATGAAGTTGTATGGTCCCAAAAGAGCTTAGATCGTTTTTGACCGGTTAAACCCCGAAGTCGCTTCCAGTGCCGATCTCATCTCGCTCCCCCACACAGTGGCATTCAGCTTCTGAAATTTCACTTACTGGAACCATTGTGCCCTTCCGGGCAGAGGCTCCGCTGACTGGCTGAGAGCAATCAGCTGATGCTCTCAGCAAATCAGTGGCTCATTCACAAAACAGGCTTGGGAAAAAAACTTACCCAGAGTCTCCTAGGGCCGGGTAAGTCCTAAAAAAAAAAACCACTTTTTTTTTAGGCTACCTCTAGGAGTGGATTTAGAACATGGTAATTTTAAGGGATTAGTCTCCACATTTATTTCCAATGTATCTTATTCTGATGACCATAGTTGGTTCCAATCTACCAGTTGCTGTCTAGTTTATCTCCTATAGATCCTGCCGTGAGAGGCGGTGGAATCACTTTAGTGTGATTCCCGCTCTCGAGGTCAATGCAGCTGCTTAGAAAATTGGCACATGTTCTCTGCAGCTAATGATTAGCAGGCTACAGCTAAACTAGCATCTAAGTTTTAAACAATAAAGTATTTAACGATTGTGCATGGGGCGTTTGCTGCGAGTCTCTACCAGACTCTAATCTATTAGAATGATTTTCGCAACATAGTTTCCTTTACCTCATTATTTGAAATACGGTATTTCTAATCTAATGTGCACTTCAATTTTTGAAACCTGGAAGCCAATTTGCTAATAAATTCAACCTGACATGTTATATAGATAAATATAATTGCTGTTCCTGCTTAGGAAAACTACCCCAAGCAGAATTAATTTCACCTATGATGTTGTTACTTTTGATGCAATGCCAGTGCTTTTGTCACTGTTAGATTCAATTTACAAGATACTACTACTGTGGCCTGGGTGAGATTCACATTGCAACAAAGATATGAGGTACAGCTTTACTGTAAAGAGAAACCAAGTCTTGCATCCCTGCCGCAGTAATGCGAATGTGAATTTTCCCTGGGTGAATTTAGAATTTCGCCCTGACTCTAATGCGCCATTGAAACTAATGCATATTAACATTTTGGAACCTTTATTTTGCCAAAAAAGGGTGTAATTAGATTTGAGTAAATACGGTAGTTGATTTCTGGATATAGGGGTTATTGCTTAACAGTATGCAGTCAGAATCATAACATTGTAGAATGTAACTACCATAAGAGGAACTCTCCCCCTATATGTAATCTGCTCAGTGATCACTACATTGTTGCAAGAAGTATCCAGCAGAGGGAATATTAAACAGAATAAATGGAATTGGAAAGTTAAAATTCTGTGTGTGTGTATATATGTATATGTATGTATATATGTGTGTATGTGTATGTATGTGTATGTGTGTATATATATATATATATATATATATATATATATATATATATTTTTTGTTCTAATTACATAATGATTGATAATTTTTCTTTTACTTTTAACTCATTAGCTCCTCTCTTTCTGATCTTACTTTAAGCTAGATGAGATGTTGTTTGTTCTGTTGAAAAGGTACCATAAATTAGCCAGTTGAAACTTCTTTAAACTTTGAACATGCAATAATTGTGACTATTCTGTTTTATAGTTTAAAAAAGTGCTTAAAGTATTTTAGGTCATTTTTTTAATTTCATTTTTAAAATTTATTTTATGTTATCTTTTTAGGGAAAACCCATGAAAGAAGCCCTTGGGGAGATTATGTATGCAGCTGGCTTTTTTGAATGGTTTTCAGAGGAGGCACGACGTATATATGGAGACGTGATATCTGTACCATTAAAGGACCGGAGAGCCTTAACACTCAAGCAACCTATAGGAGTGGCAACAATTATTACACCAGTAAGGTTTAGAAAGTACTATATAAACCATAAAAAGAATGATTAACATGGCCACTAATCTTTCTATTGTTCTACTGGGTTTTTTTGGTTTTTTTTTACTAGTATATTTGCTTGTCTATTTAAATATTTGCACGTCATCTGTTTGATCATTAAATAAAAAGAGCACTCTAAGTATTTAACATACAGTTTACCTTCTATGATTTTGGCAAGGCTGTTTTGATTTTTGTTTTGTTTTTTCAAGGTTTTGGGATTCTTTTATTTTGTTCTAACCTCTTGGTGCCTAATCAAATTTAATGAATCATTAATCCATCTAATGGGACATTCTCAGTATTCAAGAAATAAGTTGGAACTAAAGCAATCTATGTGAATTCTAAAGTAACATGCTTGGTTTTATCCATAAGTCACAACACAAAAAAGGAGGGCCAATATTTTAACCTTTTTATTGCCTCAAAGTAATATTTTTGGCAAAGCTTTTAAAATGATTTATTATTTTTAGGTACACTTTTTTTAAAATGATTTTTTTTTTCTCCCAAATTACCGAAATATAAAAAAAATATGTATTGCATCAAAAAATACGTAAATATTTTTAAAAAAAATAAAATTTTAAAAGATTTATCCAAAATATTAAATTGTTTGAAAAGATTAGCCAAAAATATTAAATTGATGCCTATATCTGGCAGTACTCATGTTCAGGTAGACACTACATTCAAAGTATATCATTATGTTATTGAAATGATATAAATAATGAAAATTGGTATTTCTCCTCGTTCTACTTTGCCCATGCCAGTGGAACTTTCCCAGTGCTATGATCACGAGGAAGGTGGGAGCTGCGCTTGCTGCCGGCTGCACTGTTGTGGTAAAACCAGCAGAAGACACTCCTTTATCGGCATTGGCGCTTGCAGAGGTACAAGCTTTCCAAACTATTCCATTGTGCTGTGTGTGTGTGAACATGCTGTTTTATTATTTTTCTTCTGTTTTATTAATGCATCCTCCCTTTAATGTCCATCACAGCTTGCTCAGCAGGCTGGGATCCCATCAGGTGTCTATAATGTAGTTCCTTGCTCCAGAGAGAAGGCTCCAGCAGTTGGAGAAATCCTGTGCACAGATCCCTCTGTAGGCAAAATTTCCTTCACTGGATCCACAGCGACAGGAAAGGTAACACTCATTTTATGCCTTTTTCATAATTAAGATATGTGAACAGGATATTTTGTTTGTTATTGTGATAGAACATTTTCCAATAGATAAAACGAACAAAACCCAATCCAATTTCCATATGTATGACAATTGCCCACATAAAAGCATTTCTGTAGCAGCACACTGTACCCTGGGGAAAAGTAAAGTGGCTTGAAAATGCAATTGAGAATGGGATGAGACGAAAAGGAGCGAGTACATTTGCTCAGCAGTTTATGGCATTTTGCACATGTACCTATAAATAAAGCACTACAACAGTATACACTTAATGTTGGGATTTATTTTAAATTAAATTACAATTCAACATATTTTTCTTCATTCTTCCTAGATTTGTGAGATAAATGACAACTCATGTCTCCTCTGATTATATAAATGCCTTTGTGCTCAACGCTGGCAACAGCAAAAATAAAGTCATTCGTTGCAGAATATTAATTATTTATTTTTGTAAAGCAGAATAATTGAATACAGATAGGTTTTTTTTTTTTTAGTTTATTGCCGTAACTGAAAACTCACAAAATAATGTATTGCCTCCCAAATACTTTCTATTATTAATATCAATTTTGTCATCCTTGTGCATCACAGCATTTTCATGACTTATATTGCAGTAGCTATCTCTGCTGTGCCCCTGGCTAAATTAACTGTATTTAGGCAGCAGATGAATCAGACAGTTGGACCGATAGCTTTAACATCCCTTCCCCGTGTACAGAACCTGTTATGTTTCCTGTGTTGTCATGAATAGAACATTCAGTGCTATGTTATTACCTTGTGTCAGTAGATGTCCCTAAATATCACTGTGACTCTGGAACATGGATTTCAGTCAAACTTTTAATCAACCTCAAGCACATCTGCTTCACTAGCTGATACCTCAGTATCAACTCAAAATAGTTTCACACCTGTCAGGGAACACCAAGAGCTTGACCTTTTAGGGGACGCATCCCGATGTTCTTAAAGCTGTAGTCATCTCAACAGAACCCACCTCCATTAACTTTAGTTTCCAAAGCATATCCAACAATTGCCTCTGAATACCATATGCACACTTAGAATCCATACCTCAATTATTCTTTGCAATAACAGCTGAACTAGTCGTTTCTCCATGACGATTATGATGCCTCCTCACCCCATCTCCAATTAACCTTTGGCTCTGTGTAGTATCTCATTGTGTAACTGAGCAAATTGGAAATATTCAATAATATAGTAATCATTTTGCTTTGTCTGCAGACGACAGTGTTGTATTTTTGCTCATTGGGGCACGCCACATTCACCTGAGAGGTACATAGTTATATATTGATGGAAATAGAATTGGATTATAATATTTAATTGGATGAAAAAATAGGTTTTAACCAAAAGAAAGCCAATTAACCATAAAGCATGTAGTGAGTTGTATTTTATACACTGGTAATGAATTATAGGTAATAAACAGAGCAATTCAGATATATATTCAAAATATTTATTAACATTACTGAATTGAGGTGAAACAAGGCTACCTCATGAATGTGAACCATATGTGTTTTTTGGGTTTTTTTTTTTTTTTGGTTTGTTTGTTCATTATAATGATATGACATATTTTGCATTCAAGCTGCATATTTATTAGTAGAGGCAATTTCTATTTTACATAATCTCTATATTGTACTTCACTAGCCGTGTTTGTTTTACCTCTCCCTTCAAAATGTAATTTGATTGAAAAGTGACCCTGATCTAGAATTTAGTATCTATTAAATGACTAAACTATTGGGTGCTTTAGAACATGCAGGTACAACTGGATATATTGTAGGGTGTCTGGCAAAAATCTCAGACAGAAAGGGATATTTTTTATATACATCAGCATGTAGGGATGTATATAAAAAATACCCCATTTTGTCTTACTACAGATTTTTGCCAGAAGCTCAAGGAAGCAAGGCAAATGGTTAGAGTTAGGACCCACCTAAGAAGTCTGCCTTGACGTGGCAGGTGGGCATACCCTCTCATGGCCATTGGAGGTAACTAAAAACCTCCATTTGTTTAAAAATACATAAGGATGTGGAAAGAGCGCAGGTAACTTTTTTCCTTTGGTTTTTACAATAAAACTTTGTATCCCTCAAGAAAAAAAAATGTGTTTTATGCTTTTAATCAATGTGTGTGACTTGTAATAAAGTATTCTAAAATATGAAACATAATTATCATTAAAGATAGGAAATGGATTTGTAAAGTTTCTACTGTTTGTGTAATGTATGTAGCACAAATTGTTAAATAGTATTACATTCTGGTTTCTGAAATAAAAGCTATATTTATTCATATGAAACATATTTATATTTTCTTTAATACAGATCTTGCTTCGCTATGCAGCTGATTCCGTGAAGAGGGTATCTATGGAACTCGGGGGACATGCCCCATTCATTGTGTTTGACAGTGCAAATGTTGACCAGGCTGCTGCCGGTGCTCTTGCCTCAAAGTTCCGTAATTCCGGCCAGGTAAGACTTGTTTTCGTTTTGATTTTAGAATTACAAATATGTTAAATGCTTAATTTTAATGCATTTATCTTCTGTGACTGGGATTTGAATTAAGTACAATTATTGCTAGCCTATACATTTGATGCTTTTATTTATTTTTTTGAATGAGTTGTTGAAAGAGTTGGTCACTCAATAATTCTAAATATTCATATTCAGCCAAACGTTTATTGCTACATTAAAACAAAGGCATTACTTCATTTCATTTATGTGGCAATAGTGCCAGTTTTTATGTGGAGAATTTTTTTTTTTCTCCAGTAGTTTAGAAACACCAATATTTTATTTTTTTTTTGAAGGTTAGGGTGGAAAGCCAACAAATATGGGGAAAATGTTTCTTTAATTCTGTAATAAGTCTCAGTTATGCAGGCCCAATCCCCCCTGTTTTTGGTAGCTATTTAGAGAAGCTTACTGGAGAGCATCTAGGCATGTTAAAAAAATAAAACAGGGCTGTTACAGCAGATTTTGCTCATGCCTAGTGTCCTCTTAAAAAGGAATTTCCATTGAGTGCCATTCGGGCAGCAGAGCCTAGGTGTGCTATTGGCATCTCTATTCAGGGGCCATCATCAGGATAGCACCTGGGGTGGAGTTACTGTGTCCACAGGAGAGAGAAGCAAGAAGCCATCTTGGAAGCAGCACAGGGAGAGCACAGAAGCAGCAGCAGCTCCTGGCCAATGCCAATGTAAATGTATATTATTATCTTTTTCTCTCCCCAATAGCTATAGTCACTGCCTGAGTGCTGATTAAGCAAGGGAATTTACTGAAATGTATAAATAAAGATATATATACTTTTATATATTATATATGGGTTATTATATATTTCCTACATGTTCTATGGTAAATTTTGTATATATTGTGTATTAATATTGTTTTTGTATTTGTATTGTATTTGTATTTTATTGTACCCTAATGTAACAATGCAATGTTTTGTGGACCCTGGACATACTTGAAAACGAGAGAAATCTCAATGTATCTTTACTGGTAAAATATTTTATAAATAAATAAAATATATATAAAAGTCAAAGAAGCCTGGGGGTGACAAGGCAAGGAGAGGAGGACAATTCTGATACAGAGCATTGTGCTGCCTGCCTAAAAGTTTTAATAATTCCTACTGCACACACCCACCATCTTATTTAAAGTGCTTAATCACTCTACAATTGAGACCTGAGACACTCATGTGGGTAGTTGAAAAGATGTGAAGCTTTAAATTGTAGGACTGGAGCTGTGAGTCTAAGGACTGAGCTGATTTTAATTCCAATCTATTTTAATCTGTAATAAGTGTTGATTCTGTTAACTCTGTTAACCATGTTGGCTATTTCTTTGCTCCATTTTAACACTGCAGATTAATTATATTGCCAGCTATAAAGTCAATGTACACTGTGTGCTGAGAGCTAATGGAGTAGTTGACAATGTTTCAAAAAAGCAGCAATAGTTAATAGAAAGCTAAATTTATCATAGCAGGAGCACTACTGAGGTTGATATCATGTAAGGGAGAGGGCTAGAAAGATAGACAGAGCTGGAGCATTATACAGAGACATGTATTGTGTGAGTATAGCTGTATTGCCGTTCTCTGTATTCCATTACATTGATCCTGGCTGTGTGGGATAGTTATCAGTATTTCCTTATTGTGCTCAGCTCTGTGTGTTATTCATCTGTATTTACTCAGCTCTACCTGTTGTATGGCTCTGTAGATTACCCAGCTCGCTGTGTTGTATATGTATACTTGTATTTTGCCCAGCTCTGTGTATTCTATCTTTTATTTTTGTCTCAGCTCTTTTTGTGGTATGGGAATCTCTGTATTGTACTCAGCTCTGTGTATATTACAGATATCTTTATGTTGTGCCCAGCTTGTTTTATTGTATGAGCATTTCTGTATTATGCTCAGAACTCTGTATTGTATGAATATCTCTGTACTCTATAGGGAGGAGTAAAAATCTGGGGGAGGAGTCTGGCATCCCACCAAATTAATACACCAGCACCCACTGGCCAGTAGTACCCTGACACTATACCTCTATTCACTATACCTCTATTTCTAATGTTTTAATGCTAAACAATAGTCCTTAACCCATTTAAATAAATAAAAATGTACAGTATATTTTCCAGTAAGCTAATGTCAGTTGTGTTTCACATAATTTTATTTTTCTTTAAATTACTTAGCGGGCCATCGTCCACAGTGTGCTGTTTTAGCCAATAAGGAAGCATTGACCTGAGCAGCAATAGGCGGCTGTGATTGGCTGAGAGTGTCAGCTGACCATTTTGAGTTTGTCACTGCACCTTTTGCTAGTATGGCTAAAATTAAGTCTGTAATCTCTGCCTTAGCCACTGGCGTACATACCGCGGTCGCAGGGGTCGCAGCTGCAACTGGGTATGTACGC
>OW240916.1:15167731-15226892 GCA_933207985.1 Pelobates cultripes | reverse complement strand
TTTCACAAGTGTAGCTCAAGGTAGGGCTGCCTGAAAGTAAAATGTAGATTAAGATTTGGCATCATAAACACCTCTGTAGTTTTTTTTTATCCAACAAACTATCAAAAAGAACTGTGCTCTCAAATATCCAGCAAAATAAAATTACAAATAAATTTGAAATCTTCCTCATTACAGGGGCACCATAAGTACGACAGTTCACGGTAGAGGTTATGGTGCTAGTAAGTTTTTTTTGGAGCAGAAGTTAAAAATACTGGGTTTCTCAAGTACGCAAACATCCCTTCCTCCTAATCTAAGCGGTAATGACAAAGCCTGTGTATGAGTTACTTCAAAGAGAAAGAAAAAGAAAGTAAGATGAGAGGTGTCATGTGATGCAAATTGTCAACAGGATCCCCGCCACTACTACCGATTCACAGGAGAGTTTTTTTGTTTGTTTTTTAACCCCTTAAGGACTGGACTGTTTTTGCGATGTTGTACATTTGCGACCAGGCATATTTTTACACTTTTGTGGTGTTTGTGTTTGGCTGTAATTTTCCGCTTTCTCATTTACTGTTCCCATACAAATTATATATAGTTTTTTTCAGGACAAAAGGGGCTTTCTTTACATACCATTATTTATATAATCTCATGTATTTTAATTTAAAAAAAATAAAAAAATCTGATGAAAAATTGAAAAAAATACATGTTTTTTGACTTTTACTTGAAAAATCTTTTACTCATCTACAAAAGCGAATGAAAAAAACTGCTAAATAGATTCAAAATTTTGCCCTGAGTTTAAAAATACCTAGTGTTTACGTGCTTTTTTGCTTTTTTTTGCATGTTATAGGGCTATAGGTACAAGTAGGATATTGCGGTTTCAAAACATACATTTTAAAATTTATCAATAGTGACATTGTAACACTATTATCTGTCATAAATCTCTGAATAACACCCCACATGTACATATTTTTTTTAAAGTAGACAACCCAGGGTATTCAATATGGGGTATGTCCAGTCTTTTTTAGTAGCCACTTAGTCGAAAACACTGGCCAAAGTAAGCATTCATATTTGTTTGTGTGTGAAAAAGTAAAAAAACTAAATTGAACGCTAATTTTGGCCAGTGTTTGTGACCAAGTGGTTACTAAAAAAAGACTGGACATACCCCATTTGCAATACCTTGGGTTGTCTTCTTTTGCAAATGGTATGCCATCATGGGGTAATTCTCATTCCTGGGCTACCATACGCTCTCAAAGGCAACGTAACCAACCTGGCCATTTTCAATGTAAAAATATTTGACCCATATATTTGACCTTGTAACTTTCAAAATGCTATAAAACCTGTACATGGGGGGTACTGTTTTACTCGGGAGACATCGCTGAACACAAATATTAGTGTTTAAAAACTGGAAAACGTATCACAACAATTATATCATCAGTAAAAGTGCTGTTTGTGTGTGAAAAATGCAAAAAAAGTAACTTTCACTGACCATATCATCGCTGTGATATGTTTTACTGTTTTGAATCACTAATATTTGTGTTCAGCGAAGTCTCCCGAGTAAAACAGTACCCCCCATGTACAGGTTTTAGGGTGTCGTAGAACGTTACAGGGTAAAATACAGTGCTAGCAAATTAAATTCTCTGGAATTTTGGCCTGGGTTGGCAGGCAGGTCCCTCAAATTGCAATCTATAAAGTTACTAAATTATGTAAAAAATATTACATAAATACGCACGTAGAATTTAAATATATATGCATATTTATATATTTGAAGTCTACGTGTATATTTATATAATTATTTATGTAATTTTGTATATGGGCGTATGTATATTTCTTATTATTTTTATTTATTTTTATATACATAGATATATATACAAATTCATTTTAAGTGTATTTTGATATAAATATATATATATTAATTTTAAAATACAGTTAGAATAAAATTTCATATAGCTATATAATTTTTTTAAATTTTTTTATTATTTAAAAATTTTTTATTTAATTTAAATTACTTATTATTTATATTTTATAATATATATATACAATATATATTATATATATTATATATATATATACGTGTGTAATTTAATTATAAGTGTATTTTTATATTAATATAAGTACATATTAATATAAAAATACACTTAGTATGACATATATATATGATATATAGACATATTATATATATATATATATATATATATAATATATGCCTATATATCATATATACACATATATAATAATTTTTTTATTTTTTTATTAACACTAACTTTATTTTTTTTAATTGATTTTACACTAGCAGGGAGACTGCCTGTCAGCACAGACAGTCCCCCTGCAGGCAGACACATGGACACCTATTGTGACCATGTGATCGCTGTGTTAAGCGATCACATGGCCACAGGGGTCCTAATCTGCAGTGGGGAGACTGTCTGGGCTGCAGGCAGTCTCCCCACAACCGGAGCCACGCTGATCGCCGCCGGGGGAACAACGGCGATCAGGTAAGTAGCTCTGACCGTTAGGACGGTTCAGGACCGTCATCGGTCGGCAAAGCAAAAATGCCGATGACGGTCCTGAACCGTCCTCGGTCCTTAAGGGGTTAAAGGGACTCTCCAGTGCCAGGAAAACATATCCATTTTCCTGGCACTGCAGTGCCTCTCTCCCTCCCACCCCCATCCCATGTTGCCGAAGGGGTTAAAACCCCTTCAGTGACTTACCTGAGTCCAGCACCGATGTCCCTTGGTGCTGGGTCAGGCTCCGCCCACGAAACTCCCCTGCCGACATGGGAGACCTAATGCACATGCGCGAAAATGACTGCGTGCGCGCAGTAGACCTCCACATAGGAAAGCATTATTCAATGCTTTCCTATGGGGATTCCGACGACGCTGGTTAAAGTTGGTGGGAAGTTGGCACCCAGTCCACATTAATATGCAGAAGTAGTCTGTGTGACTGGAGTGTCCCTTAAATGAAGCAGTTTTGGTGTATAGATCATGCCACTGCAGTCTCACTGCTCAATGCTCTGCCATTTAGCAGTTTAATCACTTTGTTTATAAGCCGTAGGCACACCCCCTTGCATTTGACTTGCACAGCCTAAACACTTCCGGTAAGGTCATCTAATTTTTACTCTTTATTGCACAGTCTTTATAATTTATAATTTCTCATCTCCTCAGGAGCCTCCTGTATGTAATTAAATTCAATTTACAGAGCAGAAGATAAAAAAAATGTTAGATCTAATTGAAAAGAAAACCATTTTGTTTTCATGGAGTCTGTTTCAGTCACAGCCAGGAAAAGGTGTGGCCTGGGGTACATGGACAGAAATAAAAGTGATTTAGCACCTAAAGGCAAAGAATTGAGCATGAAACTTAAGAGGCATGCCCTGTACACAAAAATTGCTTCATTAAGCTATAGTTGTTTTGGTGACCGTAGTATCCCTGTAAAGCAAAAAATACTTTAGTGTAATTACCTATATAGCAGCTGCAACAATAGTGCAGGTTTTTTTTTGTTTTTTTTTATATGTACTAAACATAAATTGTTTTTTACATAGAAGTGATGAAAGATACTAAAATTAACAATGATTTAAAGGGACACTAACCCTTCATATAGAGGAAATGTTAGCAAAACAGTGGTATCCACTATGTAGATAATAGTCACTCACATTAGATGGAGCCTACAATGACTGGCTCAAATCTCAATAACATGTTCCCCTCATCAAGGTGGTACAATACCTATCTCTATAACCTATACCTATGGTTATCAGTATATACTCCAAAAAAGAAAGACAGGATCACACATGGTGTAGTATTGGAAAAGCACACACAATATTCTTGCCTCTTGGTTAAAAGCGCATGCAATGCAAGTTTGGGGTGACGCCTATCCCCCTCTTGTACCATAGTTAAATGATGTAGATTCCACTAGATACGCTCGTAATTTGTATTTATTACATATTAATCAAAAAATATAAAAACACATGACCATTAAAAACAAATATTTAAACATGGGAATGTCAAATCTAAGTTGGGACGGTTGTTCTTTTAAAGTTGTCCTATTTCTTCACTGGATTCAATATACTATTAATTTTGATGGTCGCAGGGTGCCATGCACAAAACAGCATCCCTCTATATGATGCTACTTATAACGTACGTTCCCTAAAAATGCCTATTTTTCATGTATCATCCTTACACCGCAATTTGAGTTTTTCCTCGATGTGTTTTATACGGGGAATAAATCTCTCTCTCTGACTTATGTCAGAACTTCTTTCTGTTTAAATGAACACTCCAATGTTAAAAAGAAAGTTTCCATTTTTAGGTTTAGATTTAAGGAGATCCCCCCCCCCTCCCCATCTTCTAAAAATGGAGTTACTCACCTATAATCCAGCGGTGGAAATAGTGATGGTCTCCCAGGTAATCTATTCCTTCTCATAGAGGCAATGGCAGCTGTATGCCGGCTCTGCTTCTCCATTAGAAGGCCTTGCGTCCTCCTTGAGAGAACGCTCAAGGAGACCAGGAAGGGAACCTTGACAACCGAGAGACGTTACCAAGGTGGTTCGTAAAAGTGTGATTTTTCTTGAAATTGGCACTTTTCTAAAATAAGAGGGGAAAAAAACGTTAACCTCTAAATGACTAAAGTAAGCTAAAGTTCTCTTGAGGTTTGAAGTGGTCCTTTAATCTACTCCGAGACGTCAGACCTTTCGTTATTTTATGCAGTGTTTTAAAGATGGAGAGATTCACTGGTTCCATTGTATATAACTATTGGCTATTTCAGCAGCATGCTAATTAAACTATGCGTGTCCAGAGTAGTGCTTTCTGTTCCAGTGTTTGAACGCAGAATGCCAAAGATCTGCAGTGTCTGTCTCTTCAGCCTCAAGAAATATTCTTTGTCTGAGCGTTGGGCTTCGTTCGCTAGATGTGTTTGTTTTCTTTTAATTTGAGCAGGGCAGATGATACTCCATTACCTGTGTTTTCTATCCTTTAAATGTCAGGGTGTGCATTCTTTCTTTTTTTTCTCTATTTTGTTTAACTGAAGAAAATAGCTTTTGTTTCCAAGAGGAATAGTTCTCAGGTAATAGAATAGGATTCTCCAGATTTATAAAAGGCTGCCGCTTGTGACCTGTTCAGTAACAGGATTGTAGAAAGGAGTCTGACTCTTAGCTGAGCTTGAACGGTCAGCCAAAAATGCCATCATCTGTGGAAAGATCGGTTTGTTCTAAAAACCTTTTCTCTCTTGTTTTAGGGCAGCAAGAGGATAAAATAGGTTGACCTCAGACCATGAAAGCTCAGCTTATATCTGTTACATAGTGTGCCTCTCTCTTCTCCTGCTAGCTGTCTGTCTTGCACAAATAATGTAAATTAGAGGGAACTGGTCCTTGCTCAAAACACTGTATTTAAAGCAGAATGATTTGAGGAGCAAGTCTGATGTTTGTAGGCGCTAAGGCGGAAGTTGATCTGTAGAGTTTTAAACAAAGCACGGTGGAGCTAGCAGATTTGTAGAGTTCTAAACAACACATTGTAAACATAGACATATTATACATGTTGTATAACATGTCTATGATTGTAAAGGTAGCAGTTTATTTTTATTTATTTATGGTACGGCAATGTAGTTTATAGGCATAATGACTGTCTCTTTCTTCTATCCATGTGTTGTCATTTTGTTGCTGAATGTTTTGTGAATGGCATAGATTGCAGCTCATACTGGGTTAGATGAATTTGACCTGGAACTGAAGCCAGGCAGTCTTTTAATAAATCCTGATTTGTCTAGATGAAGAGAAATGGCTACATGAACTGATTTCTCATGGCTGAGACTCTTTACCAGTCCCCGCATTTCATTGATACTCCCACAATCATTACCTAATGTGACATCCATTGCCCAATCATAGATCCACGGCCAAGTTTACCTTCAGCGTGTCTTTAAATATCAGGTAATTGAAATGTTTTGGGACTAAACCAACTTGTTAATGTACGATGCCTCTACCTGGCACTCATCCATGAGATATAATTATAGATCCTACATCTCAAATACATTGTACTTGGAATACACACTGTTCACCTCAGGCATGTATATTTCAGAATTTCTCGAGAATTCTTTGTGCTTTCTCATGATTCCTGGGGAGAGAGAGATTAGTTTTCTTCCATTCCCTGAAATCCATAGGATCGTTCCCATCACAATTTTTTTTTTTTTTTTTTTTTAAACTAGGTTAAAATGATTACAAGCCCCCCTCCCCACTCCTGTGATAAACAGGACAGTGTCTAGTCTCTGTAACAATGCAAGAATGTAAACTTCCCTGCCGGTCTGTCAGGTGTACAGAGTTCCAGGGAAAGATTTAACACCAGGCGGGGTCCGTACTAAGAAATGCAGCCAAGGGGGGAAGTGACTCACTGTCTCTGAATGAAGCGAGCGAAAAGGAAAGTGTCTGTTAAAGGGACGCGATCATCTCAAAATGACCATTTTACTGAGAGATTCTTTTCATCCGTAGGGCCCCCCTGTGCGACTGCTGACAGGAAGCGCCACATGACAAGAAAATAAACTGTTAAAATAACACTCCTTCTGAACATTTCTCAACTATTTAGCTAGTCATAGCTGAAAAAATGTCTTAGTAAGCTGCTACAAAATAATCTGAACATTAGTCGTATAGGAGGAGGACATATTAACTTTAAAAACTACGATTTGAGAGCTTCAATGGACTGAGACCTGTTTATAGGTCAGTCCGTCTTAGGACTGCAGTGTATTAATAACAGTGACATGTTTATGGATCAGTCCGTCCTAGGGCCGCGGTGTGCTTATGGCCGTAACATGTCTATGGGTCAGTCTGGGCTAGGGCCGCAGTATACTAATGGCCTAGACGTGTTTTATAGGTCAGTCCCTCTCTAGGGCCGCAGTATACTAATGACGGTGATATGTTTATGGGTCAGTCCTTCCTACGGCCGCAGTATTCAAATGACAGTGACATTTCGATGTGTCAGTCCAATGTAGGGTGGCATACATCCCAAAATGTAGCATGCTGATCTACATCTTGTTTTACATGAAGAAAGTCCTGCATAATTGGCGGGCATGGGCCGTGGACAGCCACGAGTGGTATTTTTACATGGTAGCCATGAGTAGAATTGTATGAGTGGTATTGTTACATGGCGGCCACGAGTGGTATTGTTGCATGGCGGCCACGAGTGGTATTGTTGCATGGCGGCCACGAGTGGTATTGTTGCATGGCGGCCACGAGTGGTATTGTTGCGTGGCGGCCACGAGTGGTATTGTTGCGTGGCGGCCACGAGTGGTATTGTTACGTGGCGGCCACGAGTGGTATTGTTACGTGGCGGCCACGAGTGGTATTGTTACGTGGCGGCCACGAGTGGTATTGTTACGTGGCGGCCACGAGTGGTATTGTTACGTGGCGGCCACGAGTGGTATTGTTACGTGGCGGCCACGAGTGGTATTGTTACGTGGCGGCCACGAGTGATAATGTGGTGAGGGCCACCGGATTACTGCTGCAGTATAGCACACAAACATATTACGGTCACAATGAAATTTGGGAGTGAGCAAAGGGCAATGACGTAATATAAGATATAAGACTCTGGGGAACTTTTTTATTTTTGTTAGTTTGTTACTGTGTTTGTTGGTGGCCATTAAATGACAACATGAAAATACTCTGAATGGGCACCACCTGTGTTTTTGAAGCATCATATTGTCCTTGGTGATTGTGGCTTGTGAGGGTTCATTTGCTGCTAGAAAAGAGGGACATTTGGATGGGAAAGAGGGAACCAAAGGATTTGGGACCAAAATAAGGACTGTCCTTCCTAAATAGGGACACTTGGGAGGTATGATCATAGTTTACACTCTGTGGATCTGTTAAGTTTTAAAAAAGTGCCCGTCTAATGGGTGGCCCTAGTATCTAAAGCACTGAATGAAAACCGCATAGTTGCATATTGTTTTTTTGGTAAAAAATGTGAATTGTATGATTCATCTCCCTAGATATAGCAGGACAGGGTTTGTTTGTATATGTTATGTTATGTTGATTCAAAGTCAGTCTGTGTAACTGTTTCACAACTATCCCTGTATTGTCTCTAGTCTTTCGTGTACAATTACAGGGTAACATTGTTATGCTGTAAAGATTTTGCCATATTGGAGGTGGATTAATCTAGAGGTTTAATTATATGAACAATCGTGGTGCTTCTGTTGATTTGCTAATATATGTTTTAATGTATTTTATGCTATTCTCCAATTCACCTGGAAATGTGTGCTGGCAGCAAAGTGGACCCTGTGTAAAAACTCTCTCAAACTACAGCAGTGAGAGACTCGTCTTCATTTAGATTATCTGTCGCTTTAGCCGACAACTGGTCTAAAAACCATGGTGCTAGTGTCTCGGTGACAACACGGTACAGCTTGCTCTCGTCATCGTGAAGCATGGCAGCTACCGTGTAAAGTATGAAAACTACGTTCTAATTAAAAATGTGTCTTTTTATCACCATGGTGAGAGGTGTTTATCCGCTAAATGTCAAGAATTGATGAACTGAAAGCCTCCTGGTGAAATTTTCACCAAAAATATACAGATGTCGGGAAAAGAAAATCTCAATTTGCAATTTTTTAAATTTTGTAAAATCCATTTTTTCCCCCCTTTCTCTAAAGTGTACACGTTGGTTATCAAATCCTTACAATTTGCTGTTTATTGAATGGATTTCAAAGTGCTCTAATTAACAGTCTATAAGAATCCGTCTTGTTTTAGGGGTCCGGGAAGAGATTTTTATGAATGATACATTCCACCGTGTGCGTGTTTTATCACCTGGGGCCCTTGCGGTATGGCCAGCTGTGGGTTAATGTATGTACCTGACATTCCTGCATTCGCACCTGGCTGTGTCTGGAGAAGGACTGGGATCATGGAGCGTCTCTTGGAGTCTGAGTGGGAGGACCTGGAGCGGAAACTCCTTGTCTGTAATATAACAATGCCATGATGTCGAGGCAGGAGACTAAACATGGATAATGTGTGCAGTCTATGTTAACCCCTGCACTGCAGGCAGGAGTCTAATCACTGATAATATGCAGGTTTCCTGGCATGATTATAACACATCCCTGTACCCCTTGTTAACCTTTGCAGTGTGGGCAGTTGTTTAAACACTAACCGGTGCTGTATGTAGACTAATGCATGCAGTCTGTGTCCCTTGCTGTGTTTTAGAAGTGATTAGAGCATTCAGGGATAATGAAGTGGTGATAAGAGATTTTACAGTTTTGTGGGAGCCGCAAAGACGTAGTTACCCGGCGGATTGGTGCTGCTGTCTGATACATCACTACACATATATTGAGTTTCTAGAATAAGTCCTGTTTGTAAATATTTACAGGCCTGCGACGAGCTTTAGATGAGTGCAATAAATGATATAATGTAGGTTCTGCATCCAATGCCGCTTATTCTTTGATTTGTTGCACGCGTAGAGACGTATGTAATTAACGTAAACATTTGCAGGTTAATTACTAAACTCCAAATTTATTATACCTTTTTAATACAGGCCTGCCAAGGTATCTAGCAATTCACCAGATATCCAGCTCTTAAGGAGTTAAAAAAGGAAGGGAATGCTCTTAGGATTCTACTGAAGAATGCGATTAAATGTTCTGTAATACAGAGCTAGGTATACTGCATTAAATAAGAAGGGTCCGTCATTTATAATAAAATGTGTCCAAATAAAGTGTTTTTTATGAGTAAAAGCAGATTTGTGACCTAATGTTACATTGTGTTAATGGCGAGCTAGTTCCTGACTAGTTAATATAAAGATCTGCTGCTGTTGGTGGGATCCACACTCTAGCAGTGCAGGAGTTAAACCCACCCCAGTATAAGGAGTAATAGTGTATTGCCAGTGATGGGGATCACTGTTTTCCCTTTAGAATTTCAGCCTCTAATCAGCGGTTTGGTATGGTAGGAATGTCCTGTGTGTATCAGTCAGGAGCCCCTCCCAGTCTGAGCGACTGCACGGGATCCCCAAGATAAGCTGCCCCCCCTTTCCCTGTACCAGTGTGATCCCACACTATTATTTTCACATCTTAACCGAAAATAAACTTTAATCAAAACCCTTTTCGTATGTGAATACGGGGTGAAAGGACGAACTTTCGAAGACATTAGGAATGTGGATAGAAGCTTTACATTCGAAAATCACTTTGAATTGCGAAAATTCTCACGTTGGCGAATAACCCTGTATGTTAAATTTCTAGATGCATTCCAGCCAAACGTGCTCATGTTTACTTGTAATTCTTTGTAATTCCAACATTTTATACATGGGGAATATGTAGATGTTCTACAAATCGATTTATCTCCCAGGCAGAATAGGCATCCTTGGGGCAACAGATATAGGTTTCTTTTGCCAAGTGGTGTTTGTGGGTCATCATAAGCTGGCTGTTGGACACATTGTGATGATGGTGTGTACGTTCAATAGATTAAGTGACATTCCAAGCTCCAGTTGAACCCACCATCCCCCCACCCAGTAATGCATAACTAAATACAAATACAGTAGAAAAGCAGCCATCTTTGCATGCAGAACACAGACTTCTCAGTTTCCTGAATCCTTTATTTATTGATTGATTGATTGAAATTTCTGTAAGTAGTTTCATTCATGAAACAAAAAGTAAAATGAAGAAACAAAGACACAATTTTAATAGCAGTTGTCAGCTGGCTTGTATTGGATTGCCACATAGTTTTATTCCTGTATGGGTAAACTTGTGATCTTACATGTGCATGTATGAAAGCTATCTGGGTGCCAATCATACTAAGTGTATGGTGTGTCTGAGATTGCAATTCCCTTTATATTCTTTTTGTCCTTATTTTATACAGTATTTGTGAGTGGGGAGTCCTAAACTGGACTGCTTTTTAGATTTAACTTTATAGAAATGATGCATTTTTTTTATTTAGTCCTTTTACTCCAGCAATACATTTATTTATTTTGAAAGCGTACATAGGACTATCTAGCCAGCGGTAAGGTATATCTTTTAGGTATACAGTATGTATATTCTGTGATACACTCAGAATAGAATACCCATTGGAGTGACAGGGACAGTGTCAGTCTGTCTCTCCTCTCCATTGTGCCTGTTTATTGCCCTTTTCACATGAGATATCTCGAATGGCATCTCCCTATATGTCTCCTCCTTCCGTCTGCCTCATACGTTTTTTTAAACCTAGTATACGTAGGATCTACAGTTCATAGCACACAAGTCTCATTTTAAGCTCGTCTGAGCAGGGTCATCATCAACCTATTGTTCTTGTCAAAATCATTTTTGTTCTTAAACTCCCCTTAATAATATTGTAAAGTGTGTAGACTTTGTATTACAAATGGGCTTGTTGTAGCCCAAGACACAACTTACTTCTTTCACTCTGAAGTAAGAGGAGACCACTGCACCAACATGTGGGAAAAAGTTGATGTAGTCAGCCCAGACGATGTCTGAGTGACGGCTCTAGAGCATGTCCTCTTCCTAACAATGATTTTATTTTTGATTTCTTTATTTATTTTTACAGTTCGTTCCAATCTCAGTCACTCTACTGAAAGTGTCTGCACTGTGTTGTATTCACCATATACTTTGAAATCATGCAGAGTTAAGATCAATAGATTGACCTTTAATCTAGGCATTCACTGAATCCGTACTAAACTGCATCTGATCTAGTCATCCAAAGGATTTGTGAATGATTGGACCATGTTAAAACGCCTCCACGCCGTCACGTTTAATCTTTTGCACACCCCTACTATTGCTGTTAATCTAAAGGAGAGCTGAAACCCAAATTTAATTTCCATTCCATCGTCCTATTCGTTACTCCGAAATCAGATTTCACCCTTTATCAACAAGTTATTAAAGGAACACTCCAACTGCCATAACAACTTAAACTCGTTTATCCGCAAACAGCAATTTTAACTCATCCTACGATACAAAATTGATTGATAGCTGGCTACAATTGAACCAATATGAACATTGTTTTTTTTCAGCCGTTTGAGTGCAGCGCAAATGGCAACCACCTGGGCTCTTCATAAAGGGTACCCAGATCACTTTATCGTATTGAAGTGGTCTTGCTGCAGTGTCCCTGTTCCCTTACCCCTGCAATGTTTACTGTTAGAATAGATCCGTGTGAATTCAGTAAGTTTAAGGGTTTGATAAACCTGCAAAAACACACATTCTATTCACAACTATAAATTGCTGATTTTCTACTTGACCCTGGAGTTTTAAAATTAGAATATGCAGATTTGGTGAAACGCACCAGATTTACTCTGGATATGCATTTTCGTAAATATTACAATTTGCACATTGTACATAATTTTACTAATCCGCTGTGCGTTTGGAACTTTGTGAATAACTTCAATAGTCTCTTAAATATGTCATTTTAAATCCTATTCACGCCAAACAGAGGGTGATTAAGAATCTTAAAATGCATTGCTTGGGGGACAAAGGGCCAGAAGGTTTGGAATTTTGGAATCCTGCTTTGAGCCAGTGTTTTGAGTGATGCATAAAGTTAAAAAAAAAAAAAAAAAAAGGAACCATTTGTTTGCGTGAGTTGTATTTTGTCATGGAAGTGGTTTTCTTTAAGGCGCAGTCTCCAGGTATTTTTGCATGTCTTTACACAGACTTTAAGCTTCCGGTCTCCCAGTAACACTGTGTACCTTTACACAAGCTGTGTTAACCTTGCTCGACTCCAGTCGCTGTTATTTATATATTCACGCAGACTGCTAATCTGCTCAGCTTTATGTCTTACCACTTGTAACAGCCCTTGGCAAATCTGGCTTCTTATTACATATCACTTAATTAACATTAACTTAATTGTGAATAAATATTGACCGTACATGTTCTGTGATCTTCTTTTCATATTTCCAAGTCTACCTTGCCTTGCATGACCCTTGTACTCTACACGTATGAGCTCAGCGGGGTGGCTGGTATAAGCTCTCATTAGTTTGAAGAAGTGCCAGTTAAGCGCGGGACACTGTAGGCTTGTAACCTATGTACTTCACGATACTCGGCTGGCTCAGCTTTATGGGAATTGTAGTTTATAAAGCTTGGCTGGCTGAGCTTTATGGGAATTGTAGCTTATAAACTACAAACCTTTTGTGGAAAATATAATTCACACATATTTTGGGTGCCAATGTAAGCCATCGCTAGTCTGTGGAGGGGGTGCAATGTAGTAAAGACCCTGTTAAATGGGGAATTGATAGTTTAAGCATTTACTGTTGCATACAGTTAGAGAATATCGCCTGCTAAATTACTTTCTATAGAACAAGAAGCAGTTTAGATCTGGAAGGAAAATTCTCCCTGTAGGTCACACATATTGTCTACAGTATACATTGCCTACCAAGTAATGTTTATGTGCTTTGTATTGCTCGTTCCCCTAGCATACATATTCCCATCAGATACTGCACCTTCACCTTTGTTTAATTCTGCCTCACCTCCTTTTAGACTGAAAGCCTCACCTCCTTTTAGACGGGGCCCTCATCGCCTCCTCTTCCTGTATGTCAAACTGGTTTCGTAATGATTACCTGTTTGGGTCTGTTTACCAATTGTACAGCACTGTGGAATATTTTGGTAATGTTTGCCGGGCTTTCTATGGGATCTTAAACAAACAGATTTAACCCACTGACACTTTTCAGAAATGTTTTATATTGAATTATTTATTTATAATATTTTAGTTATTGTCCTATTTCATCAGGGGGGGGGGGAGGGGGGAGAACCTTCATTCATATATTTTCTTAACACATGGCAGATACATGTAAATATCTGTGCCACAAAACTGGTTATTTGTATCAGCTGCTCTAGGGAAGATATGTGATAGATGATCATTGTATGTATCATTTAATTATAGCACAGAATATAAATAGGAAATCCTGATCCGTCTACGAGGAGGGTTTTCCTACGTGTTCAAACTGACACACACAACCAATTCTTTATATCTCAAAATAGCTAAATGGGAGTTCCTACATGGTTTTATAAACATCACTAATTGACTTGGTTTCCTGTACGGCACAGGTAAAACCACTTAGGTTTTTTACATTTATTTCTTTTTTTTAAACGGGTCATTCCAAAACACATTTCTTTAGGAGAAATGTACTGTAACTTGCATGTTTCAAAAGTTTTAATATCTAAGCTGGTGGACAATCAAGCCACTATGGAAGCACCCATTCAGTGAAAAATAAAATAAAGATCCACTTGTTTTTTTAACCTTCTTGAGTGCCAGAGCTCTGTGTTGGCTTTTCTATGTGTTGTGCACACAGGTGGCAGCAGAAGCATTAAGTAACCCCCGTGTGCATCTTTACGTCGGCATTCTGAGGGTTACATAGATAAGGCCTGTTTAGTGATTTAATATATTTAACACTCTCTCTGCCTTGCTTGTTTTCGGCGAGTTGCTAATAAAGCAATCTGTTTCTCTGTTAAAGCAATGCATGTCGAAACCTGCCCTTTAAATGTTTTATGATAATTGATCTTTTTTTCTTTCTTTTTGCAGTGTTGTGTGCGAAAAATCTTGTGAAGAAGGATTTTTTCAGTGAGTATTGCCTTTGATTGTACGATTCTCTCCATGTTTGTTGCCGGGAGAGGGGGGAGAGTTTAGCCAAGAGTTTAATGTATTTGTTGGATAATTAGACAGCATGTCCTTGTGCATGGCATGAAACAATGCATACTTGTAATTCTGTCTCTCTGCATGGAATGCTGGTAATATCATCTAGCTTGCAAATGTGTTGCTGATAAGGGGGGGTTGTTCTGCCGGTACAGATGCCTTACCTCTCATTGTTCTCTTATACCCACTGTAGGGCTACCAGACCCTTTTGCGAAGGTCGTGGTTGACGGGTCTGGGCAATGTCACTCCACAGACACCGTGAAGAATACCCTGGACCCAAAATGGAACCAGCATTATGATTTGTAAGTGAAATATGGACTGGAAGGCAGAGGTGGGGGGAGACTACATGTTTTATTTTTGCCATTGAAACAAACAAATGTAATATGATTAAAGGAGAGCAGTGTTCATGGAGGGGTTGGGAAACTTTGTGCCCACCATTAGTTTGTAATATGATAAAGACCTCTACTGTTACTTTTATTGTCATCAAATAGACCACCGGTATTGCAGAATGCAGATCGAATGTCGTTATTGCTGCAAATGGATTATTGGTCCTGGTAAACACTAAATGCTGTTTAATATCTGTATAGATTAGCAGTCATTTGTGAAACATTGACTGGAACTCATTAACTCTGTGAATAGATCACTGGGCCTGGAACAAACCACATGGGAAAGTTTAACTGGATGAATCGCTGCTCTTGGGAGATCCTGTCCTTTCCATATTTACTCTGACCGGATTATATTATAAATAAATCACTGGTTCTGGAAATACTTTATAAATAGATCAGTGGTTCTGATAAATGGCAATTGGATCATATTCACTTTATAAATAGATCACCAGATCTGGAAAACACTCTCCGGGTCAATTAATAGATCACTGCACCTAGAGAACAGCGATTGGGTTATATTCACATTATAACTAGCTCCGATGATCAGCATCTTGGGAAGTCTGGATGACACTTTGCGCTGAGAATAGATCAGCCGGAATCATAATGACACTGGGAATAGACCACCGGTCCTGTAAATCCTGTTTGGATTATGTCAGCAATGTGAATAGATCGCAGTTCTTGGTCAGAATTCTTTTCTTTCCTCGTACACTCTGTATGTTTCTCTCCTGAAACAGGAGGCGTGCTGGACTGTTCACTATGACATAATTTCGCTGACTTCCTATTGTCCCTTCAGGGACCCAGTGACATGTTATTAAATGAAACCATTGTAGCACAGAAACTCATTGTTTCTGTCAGTCTCCGAGACCTCAGACTGGTTTATCCTGTTACAGCGGCAGTATTTTTACTTTACATTGTAGCAAGCGATGTTGTCTGTTTAGCTTTAGACCGCTTCCTCACCTAAAATCACACTGTACAGCCACGTCTAGCGAATACGGGTAGACAGGGCTCCTAATATTGTAATTCCTGGCTATTTCATATGGAGCTCTGTCTCTACTGCTGGCTTCTCATAAAACTCACCTGACATCCTTATATGTTCAAAGATTTGACGAATTTGCTTGACATGCAGAAGACTAAAAGATTTTTTGCAAACCAGAGCTTTGGAAAGTGGTCTGACTTATACATGACCATTTCAATAGCCTTCGACTGTGTAATCTGAATGCAAACAGGGAGTTGAAAGTCGGGGTAAATCAATACTGTGCTACAAACTATCTGAAGAGGCTATGACCCTCCGAGTCCGAAGCTACCTCACATCTCATCTTACCGCTATAGCTGCTTCATCCGCTCGAAGTATCTTTGTGAGAACTTTTTGGACTATATATTAATACTGAGCAATATTTTATCTTTGTTTTGTTTTATCTTTGAAGATTGTTATAACATTGTTTGGTTTGTGGCGCAGCCATTTCTTCTGTGTAAAGCAATACTGTGACTGGACAAAGGCTAATAGCTTGTGCTGTGTTTAGAACCCATTCTGGGCGTTAAGCCTATACCATTAGCTTTTCCAGCTGAATCTAACCACAGTAGCAGCGCAGAACAAAAATATCAAATCAGGTTCACTCTCTACAAGAGACCCAGTATCCCCAGACTAGTGGTTTAAGCCTTTGAGGCCTTGACCAGGTGCAGCTGTTCTACTCTTAGTGAGCAATTATATTCACTAAATCCAACCAATTGCGTGCTCTTGAAACTACTGGATTGTGGAAGATGATTAATGTAAAAAAAAAAAGGGGGGGGGGGCGGGAGGAATTTCCTAATTGACGGAGCCTGTTCCTGGTCTGCAAGTGTTCTGTTTGCTGCGAACAGCTTGGAAGTACACCAGCCTTCGCGTGTATATGGAGTCTCTCCAGGCCTTATATTGTACAATCTCTCCAAGTGACGTGTAAAATATGATATCCTTTAAAAAAAATATTTTTTGAGAATCTTGCAGAAGAAAACGTGGCTGAAAAAAAAGGGCTTGGTTACGTCTCTGTCCATGTGTTCCCCTCCACTTAATTTGTTACAATTGCAGAGCAGGGCAGAGCCACTAGTTGTTAAGCTCTAAAAATGTGGCACAAATTCAGGCTATGCTGTAATATTTGCAGTAAGATTACGGTGGATTTTCCAGATTAATAGGTTTCCCCTGGATGGAATCGGGCATTTCTTAATGAAGGTTATGACAAACCCAGCGCACCAATTCATCATGACAACATAGAAGTGGGATTGGTGCCAGAAATTTCTTTCCCTGCTGGTCAGGAAGAGCCGAAGATCTCATATCATCTTTTTGTGTTTTTGCTCCTGGACACCAAGATTACCAGATCTCCCATGATTTTCCAGATACCTAACTTATAGGCAGGACATGAAAAGTGCCTTCCTCCAAAATGTGGAATTCCAGTGCTAAAAGTATGAAATTAGCTCATTTATAGAGGAATCCTGAAGCATATAAATTCTGCAGATCTCAGGACAGCATTCGTTATATAGGGCCCTTCATCATTAACAAATTAAGTGTCCATGAAAACGTGTTAACCCTGCCTGGGAGTCCAAGGGAAGTGACCTCCAAAAATATCCTGCCATACCATGTTTTCATAGCCAGGTATCTCACACCAGGATACAGCAGGGAATTCTCCTTAGTGAGCACATCAGTAGCGTGCTATCAGGGTGCCCAGCTGCCCATGGTCTCCCCTGAGAGGCTGACAATCCTTCTCTCCAGCCTGGTCAGTTTCTAATCACATTGTGTGTCACCCACCCCACTGTCCTGAGTGAATACTCCCAATCTTGGGAGGTACGTGTATGTATAGGTGAGTAGAATGCTAGTTCTGTGTGTTTGAGTGACTGGCTAGTTATGATTTAATGTGTATTTTATTTGTGTCATGAAATTATAGCGTACCTTTGAGCATTTAGTGTTTCCTCACAAAACAATCTAGAGATTTTTGCTCTGACTTCTCAAGATATCTCCTATTTTTATATTGAGTACAGAAAACTGAATATATTGAATTTTCAAATAACGGTCCCTATTAACACTATACATGTCTAATGTATATCCATTGAATACGGGAGGTGCTGTATAATACAGAATGCTTGTCTTTGGGTTTTGTTCACCAGGCTTAATAATTAAACAGAGACTTGCAAATTGTAGGTCAGATTAGTCAAACTTAAAAAAAGAGAGAAAATATCTAACTTGGATCTTTCCAAATCTTCAGTTTTGGCCTCAAATTAGAATTTTTCTTGTCAGTTCTTTGCCAGTGTTTAATGGTTATAGACCTAGCTATACAGTAAATACACAATCTGACAGTCTACATAATCTGAGCCGCGGGGCTTTCAGTCTAGCTGTGATCCTTCAGTTATACAAAATGTTCTCCAACCCCTTCTATCGTTATTCCTGTTTGACTCTCATTGTTTTCCTCCGGATTCCTTTCTCCCAGGTACATTGGGAAGTCAGACTCCATCACTATCAGCGTTTGGAATCACAAAAAGATCCATAAGAAACAGGGAGCTGGCTTTCTCGGATGTGTCCGCCTCCTCTCAAATGCCATCAACCGTCTAAAAGACACCGGCTGTGAGTATAAACTATAGCTCTATCCTCTATTATTATTATTTATTTTATTTTATTTCTAATGCGTTTAGTCCTATCTGGCAACATATCAGAACTTTCCAATGCCAGACTGTGTCTGTAGGGGAAAGGTTTGTTTATGGGCTGATTAGAACATAACATGTCTGCATGGGTACATTTCTGTGGTTGAATAAGCAGAGAGTTTGCTCATTCACAGATCTGCTGTTTACTTACTGTCCTCTTTCAAATGCACCAAGTTTCCCTGACAATGGACAATACGTGGCTTTGTGTGGAAGGGAACGTTGATATTAACAATAAAAAAAACAGTGACTGTCAGTGCCATGATTACAATGCAGGTTTCCTTAAATGCAATGTGCTATTAATTTACTGAAAACAGAAATGACCCCATTGGTCTTGAAAGACACCTGTCATGCCCCAAACAAAATCTTATGCTCAGTCTAATGAGCATGAATTATCTATATACTGCGCTAGCAGTTTTGCACTTCTAGCATTTGCTAGGGATTTTCTAATTGACGGAGCCTAGGGAGTTTAGGAACGGAGTGAAGTGATGTCACTCCATTCTGATGCCGGCTCTATCGCAACAAAGCTAGAGTACCAATGTCACTGACAAGATTTGATCTGCTTCCTGCTTGGGGATATGTCGCAAGCAGGTAATCAAAAATGAACAGATGGCGGCCCAAAGGTGAATTTAACGCCCATGAGTCTATTCTAGAATGGTGAAAAGGGGAGTATATTTTACTTTTAATACGCCGTGTATCTTTATGATATATGGTGTATTCCAAGGGTGCCCAAAAGGTAGATCCCCAGATGTTGTAGAACCACATATCCCATGAGGCTTTGCATGCCTTTTAGAATGCTAAAACATCATGGGAGCTGACGTTGTTTTTTTTGTTTTTTTTGTAAATCTTTATTTTTCATGCGATGAAAAGACCGACCTGTTAAAATTACCGCAACCCTATGTGCATGGGTCACAGGAACATTCTACATTGAATATACTGTTGAGATACATTTCGCATATTTTTTAAGTTATATTGGGCTGGGATGTTGTAACGTGGGCCTTAACTGTGGAAGTTTTGGGTGAATATTCACTCGTCTATGCGTACCAGCGCAGGTACTTTGGAGCCATCTAGCGTGTGGGGCATGTAGTATCCGATAAGCTTTTGTCTGTGGGGGTCAAATCCCCATCTGATCTCTGGTATCTGTTTGATTATGGTGCTCCATATGGAGTCCAGGTCTAGAGCCGTGTTGGGTGAGTGGGGCGTCGTGACGTTCCCTTCAGCGGCACCCTGTGTGGTTTTAGGTTATGTCTATTATACATTCCTTCGGAAGTTGCATGGCTCTCGCCTGGATTGGAGGTGCGCTGTGTGGCTTAACTATATATAGTGATGGAGGTGGCTGTGTGTAAGCGCGATGTAATACATATTTGAGTCTAGTAGGTGTCTAGGTGGGTGGGAGCTGTATGGTAGCCTATCTGCGCCCAGAGGGCAAAGAACCCACGGCGTGAGGGGAGGAAAAAAGCGTTAGGCTATGTGTGCGTGTAAAGCTCCCGTGCTGGTAGTACCCTATTACCCCAGGGCAAGGGGGGGTGGGGGTGGGTTGTCGCCAGAGCCGGCTGGTGGAGCCTCCAATAGGTCGCTATCCCACTATAACCGAAAGGGGCGAACCAGTAATACTAAAGCTTGTAAACGTTACTAAACATTTTAGTAAGAGAGTCTTAGTAAGAGTCCAAGAGACCCAGACCAAGCGCGCCGTTTCAGGACTTGGTGTCTCCATGGGGTCTGGGTGTAGCTGTTGTTGTTGCTTCCACCCTCCTGGGTCGGTGGCCTGGCTGTGGTGTTGAAGTTGTCGGCATAGTTGGGAGTCCCAGTGTTGCCATTAGACCTGGGCCCTCAGAGGGGTCCATGGCCTTGTAATGCTTGTTGTCTTTGGTAACCCATAGGGTCCCCGGAGTCTACCACTTTTAGGCAATGCCTGCTGCATGGAGCGGTTTAGTAAGTGGTTGCATTTGTTTGCGCCATAGTAGTGTGGCTCTGCTCAAGTCCTGAAAAAAGGAT
Organism: Pelobates cultripes; assembly: GCA_933207985.1. NCBI lineage: Eukaryota > Metazoa > Chordata > Amphibia > Anura > Pelobatidae > Pelobates > Pelobates cultripes. The sequence goes on along the minus strand of OW240916.1, from coordinate 15,206,339 downwards.
AAACGGCGATCCTCAAATTCCATAGGAGTCTTTCCCTGTAGCGCTGCTAAAAGTCCCAGTTTGTCTGACATGGACTGGCACCGTAGTATGATGTCTCGCGGTGCTGCGCTAGGTGCCTGCGGGGATTTCGCAATTCTGTAGACTCCGTCGAATAAGAAGGTTTTGGCTTGTCTGGCCGGAAGTAGTGCAGCTACGAGGCGTCTGATGAAATGTGGTAGTTCCTCCAGCGGTATGGATTCCTGTACCCCTCTGATTTTGACATTTTTGCGTCTCCCCTGTCATCCAGTAGGTTGACTTGTCTGGAGAGGGTAGTCTGTGTGGTGGTTAGTTTTTGTACTTTCTCCCCCAACTCTTGTAGGCCTTGTTTCAGGGTCTCCACTTCATTCTCTGTGGCTTGTGTACGTAGTGTCACTGCATGTACATCCCCTTCTAGCACTGCCAGGTCAGCCTCCCACATTTGCCTGAGGTTCTGTTGCAGGCTTGTCAGCATGGCCTGGATATCACTCCTGGATGCTGGGGCATTATCCTCCATTACCCGTGGGGGAGCTGCATGACATGGAGTGAGTGGGCTATCAGGTGGTTCTCCTTCCTCTGAGGGCAGTGGGGAGGTGTCTCGATGGGACGTGGTCCGCGCTGCACCTGGGGCCTGTAACATCTGGCCTATGTCGCGCTGTGGCCTTGGGGTATGTGTGGGTGGTTTCTGAGACTTGCGCCCCATCTCACCTGTGTGTGGCAGGTTGTGGTACCAGTCTTCCAGGTCAGGTGAGCCCCAGGGCCAGATTCCCTCCCCTGAGTCTCTCTGCCGTCCGCCCGCCCGCGTGGTAGGCCTTACCGCTTCGGCGTCGTGTTTTGGAGCCGGGCGTAAGAAAAAAAACGGCATCGGCGGCTTTGGCTGACTGTCCCGGTTTTAGACACAGCTTCTGTGACCAAGGTAGGTATTGGGTGCCCCCAAATCGGCTGGATTATGATTATCCAAGCGGGAGCTCCACTATTGTGCGTCCGCTTGGTTTCGTTGTCAGGCTCCACCCTCCAGGAGCTGACGTTTTAAACCATCTGGGGATCTGCCTTTTGGGCTCCCGTGGTGTATTCAATGTATATAGAGCGTTTGCAGGTAAGTTAAATTATTCACAACCAGTTCACTGTAAGTAGTTATTTGGGATTTTTCTCATGGACCAGCAGAAGAGGAAAAACGATATCTGTGTTAGCTAGTGAGAAATCTCGCTTTGTGGTTACATGTTAATAGAAAGCAACGAGGCTTCCAGCCGGCTCTTGACATCACATTGTCTCTGTGATTTTCGTGTAAGTAATCTGCCGGATTGCGTGTCGCTGCAATCTGGTTACATGTTTCAACCGTACAAATGACTAAATGTTAAGAGATTATAGTGAAGGATTATCGTCCAATTGTGACGCATTCCTGTCTCGCTATCCGAATTAATTCTCTGACAGACATAGTAAGGACTGTTTCTTTCTGAAAATCACTTGTAAATCTATAATAAACTGCTGATCCTTGAGGCTGACAACACTGCGAACAATGAGAGCAGACAGATGCTGGCTGCAATGTAAAGATAATCAAGCTGGTACAACACAGACTGATTGCAATAAGTATTGTGTCAAGTGCTTGTCTTCCTAGAATTTTGGGGATAATAACTAAACTGAAAATTAGTTGAAATAGTTTGTAATTGGGATGGGGAGGAGTTCTATCAATAAGAACCAAATAATTATGGTGACCTACATTCCCAAGCAGAGCAGCATTTTAAAAAATTATTATGCTTTATTACATTTTTATAATTGGTTTTAGGCAGTAAACCTCATAACTAGAAGATTTTTAATTCACTTAGTTGTTATAGTGTTTCTTCATCGATGTGCGCGTTTCCATCTTCTGAAACATTAAAAATCTGAATCTGCGGGGGGCGGGGTCTGGCCGCCGACGGGATCAGACGCGTTCTGTCTGAGCTCCCGCTCCAAGGCCCAAAAACCGGAGCATATTGGAGGATAACCGCGACCGGAGGGTCCCACAGATGTCCACAAGGACCCCCAGTCACTGGGGAAAGCGGGGATGCCGCATGGGTCCCGGTCCGGCACCGACAGTAACCCGGCCGGGCTCGGAGTTCGTTGGGGCTTGAGCCAGGAAGGGACGGCCGCTTTCCTGGGTCTCCTGGCCGGCGGTTCGCGTCCGCCCCCCCCCCTGGACCGGGGGGGTCATCCCGGTCTGCAGAGGTACCAACCAGCACACCAACCTTGGCCCAATCAACCACCCTAGCAGGGAACATCACCCGGGCGACAGTACACAAGATGGCCGCCGAGCGCCGGCCATGTGCGCGAGCTGCCAGAGAGATCAAGATGACGCCTGCTCAAAAATGAGGAAAACAACGCAGTCAAAGAGAAAAGCACCCACTATTATCCTACCAGTCTACTACAGGGCAGTAAAGCTCATGGACACTGCAAGCAGGATCAAGTCACACTCTCATGGAAGTGCCGGCAGCAGAACTCGCCTAGACAGCACTCACCACACAAGGAGACATGACAGAGTGCAGTGGGGAGGTTCACAGGTCCATGGACCGGAAAATCTCGGGGTCCCACTAATGCTGAACGCCCTGCTGCAGCCCATCGGTGGTACTGGGTGACAACTGGATAAAGCGGCTCCTGCTAACACACAGCAAGATCATCTCCAGCAATGTAAAGACTCTTGTTATTCTCAATGTCAGTGCTACCCTCTTTCCACGATTACAGAACACAGAGGTGTTAATAGCTCTGTGTCCCGATAACCACTCCTAGCTAGCAACCACCTTGACTAATTAGCTCTGTTGGCCAGACTTATCCCCTAGCACTGTTCTGTCTACCCATGCTATTGTATGACAAGCACTTAACTCATTGTGTTCACTTAGTCACCTGTGTAACATGTTAGGAAAGCAAGCCCAGGTGTACACATATATACCTGCATATAAACAGACTTACACCTGAACATCACTTATGATACATACTAAGCATGGACAGCTCATATCTCACACTCACTGCGCCCACTAGCTAAACATGCCTAATTAACCTGTTCATTAACGTTGAAACTCTGCTCTTCACGCGTCATTACTAGCCTAGTCTCGAACTACCTAAGCTTGTGAAATGTACTTTGTCAGTCTATACCATATTCAAAATGTGCACTGTCCAATCACTCCCCACTGTATCTATTGTTGTTGAAATTAGCGAGTGGACTGCCGGTGGGGTACCACAAGCATTATTGTTCCAACTGTATGCACTACAAAAATAAAGAATTATAAAAAAAAAAATCTGAATCTGCTTTACTTACTGTATTATGGAAAGAGAATAATTAGGTTTTGCTACTTCCCATTGCCAAGCAAATGTTGTCTTGAATACATTCTATCTCACCTCCTGCTTCTAATTCTAACTACGCTTTTCTACATAATGTCCTCTTTCCCTTGTAGATCAGAGACTGGATCTATGTAAGCTCGGTCCAAATGATAACGATACAGTCAGAGGTCAAATTGTAGGTAAGTGTTACTGGCGCCTGCCGTTAAATTTATCTCTAAAAGCACTATAGCCGGAATATTTACATTCTCTCAAAATGGCGGTGTAGGTGTGGACGTGCAGTAAATGAAAATTAAACATAGTGATACAAAGAATGAGGTGCGCTAAAAAAAAATGTTTCTGCATGAAGAATAAAATAGCAATAATAGTGCAGATCAATAAGATAATTTATATGACAATGTATAATATTGCACTAAATACATAGATAAACTATGATTCAAAAATAACAATGTGGATATTGTCCCATAAAGTGATCTGACCCCATGCAGGGCGCAGCAGTGGAACCATAAGAGCCCTCCAAATCAGAGTGTCCTGTCACATCTCCGTTCATATATACACATATTATCACAACTAATAATTGATTTGGTAGTACCAGTGCTGTGATCTGCTAGGAAAGCAAGATGGCTCCTTTCTGTTTATTTTATTGATCGGATTACTATATTGTAGGATAAAGTTTCAATTTAATGATTAAATGTCCATAATGTAATCTGAGCCTTTCGTCACCACATAGTGAGAATCCACTTTAAAACGTGTTTTTCCTCTATCTTTACAGTCAGTCTTCAGTCCAGAGACCGAATTGGTTCCGGGGGACAAGTTGTTGACTGCAGTCGTCTGTTTGATAATGATTTACCAGATGGGTGAGTTGTGTGTGTAAAATCCCTGTCTGTGGCATCTTTATTCTGCTCAATATCATCTCGTCTCTTAATAGAACCTCTCGTTAACACCATATTTGTTGTCATCCATTGTCTTTGTTATTTAGAATGAAATGCAACAAGCTAAGTGTTTTGTTTTGTTCACTGTGAATGGGTGAGATGTTAATGAGCTGAGGATCTCCCCCACCCCCAATTTTCAGGGTGTGGTGTTTTTTCGTTTTTATTTTCTTTAACAAAACTATTTGAAATCATGCAAAAATATTTTATGATGCTCTATGTCAATCTAAGACTGTCCTTAGTGCTTTTATTGTTTATTGGTTGAGTTCTAGCGTTACACTTTGCTTGTTGCCGTCATTAACTCCCTGCAAATTAAACCAATATCCAATTCCTAAAAAATGCCTTAATGTTCTCTGTACTCCATGTCTCCATTGTAGTTGGGAGGAGAGGAGAACGGCGTCTGGTCGGATTCAGTACCTGAACCACATCACAAGGACAACCCAGTGGGAACGTCCAACCCGGTAATCATACCAGGCTTTCTCTCTGATAGGCCGAGATCCTACAGTTCATTTAGTTTAGCGATAGGGGTGGGCATTGACCAAAGCTCTTTTTAAATATTACTGCTCAGTTCTCCAACTGCTAGGGGTCTAGCCGTTGGCCATCCCTCTTATAAGAAATACACTTATTCAGTGGCCCTTTAACCCAGCATGTTAAATATCCCCTGTTTTATATCCAAACCAGGAAGAATTGCAAAAGTATCACTAGCAAGAAAGATAGGCACTGTGCATATAGCGTGCTCTCTCTCCCTCTTAATCCGTCAATGTAATGAGCTACATAGTGTGTTCTGACTCAGTCCTCACCTCGGCTGTGAAGCTCCTGTGTAATTTTACTAATGAATCAATTTTAGCTGTGATCTCGGCTGCTGTTGAGTGCTTGATATATTGCAGCTTGTTGTCTTGGCATATTGCTAAAATCTTCCTGGTTTCACAATACCCCAAACTTTGTAACCTAAGCCCCAAATACTTTGTTTTGGAGTGAGATCCATGTTCAGCTTTTTTCTGGGAATTTCGTTCTAAGTCTCTTTTGCAAGCAGCATTGTGCAGGATGTGATAACCTAGTAACATAGTATCCTCTCCATAGGCCGGCATCTGAATATTCTAGTCCCGGTCGGCCTTTGAGCTGCTTTGTAGATGAAAACACGCCGATTGCAGTAACCAATGGGGCAACCTGCGGGCAAAGCTCTGATCCAAGGCTTGCAGAGAGGAGGGTCCGGTCCCAGCGGCACAGAAATTACATGAGCAGAACACATTTACACACCCCTCCAGACCTGCCAGAGGGATACGGTGAGTCGTTTACATTATTGCCTCCAGTTCTGGTCGCCTGTTTTTCCCATAGGAAGCCATTTTGCTTCAGACCATGCTGTAAATTGACCTCCACTGTTACAAAGGAAAAGCTTACTCTTAAAGGAAAACTGTCATACGTTTTGCTGAAAATAAGATTATTTAATATAGCCAGTGTGTACATTGTTATGAATACATGTTAATAACTGCATGTCCTGGCTCACCCTTGCTCCATGGGGGTAACCATCTTCAGTCCCCTTTGTTCAGAAGTACCATTTATCCTCGAAGACCACCCATATTTTAAAGATATAAATCCATCCTGGAGTGCATTTCTATAGATGCTTTGTGCTTACTGATGATTTCACGATTTGTGAATGCACACTGGCTCTTAATTACAAAAGAGGAGTAAAGATGGCTGCCCCCTTAGAACAAAGATAAATAAGGAGATTCAGTGAGTTATTTACTTCTATCTATGTATTACAAAATTATACATATACAGGTGATTATAATGGCTGCTCTTGAGCTGTCCTGATTCAGTTTGTGCCTAATAAACTGTGTTGATCAAATGTTAATTAACAACCGTGGGTTAGGGGAGGGTGACCAACTCTCATGACATAAAGCGCTTTGTTTTCAGTTATCTAACATTACTGCTTGTACCCTAACAGAACAGAGGACCACGCAGCAAGGCCAGGTGTATTTCCTGCACACACAAACAGGGGTCAGCACGTGGCACGATCCACGCGTCCCGAGGTAAGAATCATCAGATCTTTCTGTATCAAACCATGATTTCAGAGATCCGAGCTTTCCCTAGTCAGTGTAAAAAACATATGTTTAAAATCATTTCCAGGAATATACAAAAAAAAAAAAAAAACCCCAATCCATACACCACAGTGAGTCAGATCAGAATTAACATACATCAACTGCCTGTAATACACAGCATTGCCAAATAACAGCAACAGCCCAGCCCTTAGCACTGGCTCTGGGTTATCTGAATGTTTCCCAAATGACTGTTACCCTGTATTGTTTTGCTATCAGTTACTTTTCAACGTCTGTTTGTATATGTGCCCAAACACAGCTTTACAATTTAAACAAAAAATACACGTAATAATCAATATATGTATTCCATTCCACACCCTGATGTAACCTTTTAAAGGCTGCCTGTAGTGAAGCACAAATCACATATCTGCCCTTTATATATCGTTGCGTCCCCTGCCACCTGTCTTGCATCAATGCGTAAGGATAGAGAACTGTAATATACGCCAGCCACGAGTGACCTGGCCAATCACCCCCATGTGGCACACTCCCCAACCCTCAATTCTTATATTGCATGGGCGATGCTTCTTGGGTTATACGGGGAACAGGCGTATTCTTGTTTCATGCACAGCTATCCCATATGTTTGTAGGAGAAGCAGTTTTTATCTAGGTGTATTTTTTATTTTAACTTAGTTTATTTTAATATTGGTTCAGGCACAATAGAAAAAAACAAAAACAAATAATGTGTGAGACAATACAGTAAGATCTAACACTGGTGGTAAAAATACAAGAACGAATGTTGCCAGATTCACAATCACCTTTGGGGATAACTGTGCAGCAAAATTAATAGGCGGTCTCATGGGTCTTCCTCTCCTATGCACAGCCTTTGTTACTTTGGAGTTATGAGAAGTAACGTACACAAACTCTGTGACAAAATCTCCTGGTGATAAGCAGGTTGCGTCCTGCAAAATCTAAGTGTATATTTTATTTTATACCTTTCCCAAGCACTATGTATTAATTTAATCTATTTCTACATAATAATAACAACAACAAGGTATTTAACCAGGAAAGGTACATTCAGATTACTCTGGTTTCCAAGTATGTCCTAGCCCAACATCCAGGGGTTGTTACTATTACCCAATTTAATGGTACTAATATAATGAACGCCCCCATGTGCTATTATGGATGAAAAGTTAAATTTTAGGAAGATCTGGTTATGTGCGAAGTATCGCACACGTGAACTTTGTCAGCGTTTATTAAATTCTTGCGCTCTACTCTGCATTGGTGAGATCTATCACTTTGAATTCTATTTTCGAAAACTCTGGACTTTCTAAAAAAAATTTCAATATGTATTTAATTTTACTTTCTAGGGATCTTAGCAACGTAAACTGTGAGGAACTTGGCCCACTCCCTCCAGGCTGGGAGATTCGCAATACAGCAACAGGAAGAGTTTATTTTGTGGATCACAACAACCGAACTACGCAGTTCACAGACCCTCGGCTGTCGGCCAATCTCCATCTTGTATTAAAGTAAGTTTGAAATCCCGTGTTTTCATATTCCAGGGAAACTTGTGTGACTTAAAGATCCTCTTTAAGCCAATTATGTAACAAAAAACGTAATGAACAAAACAATAAGTATCTTTCTTACAGAGACCGATTTTGAACTATATTTATACTATATACTATACAGAGTACTGTGCATTTTGTTCCTATTCTACATCTATGCACACATACTGAGCTGCCAGAAAAGACAGACCACTATTTACTAAAATAGTTCAATTGTGACTATGGCCACATGGGCGTGCATATTTTTTTTTTTTTTTTTTTTTTTAAGAGGTAAGAATGTATTTATTTTTAACACTTTAAATCACAGCTGGCATCTGAAAGATCTCTCAAATTATTTCTTAGCTTCTCTGGAAATGTCACCATTTAATAAAATATTGGAAATCATCTATAACTTGTCTAAACTTATTTTTTTTTTTTTTTGAATCTAGTGGTATATGTTATGCACGTATCAACAATAGTTAATTCGTCTTTTAAGCAGTGTCGTCAATTAAGCTTAGCTAGAAACAGGCTTGAACAGTGATAACCATGAATTTACACTACTATGCATGGACACTTTATGCTGTAAGTGGTTTGGTTAGCAGGCATAGAAAACATAGGCTTGCAACATATTATAGGTACAGAAAGTTTCTGGGCGCTAGCCGGCAATGACCATTTGCAGATTTGGGTTGCGGTAGGGTCACCCTGCTTCGGAAATATATGCAAACTTAAAAGTAAAAAACGAAACAGCACAGGGTAACATTAGTTCAGGTATTTCAAATATATCTGAGGGGTGCTCGCTAGGTAAGACCTGGTCGACGGTGTCTGCAGGAGAAAGTCCCAGCGTGTAGGAATGTATAGCTCGCGTGTCGGTCTTCCGGCCTGCCCGCGCCCGGCGCTGAAGGGCTGGTGCATCCTCAGTGAGGCCTGTTCAGCCAATACCCCGCTTGTGCATGGGTGTTGCAGTGGATGAAGGTGTCCGGCTGGGAGCCGCTGTGAACAGCTTCGTGCAGGGTGTTACAGTCCCTTGAGTGAGTGATCTCTGGAGTGCTGTGGGTATAATGTGGGTGCTCCTTGGTCGATCCCGTCCCGACCGGCTGGTATAGTGGGGTTGGACATGCTCGGATCCCCCAGCCCGGGATGTAGCAGAGAGCACTTCCCTGTGTCCTCGGGTCCCTCTCCTATACGTGGGGGGACCGTGGGCCCTCCGGAGCCTCACTCTCCTGATGCCCCTTTGGGTGTGTGGACGGTGGGTCGGATTTTGGTCCGGTGTGCTCCCCTGCCCAGAAGGGGATTTGTGGCTCCGAGCCGTAAAGTGTGATCGCTGTCGGGCTTGTTGGGGCGGACGGGAGTGCTTGCCTTGCTGTGTCCGCTGTTCGTCTGCCATTTTGTGCCCTCCTCGTGGTCGCAGTGAGGGGTGAGTTACCCGATTACTCTCGGCTTGAGTGCATAGGCGCCGTGCCAGCCTGCGCCAGAATGCTGCGAAAATTTTGTTTAGCCTTGCTGTGTAGTCAGCTGGGTTAGTGAGGCTTGTTTTTGGCTCCTTTGTGCTCCCTCTGTGTTGCTTGGGCGCCATCTTCGCCTCAGTCTCAGGGGCATTCCGGAGCCGTTGCGTGTCCGGCTGTGGTGTGGGGTTAGTCGCCCCCAGCGAGGACCGGGATAACCCCCACCGGTCCAGAGGGGGGGGTTGCAGGGCCCTGTCGATTGTTCGCTTGCGAGCGTGCCCTGTGTCGGGGGGTCGGCCGCCTCCCCCTACCTGCAGGTCCCGCTCCGGATTAGGCCTCATGGCCGGTCCATGTATGTTTATGTGGTTCCGATATGGGTCGGGTATCATTGTGTGCCCCGTGTGGTCCTGGTTTGTTCTCTGGACTCCGTTTGCTGCCAGCACCTGTAGTTCCTGCAGAATTTGCGTTTTTGTGCCCTGTATTGCAAGAGCTCTCAGAAAGCACGACCGGCCATCTTGGCTGTCAGGCCCCGCCCCGGGCGTGCATATTTTTTGTTTGTTTGTTTGATATTTATTTCAAATCTGCTATTTTATCCTCTATGTTGCCATTCAGCATTTATTTATTAATATTCATAGTTTGGTAATTAACGATTTTAGGGATCAAAATAAGGGACGCTTGTGAGGTCTGTATCACAAATCTCTTGCCAAGTTGTATCCCAACATCTTTGTCTTCTTTCTGTACTTTCCTCAAAGCTGTCTGTGCAGGATGGAATGTGGTCTGAGAGATGCTAATCATTAACTGTTTATAGTGGGGGTTTTTAAAAATACCTCTCCACTTCCTCATTACTGCAAGTCCTTGGCTGTAATTTAATCACATGTGGGTACACACTAAATCCCCAGACATTTGTGGTCTCATGGACAAGTTTAAGATCACTTTTGACGATTTTTAACACGTATACGTTTACCTACCTCTGTATTTAACAAACCCGTATTTGTGAGATGTACAAACCAAATGAAATGTTGAAATCCACACCTTTTTATCCTGCTGATGGGTGCCTCCACCGTAGCTTCCTGTCTGTCACTGTTATAAGTTCAGAGAAGAGGAGAAATGATACTATTGTTCTATTTCTACTCTTTGTTTGCAATGTTTGCGGTGTCTTTGCCATGTCCGAACTGGATTATGGTGTGATTTTCTAAATCTTTAATATATAGTTAAAAGAGAATAGACCATCTTGTTATTTAGATGCATGCGCAATAGGCTCCCAACACATTCCTTTGGGAAAGCATTGGATTGGCTGAGATCATCAAATTTGATGATATCCACCATGGAGGCGGGGCAGAACCAGCCGTGACAAGTTTGGGACAGTACTGATGAAAGGTGACTAAATTAATTTAACAGGAGTCAAGGGAGGGGGGCAGAGACCTAACATGTGCTTTTAGAACTATTGTCATAAATACGTTTGTATTCTTGGCAATATAGTGTTCCTGTAAAGTAAAAAAAAAACAAAACTCTGAACTCTCTGTTTCTTTACATAGTTACATAGCTGAAAAGAGACTTGCGTCCATCAAGTTCAGCCTTCCTCGCATTTGTTTTTTGCTGTAGATCCAAAAGAAGGCAAAAAACACAGTTTGAAGCACTTCCAATTTTGCAACAAGCTAGGAAAAAAATTGCTTCTTGACCCCAGAATGGCAGTCAGATTTATCCTTGGATCAAGCAGTTATTACCCTACATTGAAAGATTATATCCTTGAATATTCTGTTTTTGCAAGTATGCATCTAGTAGCTGTTTGAACATCTGTACGGACTCTGATAAAACCACTTCTTCAGGCAGAGAATTCCACATCCTGTTTGTTCTTACAGTAAAAAAACCTTACCTTAAACGCATGACCTTGTGTCCTATGTAAAGTCCGGTTTGTGAATAGATTTCCACACAATGGTTTGTATTGGCCCCGAATAGAGTTGTATAATGTTATCATATCCCCTCTCAGGTGACGTTTTTCTAAACTAAATAGGTTTACATTTGTTAACCTTTCTTCGTAGCTGATATGTTCCTATTAATTTTGTAGCCCGCCTCTGCACTTTTTTTTTTTTTTTTATAATCTTGGGTAATTCAGATTATAAAAAAGTATTTTAGCAAATACTCTTTGTACCACATCCTGCTTTTTATTTGGAATAGAGTCTTGCGATTTGCTTTGAGATATTTTGACAGTTGTGCTTGTTTTGTGGAAATGGTTTTTATGGTTTATTTCTTGTATGTGTGATTAAATAGTATCTTTTACTCTCTCTCGCTTCTCTCACCCCCTTGCCATATATTTAGTTTGGCCTTCTTTGGCCAAAACTTTAAATTGCATTGAATTCCATATAGTTCACAGTTTGGTGAATAACCCTGTGTTTGTCACATTGGGGATATGGATCCACTTGCTGCATGCATCCGGTAACCGAATGGCTCTCAGGAGTGACATCACAGTATGTCAGAGACATTAATGAAATATTATTGGCTCAGAGGCTGTGATTACCATGTGACTGTAATATTTATTCATTGCTACAAATAACATTTATGGAACTCAGTCAAATTCATCTGAATGATCGGAATCCCTCCTGCTTTGCTCCTTGTATTAGAATACTGGGATTGTTTTATTCAGTGACAGCTGTCCAAGGAGAAGACGGTCACTGTTTTTGTAAAAGGAAATTAATGTGCGCAGTCAACCAGTGCATAAACCTGCGCTGTGTGAAATATAAGCAGACATATCACCACACACACACGGACTGTTTATGTTGTATTACAGGTAGAGCCTCACACGCTCTCACCTTCCCCCTCCTCCCCACCCTACCCCCTTGTTTGTAAAGTAATACTTTTTGAAACAAGAGGCCAAGTGTAATGTATTGGATTTTTTGTGTTTCGTTTGATGAATATGATTCCGTTGGTGCTATTACAGTGTGCGATTACGGTCTCTCGTTACTGAAACTTGCTCAGCCTCATCTGTATTAAATGTTCACGTTGGGCCTTCCTATTCTGACTTAGGAATTTACACATAACTAGGTTCTCTGTATATTTCTAAATGGCTTTAATGCATCATGTCGCTAATCGTTTTTTTAAGACCAGTACGATCGTGCCGGAGCACTCTTTTAACTATTTTATATTCTATTGAATTGCGTTGGAAGCCTCTTGTAGCCTATAATTCTTTTGGTTTTTGTAACCATTACTTTGGTTTTTTTTTTTTAGTCGCCAGAACCAGCTAAAAGATCACCAACAGCAGCAGCAGCAGCAAGTGGTGACCCTGTGCCAGCTTCCAGACGAGGTGGAGTGCCTCACTGTGCCACGTTATAAGAGAGACCTTGTGCAGAAATTAAAGATCCTGAGACAAGAACTCTCCCAGCAGCAGCCTCAGGCCGGTCACTGCCGAATCGAGGTGTCTCGAGAAGAGATCTTTGAGGTACCCTTCTTTGTGTTTTTTGTTTTTTTCTAGCTTAGAAATGTAGCTTTGCATACTTAGCGGTTTAATGATGGTTTAAAGGTGTAAGTAGGAGTTGAGTATTTAATGTCTGTTTATTGATTGTAGGAATCCTACAGGCAAGTAATGAAAATGAGACCGAAGGACCTGTGGAAGAGACTTATGATAAAATTCCGAGGAGAAGAGGGTTTGGATTATGGAGGTGTTGCAAGGTAACGTTAAACCGGACTGTGACCTCTTATCACTATAGCATGGCCACCTGGTTATGCTGCCGCCCCCAATGTTGTTGGATGATGAATAATAAAGTTAATATTTGGACCTTTGTGTTTTCTAGGGAATGGCTGTACCTCTTGTCCCATGAAATGTTAAATCCCTATTATGGCCTCTTCCAGTATTCACGGGATGATATATATACTCTGCAGATAAATCCGGATTCAGCAGTTAACCCGGTAAGAAAGTTAGCAACTTCTCCAGTGAGGAACTACAGTTAATTATTTTAATTTTACCGTCCAAGTTTTCCACTTAAGTGTGAATCGCTGGGAACTCAAACCAAATTTCAAAATTTAGACCAATATAGCCAAACGAAAGAGTCTCTAAGTCCGCTATGTTTAACTATGTATGTTTTTGAATGTCAGACAGTTGACACATTTATGATTACGGAAGTATGTGCTATGTATTGGATTTCCTGGATGATTTGTGCAACATTTTTTTTTGTATATTATAAGAATCTTTAAGTTTCTTTACCCACGTGGTGATGCAGCTCTGCCATTTTACGAGCGTTTGTTCTGTGGGTGACATTCAAATCTTTCTAAAATAAAACCGCATACTTTCATTCTAGGAACATCTGTCGTATTTCCATTTTGTTGGTCGAATCATGGGTATGGCAGTATTCCACGGACACTACATAGATGGGGGATTCACACTGCCATTTTATAAACAGCTTCTTGGGAAGCCAATTACGTTAGATGACATGGAGTCAGTGGATCCAGATCTGCATAACAGCCTTGTTTGGATTCTGTAAGTACAAACTTTATTGGAGCAGTTCTCATCGAGCACTCAGGGAAGTTGGGAGAATGTTGCAAGAGAACAGACCGTAGGGTTGGGGGGAAAACTTTAGAGCAGCCAGCATTTTGATGGTGCGATTTGGAGATGAGAGTACGTGTAATGTAGTGGGGGTGAGGAGGCATGCACTGGAAGGGAGCATATGGAGGTCATTGTTTTGGAGAGAAGGAATGACACTCACCTGATGTGGGATGGGCTGGCATGGAAAGGGTCCATAGGAAGACTGTGTTGTAGGGCAGTGGGCAACAAGCAGATCAAAAGTTTAGTGGCCGTTGGTAAAGGCCAGCACTGGAGACTAATAATCCAAAATAATAACTAATTAAAAATAGCAATGTTTTGGGATAGAGGATGTCTTTCCTTTTGTAGAGAGAGAAAGATACTTAAATACTTTGGATATGGAGTGGAAAATGACTTGGTGAACTTGGTTACATGGTTCCTGATTTAATATCAATCTGTTTCCCACGTTCTATGAATGCCACAAGCTTTATCCAGAAATATAGCATTTTGGTTTACACATTTCTTGTAGAAAGGTTGCATTTAGTCACATTTTCTTTTGTTTCATATTCCTGTCTTTATTCATTTTAGAGAAAACGATATTACCGCGGTGTTGGATCACACTTTTTGTGTGGAACACAATGCTTATGGCGAGCTTATCCAGCACGAACTGAAACCCAACGGGAAAAGTATACCAGTCACAGAAGACAGCAAAAAGGAATACGTCAGGTAACTCCGGTGTTCTGCTTCCCATATACTACGTCAAGAGGGCTTTTCACTTAAAGGACCACTATAAACATACTCGTTTTCCTGGCACTATAGAGCCCTGAGGGTGCCCCCACCCTCAGGGTCCCCCTCCCGCCGGGCTGGTTGGAGGGGAAGGGGTTAAACTTACCTCTTTTTCCAGCGCCGGGCGGGGAGCTCTCCTCCCTCTTCTCCTCCTCTTCCGCTGAATGTGCATGCGCGGCAATTCCTACTGGATTAACCCTAACATAAACATAGCAGTTTCTTTGAAACTGCTATGTTTATAGAAAAAAGGGTTAACCCTAGATGGACCGGGCACCCAGACCACTTCATTAAGCTGAAGTGGTCTGGGTGCCTATAGTGGTCCTTTAACTCCAAATTGTAGTGAAATTAAATCTAAATGACACAATTACACCTAAAATAGCCAAGCTGTGACTACTAGGGATTTCAATAGCTTCTCCAAATCGGCTGTGCTAGTCTGTGTTTGGTAATTCAGATTCCAGCTTGCCACAATTCAGAGCTTTGTGAACACCCCTGTCAGAATGAGAATTATGTTTACGCGTTTATGGTCAATTAACGGAGTGAGGCAGAATGGTATTGGTCCACGTGATGGAAATTTATTTTGATTCCCAGTTTATAGTCCATTAAATATTAATAATCAAATATATGGCTAAACTAAAATTAGCAACTTCTAGTGTTCCTGTAATAACCTCTGAGGTTGCATCACGTGACATATTGTTTTGGGCAATTGGTGAGAATTTAAATCATCTACCATGTCACGATCATCCAGGTTTTTATAATGTTTGTTTAAATCTGTTACAGAAAATTGTGTAAAAAAGTGAAAATATATATTTATACCATAACTCCTTAGGCAATAGTCCTTTGGATGGAACTGTAAAAGGAGACTGATTTGTCATCTACTGAGATGGCACACTTAATATGCCCACTCTACGGAGTGTTAGAATTGGCAAATCAACCAAGTGTCGCTGCAGCGTTCATTATCACCCATATATAGAGGAAGGGATTTTAGAGTGGGCACTGACCCTGGCACCCCACATCTAGGGTGTCAATGTGAGGCAGAGAGGGAACAAAATGGCTATTTAGCTCCAAAGTGTGTCGGTCTTATAAACTGAGCAAATGTTTGCTTCTATGCCTGGTGTAAATCAACAGAAAGGTCTTTGGTGATCCATGTGCAATGTAGCCATCTATTGCCTTAGTTCTTACTGTGAAGTGAAATGGAGGGGTACTTCCTGGCATTTGCTTAGAAAGTATATGCAGCTACCCGGGAAGTCTATTTAGTCCTATCAGGAAGAGAACACACTGGAATATTTGTTATGTGGATAAAATGCTTGCTGGTTGAAACGCTGCCATTATCTTGTGATCCCAGGTTGTACGTGAACTGGAGGTTCTTACGAGGTATAGAGGCGCAGTTTCTGGCGTTGCAGAAAGGATTTAATGAAGTAATTCCTCAACATCTGCTGAAAACGTTTGATGAAAAAGAACTTGAGGTCAGTCTATTAACTCAATGTGGCCCCCAAGGGAAATTCATTTTCTAAAGAGGGATTAGAAGAGTATTGAGGTTGTCACCTAGTGTCTTAGGGGCGAGGACGTTTGAGGGGCTTGTTTGAATAAGGTACATCCATTCGGCATGTGTAAAGATTATTATTATTATTATTATTATTATATTTTTATTATATAAGGGCATTCGAAGGCCATGTTTTAATAACTGATACCTGACCTGTGCCATCTTGCCGGGTTTTCATTATTTAATTTGTTTTGCAGCTGATTATCTGTGGACTTGGAAAAATCGATGTTAATGACTGGAAATCAAACACCCGGTTAAAACACTGTACGCCAGACAGTAACATTGTCAAGTGGTTCTGGAAAGCAGTGGAATCTTTCGATGAGGAGAGGAGAGCGCGTCTACTCCAGTTTGTAACTGGTTCTTCTAGAGTTCCCCTCCAAGGGTTCAAAGCATTACAAGGTGCAACACCAGTATATTCAAGGAATATGTGTACAGAATAGGGTCATTCAGATACTGTCCCATGGACCTTGTTAAAAACCCAGTTTGGCCGTTCATGCCCATTGCGGATGTTGTAGATAAGACCTATTGTGTGCTAGCAAGATGGAAGGTGATGTATTTGTTGTTGGTACAGGTCAGCCCCATTCAGTCTTTGGTTCAGTTGTAGATTTCTCTTTTATGGTGATCTTATACCGCCCATTTCTTAAACAAAATCGCTACTTGCAATTATTTAGTTCAGGAGGCTATGCACTAGTTAAAGGGACACTAGTCCCCAAAACAACTTTAGCTGAATTAATCGTTTTTTCTATGTAGATCATTGCCTCTGACATTTCACTGTTCAATTCTCTGCCATTTAGGAGTGAAATCACTTTTGTTTCTGTTTATGCCCTGGCCACACCTCCCCTGGCTGTGACTGCCACAGCCTGCGTGAAAACAAAATGGTTTCATTTTCAATGTAATGTACTTTAAAGGTTTTTATCTCCTGCTCTGTAATTTGAACTGTAATCACACACAGGACGTTCTTGCATGGTCTAGCAAGCTATTAGCAGAGTAGTATATACAAAATTCTAAATTAAACCATTTGCAATAAAGGAAGTGTAAACATTAGATCTCATGTTAAAGGAAGTGGTTAAGAAAACTCTGTAAGTCACATGCAGAGAGGTGTGCCTAGGGCTGCAATAAACAATGTAATTTAACTCCTAGATGGCAGAGATTCAAGCAGTTAGACAGCAGGAGCATGATCTATACACCAAAACTACTTCATTAAGCTACAGTTTTGGTGACTAGTGTACCTTTAATATCCACATCCATTCATGCCCTTTTCAACTAAACACTACCTTAAGGAAAGGTTTGCAGTCACCATAAAAAGTGGACTGTTCCTCCAGCAGAAACTTCCACTTATTGCACATTGTTACCCATAAATCCTTCTATCAGGAAATCAATCCTACACTAGCTATATATAAGTTTCAGGCCTCTACCAGACTCTCTTAATTCCCTTTTAAAAAAACATTTTTAGCTCCGCTTATATTTTTTCTATTATATTCCCAGGTGCAGCCGGTCCGAGGCTCTTTACCATCCATCAGATTGATGCCAATACAAACAATCTCCCCAAAGCTCATACGTGGTAAGATTTTCTTAAGGTAGATTGTTTCAAAACAAGGGCCATTTGGCTTCTTAAAGACTGAGTCTGCTTAGGGCTAAAGAAAGAATATAAATTGCAGTGGGAGGGGCAGCTGTGTTTTTGGAACAGGCTTAAATCGAAGTTCTTTTTATTGACAGCTTCAACCGCATTGACATTCCACCGTACGAGAACTACGACAAGCTGTACGAAAAACTCCTCACAGCCATCGAAGAAACCTGTGGATTTGCAGTGGAATGATGAAGACTTATTAACAAGCCGCTGTCACTCTGCGTCCTGATACTTCAGGTGCCCTAACATGGATTTAGCCTTGCGTGGGACCCTGTGATCGAGAAGAGGAACTGACTGTAACGAGAAAAAAATGTGTATGTGTTTTGTATATATATATTGTGATATATACCTATGTATATTTAAATGATATATATTATAATATATATTATAATATTATACACATTTCTTTCATCATGAGAAAAAGTCGTTCTGTGCTTGCGACTTAGCTGCTATTTAAAACAAATATCTTGAACTATGTAGAGGATGCTGACTTTGTACGGAGAAGCAGCGTTCAACAGATAAAGACTACTATTTTTTTATAAGAAAAGGGACGTTTATTACATTCCCTGTTACCGGACACTACACGAAGAAGATTTTGTCATCGGTACAAGTTTGGCCACCTGGGTTTGTCTTTTCTCTCTACTGGTGGAAAATCTAGAGACAGGCAGGACAGTGGATTTAGTCACTAGCATGACTACCAGAAGAGAGACCGTCTGTTGTGCGTATATACCACATGTGGCTGTTGCCAAAGATAGATCTTATAAGGTATCTGTCACTGGCTTGGCTATGGCCAGAAAAAGACAGCCTGGAGTTGTCTTTCCCGCACATAACTTCCAGCGCTATCTGTCCAAAATGTCACTTCTGGCGGGGAGGCAGCCCAATGGCGTTTGACAACACGTCCACAGGCAAGTTGGTGGGCAACTGTGGGCTGTCTTTTTCTTTTTTGTTTTATAGGACATGGCCAGCAGCAGCAAGGGCAGGCAGACATCCCGTGGTATTAGTCATAGGTGTGGCCACTGGCAGATAATAAAAACCACATGGGAGGTGTCCAACCATTGTATCTGCTGGTCCGTCCCCTCTGTTGTAGGAGAGCTCTTCTTCTGTGATGTCACAAGTCACTGACTGTTCGGAGTGGAGTTTGACCCCAGAGCATTTTTCAAGTAGAGGATATGAACAGATAAGATCTCCCATCCGCTAGTGGTCTTTTGTTTCACCTATACACCACTCATGTTTTTATTAATATATTTCAAATTCTTATTCCAAATGAAATAATTTAATGCTCTATATGCCTTTTTTTTTTTTTTTTAAATATTCCAGCTATCCTTGTAAAGGTTATTTGTGTTTTTATAATTTAAACAAGTTACTTTCTACAAAAAGTTTGTTCATAACACATTTTTCATAACCGCTAAAAACACTTTATGTAAATGAAACGTCTAACCACTGATATCGTATCTTTTACTGTGTAATAACCTGTTTTGCAACAATCGCCATATTTTGCTACTAACAATTATATTTAGTATGGTTTTTCAGACAAGCTGGAGATGTTTTAGAGCAAACTGGACATATAGTTCAGGCTGAAAGCTTTATCCGATTTCCTACCTCCTCTCTTTCATCCGGTCCTGGTCTTTATTCTTTGTAAATAGAATTTTTTAAAAATTTTAAAGGAATTTTCTATGAAAATTCTGTACAGATCTGTGTAGGCCGGGTTTCATTTCAATGTTTTTGGGACAATCTTTAAATCCCATGGTCAACTAAGTGCGCCTTTCCTGTTTAAAACAGTCTTGCGTATCAGTTATTGATGTTGGGTCCATTGTGTAGGGAGAGAGTGAAGTTACAGCAGCCATAGCTCAACAATGCCAGGGATGTCTGTTTACGTCCACAATTTTAGAATGAGCAGGACAATAGCCACCGTGTCTAGTAATTAAAGCGCAACTCCCAGGAAGAAAAAAAATGGACATACATCTTTAAAAGTAATTACACACTCACTATCTGTAATGACAAGAGGGAAGCTAGTAATGAGGTATTGGTGGTAGAAGATGGAATAGTATATGCCCAATTAAAACCCACCTGAGCCTTTTGTGGTTAGCTAGCATATTGTTGACAGAGACCGCAAAATGTTTGGTATCCACTGCAGAGATGAGAGCTATTGCTACAGTAGAGGTTGCGGCTACATGTTTATAGAAATGCATTATAGACATTCCTGGATTACAGACTACCTGACCTGCAACTAAACTAACTCCTGTTTATATGATTTACTTATGCTTCAAGTCAACCGTAGAAACCATCTCTTGCTGATCTCGAAGCCTGCCACCATTCTCTTAAAATCTCTACATGTATCTGAATTATTGAACCTGGAAAGGTTTAGCTCCCAACAGGCAATAAAACATGTATTTGAAACAAACATCACTTTGGAAACCACTAGAGGGCGACACTAGCAGTTTGTTGCTTATTCTCACTGTTTAACCAGTGGTGTTCACTGGGTCCTGCTGTTGGCTCAATTGTTTGCATTATTCTACCTTGTATATACCAGCTTTTGACCCAGTCCAAACTGCAATCCATAGTGTGTGTGCACATGAAACACAGCTCAGTCTTTTTTTTTTTTTTTTGGGATACCACAGGGCTATCAATGGATGTAGGGCTATGTCTGGCAGCTGTAGAGTTAAGACTATGCCCCTTAATCTCTGAGTCTGCCATCTAAGGGTTAACTGACCTCAGAGTGCCTCATGTCTACCCTCGAAACTGCGCTGTAGCAAATCCATTCCACACAATTAACCCCTTTCATTGCCTCTGAATCCCACTGGCAGTGAGGCAGTTAACTGGCTTTTTATTAACTGCATTTAATATCCCAGGACAGTAATCTGATTCCCCCCTCACTAACCTGGCAACACCAGCATGTTGTGTAACATCATGTAATATGATGGAAAAACTGCTTCAATTTATAGCTGATTAAACAAATGTGTATTTTCCAAAAACCGGGTGTGTTT
Source organism: Pelobates cultripes (assembly GCA_933207985.1). Lineage (NCBI taxonomy): Eukaryota > Metazoa > Chordata > Amphibia > Anura > Pelobatidae > Pelobates > Pelobates cultripes. The sequence continues at coordinate 15,185,623 of OW240916.1, read as the reverse complement.
GTTTTATTCATAAACCACTGACCGCTGTAGGTCAGCTTGAAAAGGACTTCACCCTTGTGCACCTGCCAGATGCTGGTTTTGTCTGGTAAACATTCAGGGCAATTGTCCATTAATTAATCCTTAATGATGAAAGATTGGCTGATTCTAGTTGATGTAAAGGCAAGATGCCTGGTCTACCGGCTATAGATTAGAGGAGCACATAGGGTTTAGCTTGCTGTACGAGTTGCAGCCTATAGTAATACTCCGTCTGAGTATATTCAGGATAGGTGAGGAATCGTAACACCATGACAATGAAGACAAGCAGTGCTACAGTAAAGGGTAAGTCTTGCGTCTCAGGATTATTTATTTATAAATACTGGGTGTCTCCATCTTGGTGCACTGATCTGGACTGTAACATCTTTAATGTAAGAAAATTAAGCATGTGTTAAGGTTAACACCGCTTAGGGTTTTGTTCTCCTCAGTGTGTAATTTAGAGAGGTCATGATTCACATTTGCATCACTAAAGGAAATTTTGCAATAATTACACAAAGTGTGAGCAGTTTAATTAGGAAATTGTCTCTTTAGGTTTTAGTTTTCATAGATAATGAATGCAAACATTTGGTTCCTGTTAACACTTACCTCAATTGAATATCACACTTTGCACACGAGCTGTTTTATACATCAATGTGTAAAAAAAAAAAAAGTTCTATGTGTTTCATGAAAATGTTTTGTTACCTGGCTTCCCTTTTGGTACAGAGGGCTTTTATGAGCAGGTCCGCTAGACATCTGTTTCTGAGCAGTAGCTTGTTGCAAACCTAATAGCTTAGCTGCTGCTACAATTGCATTACAATTCTGAACTAAGAGTCAACTGCAAACAGACAGCTCTGTGAATGGTAATCAAATCTTTATATACTGTACCTTGCTAAAATGAAGATAATGTGAATGGATGACACCAGAGACGGACAAACCATTATTGTGTCAAAAAAAAGACAACATATCTACTTTAGAGTTCAAAATGTTTGCATTTAGTGATAGACCAATGTGAATGGAGTCCAGATGCTCCTTACCACTCTATACAAATTGAGTAAGTGCCCTTTGTTTGAAATATACTCAACCCTAATGACAAAATGGGCTGCTGACAGCATGTGATAAACCAAGTCTGCATTGCAGAACTCCAGCGACTCTGGCCTCTTTCTGGAGTGAACGGACGGTCCAACCTTTCTACCTTGCGACTGTGTTGGGAGCAGGTGTTTAAATCACTTCCTCACAGCGCTTGTGTAAGGGAAGCCAGACAGGACAGCATCTTACAGTCTCGTGTTTGTCCTAGTTTCTACTGGACGTCTGCTACGCAAGCGCACCTTTCCCCATCCTTCAATAAAACCTTGATCTTCAATGTGTGTAACTGGGTGTAGCACACTGTTTAGGGTGCTGCAAGTGGCCCTGAATGCTAATGGAAGCCCTGACTACCAATGATTATACTTTCAGAACAATATGTTCCAAAATGAAGTGATACTTATTGCAGACAGTTACATTTTGGCATAGAAGACACAAGGACAGATTTGTGATGACAACATAGTGTAGTATTTTGAGCTGCTAATAACATACTCAATGTATTCTACCACTTGTATAAATATAACTTGTTCAGTGCTAGCGAACATCCGTAAATGTATCTTCTCTGCAGCCAGAACATGTCTTTCTAAAATATCTGCTATTCGGTAGGTTTAGCTTGCATACATTTTAGAAAACATTTGCTAATGGGTTCCACTGGGACCCATGTAATGCACAAGAAAATATATCTAGCCATCAACTGTACAAAAAAAAAAAAATAGAAGGTATTTAATGTGCACCCTATCTTAATATATTTACTCATTTTAGTTGGAGGTTGCAGCTAGAGGCTGGATTAACCCTATTATAAACATAGCAGTTTCTTTTAAACTGCTATGTTTATAGAAAAAAGGGTTAATCCTAGCTGGACCAGGCACCCAGACCACTTCATTAAGCTGAAGTGGTCTGGGTGCCTATAGTGGTCCTTTAAATGCTTTGTGTGAAGAATGTGTCCCCTTTTTAATTTACAAAAGGAGCAGATTTCATAGAAATTAGCACTTAAAAAATAAAATAAAAATTAACATTGTTACACTCACCTGACTGTCAGACAACAGAGCTAACCTCAAGAGACTGCAATTGCTTTGCACAGACTTGTCATTGAGCTGTGCGGAGAAGACTGATTGGACAGACACAGCAAGCCTGGGCGAGTTAGAGGGGGAGGGCTTCCAAAGGCAGCAGACAAGAGACCTACAGCTTTTGCAAGCTGTTTTTAGATATAACCCTTATGAAGACTGCATGCATGTTTTCATTGGGAGTATATATACTAAATTGTTTAAAGAAAATTACAGTGGATTAAAATGTCATACTTTAGTCACTGACTAGTAGCCACTGTTTGATCGTTAAGACTGTGTGACAGATAAAATAAAGTAAAGTGGTGGCAGATTTCATACAAGAGAAAGACCTACTTTAAAAGGAGTCACCACTCTGATTGTGCCAAACCCATTAACTAACCAAAAGTTAGGGTTACCAAGGATCATAACCACAAAAGCCCACAGTAACTGCTATGACAGTAGGAGTGTCTTGGCTCCATTTTTTCTCAAATATTTTCAGCCAGTAATCAGCCTCCTAAGATGCCAGTGTGGCCACATCCAGTCATTCACTGGCTGAGGGTATCAGATGAGCATTCTCTCAATAGCTTAACTCTGTGCAAGGATTATACACAAAACTGATATTAGCCAGTACTCTCATTCCAAGTTGGCCACTGACATTAAATATTTCAGCATTGGCAACGTTTTACTGGAACACTGCATATACAGGGTCTGGGTACCATGACCACTTCATAACACTGAATTAGAGAAACCCTTTCACTATGAACTGTCTTGGGGTTTTTCAATTTACAAGTCATTCCTGGAGTATGGGGTGACTGTGGTTACAACTGGGGGTAAGTAACCATGTTTTACATTTATTGTGCCAATGGAAGGAGGAATTGCTAGCTCAAGAGAAAGGGTGGATTTAGACTAGATTAAATATATAAATCCTGACAACCAAATCAGTAGTTTTATGTATTAAGATTCTTCAAAGACCACAAGACAGGCATAAACATTATTTTACTTTAAAAGTGAATCAAAGACAGATTAAAATAAAAAAATAAGTTAAAATCCCAATATAAATAAATAGTTAAAATCAAAAATTACAAAAATCCTGTGATGGTACTTTACGGTTATTTTTACAAACTCCGTTTACGTTAAGGCACTTCTGCATTTGGCTACATTATTAATACAAGTTAGAGTTTGGAGGAACTTATTTCATTGTCAATTATGTGCCTGAAGTTACAGTAAATTGATCAAATTATAAAAGCAGCAGTTGTGTGTTGCATAGCAACATGTAGTACAGCAAGTAAAGAATTAAAACAGTATCTGCGCTCATTGAAAGATAACTTCCAGTGCCCTCTGCTGGTAGTTTGGCAAAACTACAGACCGTGGCTCTTACTGTACTGAAATGATGCCATTTCAAGTCTCTTCTTTAAACGGTCAGCATCGAGTTCCCGGAAAAACGCGTCTTCGTCTGCCTTTATAATCATTTCTTGTAGCTCCTGGATCTCGCGCTCCATTTTTGCTCGGAGTTCCCTCTTCATTTTCTGGAGAGTCTGCAGAGTGTTTAAACAATGTAAGTAGAGTGCACTTTCCTATGCTTGCTGCATGGGTTAGAGTTTAAAGGAATACGAGAGGCAGGAAATGACAGATTATGGAAAGAAAAAAAAAAACGATTCCCAGCGCTGCTACACTTGCACTGGTTTATGGGAGATGTAGTTTATCCTCTACTGCTTAACCCCTTAAGGACCAAACTTCTGGAATAAAAGGGAATCATGACATGTCACACATGTCATGTATCCTTAAGGGGTTAAAGAGAATGAGTGGGACAGAATGGCTGTGGATTAACCATTTTGGTTGCTATGTGCTCTCGGAGTTTCCACACTCTGCAGTGATGTGTCTGGGTGGGCATTAGTGCTTCTGCTCTGCATGCGCTTGTGCCACATTGTTTCACTGAGGGAAGTTAACTGGTCACTATAAAGGGGCCTCTCGGAGCAGAATTCTAGCTGCAACAAGTCTTATAAACTGCAGTTATGTCCACCAGTATGCAGGGAACCTGACTGCACCACAGTCCATTCAAGGAGCAGAGTTATGGTGCAGGTAGCCTTTATAATAAACGTGGCCCAAGAATAAGCTTTTTGAAACTTTGATAATTTGATGGTTGGTGTCCAGCTGCTCATAAATGGTTTGAGAGAGCACCATAACCACTACAGCATACTGTACACTTTACAGAAGTCACCCAAAACTTGGGGACAATAAAAAAAAAAAAAAACACACGCAGATATTTACCTTTCCTTGCACCTTCTCCTGGACTTCAATATTGTGGCGTTCCTGAGTAACTGCCTCTGCCAGCATTGAAAACTAAAACCAGACAGGAAAAACACTTTATCCAATGTCCACACAGTGTTATTTACTACACTATGGTTCTAATCAGATCATCAAAAATGTATTACTCTCAAACAAGGTTGGGAATCATGTGACAATCTTGTATCAGGCTTTTATTGCTCATTGCCAATTGGACAGTCTTTGAGGGAGTGGGAGGAGCTTGTACTGTGCTATGATAAAAGAGTTGGGGCCACAGTTTTCACATTCTACCAAATATGACTATTAACCTATATAAAAAAAACAAAAAAAAAACGATAGGGACTGGTTACCCTCCCTTAACCCCTTAAGGACGGGGACAATAGTCAAAGGTCTAAACCATAACACAACCGGGATTTTGCACTCTATGTCCAATCAAGCATACATTTATTTATTTCATATTAATTGCATCCACACTTATTATGCATCATTTTGTTCAGGAGAAATAGGGCTTTCTTTTCACATCAAATATTTATATATGAAATAAGGCTTTCTTTTCACATCAAATATTTAAATATGAAATAGGGCTTTCTTTTCACATCAAATATTTATATTTGAAACAATACTAATAAAAAAATTTTTTTTTTTTTTTTTAAATCATGTGAGAAATTAAGAAATATAATTTTCCATGTTCTGCATGTCATTTTAACTGTGAATGTCATACCATGAGATTTTACTGCAATAAAATACATATTTGTATGCTGTGATGTCCCACAAGTACAGGTTTCATGGGGTTAAATAAAGAGTTTGCCCATTTCAGTTTTTACACATTGACATTTGACAGATTGGTTTGCTGGGCCTATGTTGCCCAGAAATGAAAATAAACACCATCATGATACCCTTTGCAAATGCAGACAACCCAGGTATAGAAAATGGGGTATGTCAAGTCTTTTTAGTAGCCAACTGTAAATAGCAAAGCGTGCATTCTTACCTGATCCTTGTAGTAGTTTTCCATGGACTCCAACTCATCTTTATGCCGCTTTCTCTGCTCCTCTCGCAGCTCCTTTGCATATGATCGCATTTCTCGAAGTCTCTGTTTCTGCAGCTCCAACCCATCAGCAAAGAGTTTCTTAACAATCTAAGGCGAGAAGAAAGAACAATTCAGCTCATTTCTAGCTTACATAGAACAACAATGCATTCACTACAATTGTAATCAAACGAGTCTATCGATACCCCCAGGCTTAAATAGACAACTGCTAAAAGAATCCCCAGAAAGAATCCCCCTTTCCAGAATCACAGAGTAGAACTTAACAACGATGGTACACTGGGAGTTCTGGTACTTACCCGCTCTTCTCGGGTCCGCGCCCTCATCATTTTTGCTCTGAGCTGTACATGGTAATCATTGTAGTATCGCTTAGCGCGGGCTACCTGTTGCCGATTCTCCTTCATTTTATTCTGAGCAGTTTTCTGAAGTCTGATTCGATCCTTGAAATCTTTCTACAAAGTAAGGAAAATGATAACGAAGGAAGGAAAATTAAACAAAACCAAAATGTGGCAGAGACAGACATTTTCCTTCTGCAAGACTAACAAACTCAGAACTGAGTTTTAGTCTTGCAGTAGTAGTGGGTACAGGGAATGATGTTTGGGCAGGGGAAACTGAGGAAATTCTGGTGGCTGCTGGCTACAAGGAAGGATGGATTTGGGATGCTCGGGTTTCATAGCAGGAATGGATATAGAGCCCAACTATTGTGAGAGTAGCGGGTATAGAGCCCAACTATTGTGAGAGTAGCGGGTATAGAGCCCAACTAATGTGAGAGTAGCGGGTATAGAGCCCAACTAATGTGAGAGTAGCGGGTATAGAGCACAAGATTCAGGTTAAATGTTACTAACCAGACGTTGCTTATGTTCCTGCTCCTTTTTGATAAGGTCCACCAGCAGTTCTTGTTTTTTGTGAGCGTCATTTACCTGCAAAAAGCCAGAGACATGGTAATTAGTGAGCCATCCTGGGTTAATTTTGTAGATGTACTTAGACAAGAACGATGATCAGTGCTTTAGAGGACTGGACCGTTCTTGGTAAAGTTTCACATAACACGAGGTTTCTCCAGCTAGCATTGATAGAAGCAAACTACCAAGGCCACCCTGAAGGTTACAGGTTAACCACAGTAAACATACAGTGTTACAAAGATTCCTGTTAGCATTTAGAAGACACTCTCAAGCCAAGACTCAGGAGCCATAAAACCCATGGAGGGATATTCACTAAAGAGTTTCAAATTAAAAGCCAGTAGAAGCTAAACTAGAAGAATAACGGACCTGGAGTTCTTATTCCAGTTTCACTACAATTTGAATACCCAGCAATTCTCCCTTTAGTGAATAACAACCCTGATGGTATCCAGTTTGTTCCCACAGCACTCTAACGCATTACCTCTTGCTGCAGCCGTCTTTCACTGCGCTCATCATCCTCAGCAACCTTACTAAGCTGCTCAATCTGCACGGACTGCCCCTTCCACATGGTATTCAGTGTGTGGGGGGATATTTGCAGATGGGGAAACTCGTCCAACAGCACAGGAAGCATGTCGTTATCCTTGATCTTCACTGAAAGGGAACAGACACTGTTACTAAAAGGTACCTTACGCTCCAGCTCTCCACATAACTAACATTCATGAAGTTCTGTATGTTTCGCGCCGACTCTTACTTTGTGTAGGCGGACGGCTAGACGGTGGCCGCTGCCCGTTTTTACGGGAAGTCTGTTTCCTGGAGTAAATTCTCTCTGCTTGAGATCTTTTTGACGGCTGTTTAAATATATTTTCCTTACATTCTTGCTCCTTCCAGGGAGAAAACATTAACAGGTTAGGACAATATTCATATCAAGACTTAAAATGACAGAAGCTTGAACACAGAATACCTTTTGGATTAATATGAACACTTAATTTCACTCTTTAAGGAGAACTAGGATAATACCAACTACAGACTAAGTAACAAATGTGCACAACGGAAATGCAGCATTTTTCAGGTTTTAATCGGAGTCTCTCACGGTTAAAGTGAGATTTGTTGGGAAGTCAAGCTTAATTTAAAATTTAAGGCCAAAGTAGCTGCACTGGAGGACTTTTGAAAAAAAAAAAAAAGTGTAATTCCCCTTCTAACCCTGCCCAGACTTTCTGTGGCTGTCCAATCACAGCCTTCCCAATGCAGCTCAATGAGAAGTATTTGCAGGGCAAGTGCTCTGGGCAATTGCAGCCTCTTGCGTTTAGCTCCACTGAGCCAAATAACAATGAAGTAACAATCTTTAATCTGATTGACAGCCAGGAAGGTCTAACTAGGTTAATTAATAAAGAAAGAAAAAAATAAAATAAAAAAAAATCTGCACTTTTTGCAAAATGTAAAAAAATAAGAGACTATTCACATAAAGCTTTTCAGCAAGTGGTTTAAGGGTCTGGAGTGTCCCTTTAAAACGGAGATGAACGTTGAATTCCAGAGAATTCTCACTTTAGTTAACACACTTGTCTGGGTTTACAGGTGCAATTTGAGTCCGGGAGGACTCACTAATGGAAGTCTCCACGATGTGCAGATTCTATAAACCAACAAGTTTCAAACAGGTATCTTTCTATAAAATCTACATCAACAACTAGGAATTTTACCTTTGAATTTTGATAGCCTGATATGTGCTACTACAGGGGAAGAAAGGAAAAAAATTTAAAAAGGGAGCAATTTTGTGTTCAGTTATATCTCCCAAATACAACAACAAACTCACTGTATACCACACCACTGAGAGGTTTTTGGCCAAATGTTCAAACTGGTAGATTGTATTGCTTTGCTCTTGCACGTTCCAGTGGATTACAGATCTCTTGATACTGGCCAGCAAAAATGCTTTCTTAGCATCATGGGGAATGGTGGGCCCCCATGCTACATGTAATAACACTGGACGTCAGGAGACACAAGTAGAACAGAGCTCTCTGTAACGGCACAAGTGAGCAAAAACTATTTTGAGACCTGAGCGGGGATGTACCGAAGGGCAAGCTACTGAGTTTCTCTAAGCTTTTGTCTGTTCTCAGAGTTCTCATATTCTCTGGTTTTCTTCAACAGAGCATTTGCACGCCTTGTGGTGGACGGTCCTGTATTCTGCTGGTATGGATCTCAGAAGCTAAAATGATTTGATCATTCCGTCTTAAGGTGAGCCTGTAACATGAGTTCTCATGGTCCTTTCAGGTCTCCTTTGCAATCCACATAGCTCACAAGGTTTGCACTAAAAACAGGATTATTCTCTACGGTGTGAACTGAATTGGAAATTTCTGGCCACACTTGAGGAACTGTAAAAATGGCTCCAATTGAGCTATGGTTTCAGTAATTTTGAACAAACTGTAAACTCACTTTTAAATTGTCAAGATTCAATGAATAACCCTGGAAAAGTTCATCTGTACAATGCATTAAAATAGGGGCTTAACTCAAACCTATAGGATATGGTTAAAAAGAAGCAGCAGCAAGACACGCATGTAATTTCACTGGGGGTAACATACCGACTTTTTTAATCTGGCTTTTAATTTGGACAATTTGGCCATTTCTCGGTCTTCCAAATCTTTCAATTCCTCCTCGTAGGCTTGATTTAACATCTGTGCAAAATTAAAAATAAATATATTTATTACAAAACCTTCACACAAACAAGGGGGGGGTGGGAGGCGAACATGGTTTTATTAATACTATAGGGTCAGGAATATAGGTTTCTGTTCCTTTAACGTCTCTCCTTCACATACTCTAATTACATCATATCACACACCCACCTGTGACTTTACTCGCTGCTGGTCCAGCCCTTTCTGCACCTCTCTTCTAATCCGGCCCATCTCGCCCTTGCCTTCTTTATGAAGTACATCCTCAAACTGTGCACTGAGTGAGGGAACATGGGGTATTGGAGAGGAAGACAGAGACCGCGGCCTGGTGGGAAGTTTCTTTGAGTGCTGGACAGCTGGGAAAAGAGCAAACATTTACCAACGAAAAAAATATTTTTTTAAATTAGATCAGATATCCAGAAACCCTGGAAAAGCCCCAATGACCACATGATGCTCTATCAATAGAATATATTTCTAGAATAATGGACTGCACTTCAGTCTATCTCCATGTGCTGGGTGTTATGGGAGTTTAAAGTGCTTCATCCAACACAGAATGCTACAGACACTGGCCCCCTATACAGATTTATTGCATAAAACATCTCATTCTTGTCCTAATGTTTCTAATACCCCACCTCCTATAGTCTGTAAGCTCGTTTGAGCAGGGTCCTCTTCAACCTATTGTTCCTGTAAGTTTTCTTGTAATTGTCCTATTTATTGTTACATCCCCCCTCTCAAAATATTGTAAAGCGCTACAGAATCTGTTGGCGCTATATAAATGATAATAATAATTTTACAGTCAAGGTGTTTTCCTGGCACTATAGCTCCCTACAGTGCCCCCCTCCCTCGCGGTGCAGAAGGGCTTAAAAATCCCTACTGACACACACCCCCCCACCGTTTTATTAAACAAAGCCCTTAGCATATGGTGGGTAACAGTGTAATCTTAAAACATACATCAGAGTGGCTACAACTGGGGATTCATGCCAATTAAGAGAAATTGCAGTTTATTCACCACACAAGGATTTTTGAAGAATTAAATAAAACAATAAAATTAATCAGGAAATACATTTAACAAACTCTTTGGCCTATATGTAACAAATTGCCTTTTTACTTAAATTTGTTACCCATTCATAGAGCATTGGTGAATTACTAGCTGTGAATGCATGCAGGAGAGGTCAGGTTCTACTTTCTTACCTTGCAGCTGCTTCTTCCTGCGAAATTCCATAATGCTGTCACTATGCTGGGATAATTTATCTTCCTCCTTCAGATCAGTATCAAGCCCTTGCTCACCCAATGCCTTTTTCAACATCTGTTCGTCACAAAAAGGGGTTATTCTACACACAGCTCCCAAGAAGAGTGTAATAGGTCATCTGCAAAAATCGGAATATTTGTGGAGGCATCCTAAAACTTCCGATGCCAGACTAACCTGATCCAGGGCATCCAGTCGACGGGCAAGCTTCTCAGACATTTCCTTCAGCTCCTGCTCGGACAACCTGTTCCTTGCTCTCTGAACAGAGATGGGCTCTTCCGTGAAAAGTCTTTGTGTACCATCAGAATTCAGAGAACTGGAAAAACAAGACGACATTGCTTGAATCAACCACTAGGGTTAGAAGAGTAAGGTAAAATGAATCCGTTAAGTGAATAAGAATGTCTATTTTATTGTCTATATAAACAGTTACTATGAGAGCCAGGCATTTTGGATAATAACATGACTTGCTTATTGAAAATACCAAAATAAGAAGAATTTACATTATAGTAATGGCTTCTGTTAGACTGTTAATATTTTAAGGTTATAATACTCACTCTCTTAGGGAACTTTCAGACATGGTTGTGCGATGGGCACCATTAAGCCGCAATCCTGCAGAGTCTGCGCTTCCTTCTTCTTCCTCACTAGCTGACGGACAACTGTCATGGTCTACTTGTGTGCTTTGAGTCATAAAGCGGATCTCCGGCAAGGTCCGAAAGGCAACTTTCTTATGACATAAAGGAGAGGTCTGTAAAAGAACACATAAAAGATGTATAATTACACAGATATATAAAATAAAATAAAATAAAAAAAGTTTATTTTATGCCGCAAACTAATCTATTTCAAGGTATACAGAAGGCAACCCTTTTCTCTTTATTGAGAGTGTTCCATCAGACCAGAGGAAGTGGTGAGATGCTACGCTAAAAAGCTCAAGAACATTATTTACTGAGCCAATTCATTTAGGCTCTGTTACATGTGAGTGGTCTGACCTTTTTCGATGTACATCCATTAAGTGCAGAGTTACCATCTGCACTATATTCTGTCTCTATTTTTTCTGGGCTTGGGATATATACACCTATACCTTTCAAGATTGTTAAGGGTAAGCAACCCTACGTTTTACTCAGAGTATGCCACTGTATGCTTTGTTTTAACATGGTGTGTGGGAACGAAGGTTTTCCCCACACAAAAAAGTGTTTGAGCTGCTGTTTTGCTAGTTTACGCTTAAGCAGTGCCATCTCAACAGCATAATGGGCCCCCAGGGAAAGCAGTAACCTAGGGCCCTGCCTACACAACTCACAGTAATACAAATGTAAATTATCAATAAACTTAAGCTTATATTTGTTGGTACCTCCAACAAATGCAATACATACATTATCTCACCAAAGTGCGTACACCCCTCACATTTTTTTTTTTTTTGACAATGAAGAAATTACACTCTGCTACAAGGTAAAGTAGTAAGTGTACAGCCTGTATTTTACATAGTTACATAGCTGAAAAGAGACTTGCTTCCATCAAGTTCAGCCTTCCTCACATTTGTTTTTTGATGTTGATCCAAAAGGCAAACAAAAACCCAGTTTTAAGCACAATTTTGCAACAAGCTAGGAATAAAAATTCCTTCTTGACCCCAGAATGGCAGTCAGATTTATCCTTGGATCAAGCAGTTATTACCCTACATTGAAAGATTATATCCTTGAATATTCTGTTTTTGCAAGTATGCATATAGTAGCTGTTTGAACATCTGTATGGACTCTGAAAACCACTTCTTCAGGCAGAGAACTCAACATCCTGATTTTTTTTTTTTTTTTTTTTTCTGTAAGAACACTTTCATTTGCCTTAGACGAAATCTTCTTTCTTCCAGTCTAAACGCATGGCCTCGTGTCCTATGTAAAGTCCAGTTTGTGAATAGATTTCCACACAATGGTTTGTATTGGTCCCGAATATATTTATATAATGTTATCATATCCCCTCTCAGGCGACGTTTTTCTAAACTAAATAGGTTTACATTTGTTAACCTTTCTTCATAGCTGATATGTTCCATTCCTTTTATTAATTTTGTAGCCCGCCTCTGAACTTTTTCTAGAAGGGGTCCCAGAACAGACCCCTGAGGGACACCACTTGCCACCTCTGTCCAGCTTAAAAATTTACCATTAATGACAACTCTTTGTACTCTATTTTTAAGCCAATGTTCTACCCAAGAACAAGCATTTTCATCTAGACCGATTTCCTTGAGTTTGAACACTAATCTATTGTGTGGAACTGTATCAAATGACATGGCAAAATCCAAATAAATCACATCCACTGCAACACCCTGATCTATACTTCTACTTACTTCTTCGTAGAACGCAATCAAGTTAGTTTGACATGACCTGTGCTTCATAAAACCATGCTGATTTTTGCTGATAACCATGTTCTTCTCAAGGAATTCTTGAATATTATCCCTTAATAACCTTTCAAATATTTTACCAGCCGCAGAAGTTAAGCTCACAGGTCTATAATTTCCAGGCAAGGACACTGTATAACAGTGTAAATTTGCTGTCCCCTTCAAAATAACTCACACTGACATTGTGCTGCCTGGATCAAAGTATGAAAATGCCGCCCCTGTCAGAGTGCAGCCTGGAGCCCTGCCATGGCTCCAGCACTGTCTATGGACGGCCCGGCCCGGACCGTTGGCAACAAAAGTGAGTACACCCCTAGGTGGAAATGTTCAAATTGGGCCTAATTAGCCATTTTCCCTCCCCGTTGTCATGTGATCCATTAGTGTTACAAGGTCTCAAGTGTGAATGGGGAGTAGGTGTGTTAAATTTGCTGTTATCGCTTTCACACTGGTCACTGGAAGTTCAACACGGCACCTCATAGCAAAGAACTCTCAGGGGAACTGAAAAAATTTTTTTAAAAAATTGTTGCTCTTCATAAAGATGGCATAGGCTATAGGAAGATTGCCAAGACCCTGAAACTGAGCTGCAGCACAGCGTGCAAGACCATATAGCAGTTTTACAGGACAGGTTCCACTCAGAACAGGCCTCGCCATGGTCGACCAAATAAGTTGAGTGCACATGCTCCGCGTCATATCCAGAGGTTGTCTTTGGGCCAGTGAGTGAGATCTTTGATCTCTCCCCTGGCCCAGCTCTCCATGGGCCGGCAGGGGAGATTAAAGGATCAAAAGGCGTGGTTTGGCCCACGGGCAACTGCCCAGCGTGCCCATGGTGAGAGACAGCCCTGCGCTTAAGCGCTATTGATCTGTACACACTTCCTCCATTTCGACTTTTTATTATTGTATTTAGTTTATTTCAAGCCCCGAGTGACATTTTTTTCAACAGCTTTAATAGATTCATTTTATGAGGACAATTTGAAATTTTATAGTTCAAGTCTTCGCTCACCTCAGCTAAACCAGTTGGGTCACACTGCAAATCCCGCTGCTCAGGTCTGTGGATTGTTCGATCGCTGCCATCTAAGGATTATTGAAATAATAAAATATTACTAATCTGCTGAAAGCTTACTAGACACAATATCAAACCTGTTCAAAATTAGGATTAGTGTTAAAGACTGATACTGAAACATTATAGGTACCTTCAATAGAAGGCAGGCGCTCCCCACTCCTCCCTGTAGTGGCCAAAAGATGGTGATGGGCTTGGTCAGGCTGATAAGGGGGGTTTAGCGGAATAGCTGTTGCAGGAGTTTCTTCCGGTTTCCTCATTTCACCCAGATGCACACCATTCAGAACACGAGACCCTGAAAAACAAAGTAATTCAATTAACCTAAACGGTTCATAGTTGCACACATTTTGTACACTTTATCACAGTGATCAGATCGGACTACAAGGAGACACTGGCAAAGGGACACAGTCCAGCTGAGCAAGCTTATAACATCTGACAGATTACATATCACTCCAGCCAATATGAGAGCCATAGATATATGGAATCACTGTGATAGCAAAAACAAAGACAAAAGTAGTTCCTGCAGAACAAGGCTAGCTTAACATGTATAAATAGCTGCTGGGCCCTTACTGTGTATCATTCTCCAATGCAGACAGCACAATTACTTACGGGATTTGGGCGACTCCTGATTATGGAAAGACCCCCTTGGCGCTTGTGGTGATGAGGATCGATCACGGTCACGTAAAGACTTTTGAGAGACTGATTTGTCGTCTTTCAATGAAACCTTTAATCTTTCCAAATCCGATCCTGCAGAGATCGCATGAAATGAGAAAATCTGAATTTCTTAAATCATACCAGAGTGGACTACTAACAGCATCAAATCAACACATTATATAAATATATTTGTATAGGCTTTTCCACAAGTGTGTACAGACATTTACACGTATGCGGTTATCCCCATCGAGAAGAAATGCATTGCAGTAACAATTTAATTGGCAATCCATCAATGTTTCATGTATGAAGCGAGGACTCACCCCGGACAGTGAATGTGTGCGCAGTATCCCCGAGTTTGATTAGTTCAGCGGTAGATTCCGAACCATCCACATCCCACGATGGGAAAGAGATTTCAGAAGATTGAGCTGAAAACCTGCCAAGATGACTGCAACAGGGTGGTATTCAATTAGATTATTTTATTATTTGGTCGCCATTCAGTGTTTAGTAAACAGCAGTGAATGTATACTTACCCTGCACACGGAGGAGGTTTTAGACCACCCTGCCCGTTCAAAATCCCCTCTTGCTGCACCCTGGAATGGAAATGGTTGTCCGAATCATCTGGAAAAACCAAAACAAAATTACATAGTCGCCATGTGTGATAAGCAGAAGGTTCAGAGTGACAGGTCAAGTCTTCAAATTCCAAAACAAGTTGGAAATGTGTTGAAAGTCCCATGGATGCTCTCACCTCCATTCTGAGAAGATACTTCGCTGATTTGTTCTGTCAGATATTCCAATAACCCATCAAAAATTTCCAACAGATTCTGAATTGATTCAGCGTCTCCCCTGACGATATTCTCCCCTGAACAGAAAGGAATACATTCAAATCAGAGAGCTTTTCCAATTTTACTATTTTTTGCTTACAATATACAATTCATTGTGTCAGGTCTGCAAAGATGATTTCATGGCTCAAGATTATTGGACTAATTATCCCACAAATAATAACAAGGATTCAAGTTGTGCCCATTGTCTACAAAGGATTAGGTTTTACCTGTTATATGGGATAGACTGACTTGTAAATAGTCAAGTGCAAGAGAGTCAATTACAGACTGGACATTGTGTGCGTCATCTTCTGGACCCCGAGAGCTCAGAATATAATCTGCAGAGAGAGGAAAAAAAAAAAGTTTTACAAAAATATACAAATAAATTACATGGCTTAATAACACAGATTGCCGACAGTTAGGAAGATCTTCACACATTATACATACATGTGTTGTTTACAAAAATGTGTAAAGTAGACACTAAGCAGTATAACTGCTACAGATTGGAGTCTGCAACCTTGGTGAACTACAGATATTGATTACGTCTTCCTGGAGGATTTGCCAGAATTCTAGCTGTAAAAGCGTTACGGTAAATTTAGTCTGCCAAAGGTTGCCTAATCGTGCCAAACAGCTTACTGTAGTTATGGTGCAAGAAGTCTCTGGGCTTTGTACCCTCATTATCCTTTGGGTGGGCTCCTTGCATTAATTTGTCTACCTTTTGGGGCCGGAAACATTCAATATTTATGAATCAGCCCAAACAGATTTTGCCAAACAATGTATAATAACACACACATAATCTCATTGGAATACACTATAGTAAAACGTAGGTCTTACCTGGAACTTTCTCTCCTAAAATGGCTTCATAGAGAGAAACAAAAACATGGGCATCGCATTCTATCACGTCTCGGACTTGCAAGTTGATGTGACATTTATTTAGCAGATTGTTGGCAATAGCGACTCCACCTATATCAACCAAAAAAAAATATTCTAAAAGTTATGTTAACTCTTGTGTCTTAATAATGCTTTTGAATAAAACTAAAGACCCTATCAGTCCAGGATTTAGAGATTACCCAATTGTGTTTTTAGAAAAAAGAAGAAAACAACAACAATACTGCATTAAATCGCTCAGCAGTCGTTTTTTTCCCCTTGATAATGCAAACTATCTAAATTTAGTAACAAGTATTTATTAGAGGTAACATCAGCAATAAGCATATGTGAATAGCACAAACATAAAAGCATTTGAACTGAAGAGCTTGCAATCAAGCTTCTAACAGTGTAAGTTGACAAACTGACCAACACCGACCCAATCAGACCATAACTTCCTATTCATATGGAGGGTGCACATATTGTGGCTAAATAATACATTGCTGCAAACTGGTACACAGCTAACAAATATCACTTCAATCCTGGTCGGTTTCTTCTCTCAGTCTGTATATTCTTAAACAAGTAAGACCGAAGGAACAGATGAATTGGAATGAACTGTATACCTCTTCGGTGCAAGACTGTGTGTACAGAAAGGCTTTAAACTCCCGCCATGCATCCCTCCAAAACAGACTGGTAACCAAAATAAACCAACTGTTAACAAAGCATCGCACCTGTGAGCTACTTCCTGTCTACAGATTCTCAGCCACACACTGCAGGGTGACTTCCATAGCACCAGCATAATCAGTAGCGATACACAAGCTTACACTGTAAACAGTCAGTGCAAACTGCAGCAGCATTGGCATTTAACGACCCATAGCACAAGAGGAACCCCAGTGTTCTTTCATTCCAGATGTTGGGGTGACTAGAATTCAGCCACACATTACCCTTTTTCCTTTTCGAGACCATCGTTCAGTTACACATCCTGGGGTGACCCAGTATTTGCAATTTACACATTTTCCTGGCTTATTCTCTCTCTTCCAATATGAGGGAATCTCCAATCACACAGCAGCCATGTACCAATTATTTTAGCTTAGGCCCTATAGGTACAGCAATCCCTTTCCACTCTTGTAAAGTGGTTTATAAGGACCTACTAAATCACTACTGACATTCCTGTACTCTGGGCCCAAACGGTCTCCTCTTGCCATATACTTGCCTCCAGGGTCACGGAGTATGGTGGTCTTCTGTCACATATTAGAGCTTAACACTCCTATGTGCTCACACATGGATCACACTAACCTGCATTCGTGAATTAAGGAACCATGGAATTAAAAAAAAAGCAGAAACTCCTCTTATAGACTGGACCACATTGCACAATTTTCCTCACAGTGTAGGGGCCACACACTGACTCATCTCCTGAGTGCCCAGGCAGGAGGGGAGACACCCTTCACCCACCCCCTGAGTGCCCAGGCAGGGGGGAAGACACCCTTCACCCACCCCCTGAGTGCCCAGGCAGGGGGGAAGACACCCTTCACCCACCCCCTGAGTGCCCAGGCAGGGGGGGAGACACCCTTCACCCACCCCCTGAGTGCCCAGGCAGGGGGGAAGACACCCTTCACCCACCCCCTGAGTGCCCAGGCAGGGGGGAAGACACCCTTCACCCACCCCCTGAGTGCCCAGGCAGGGGGGAAGACACCCTTCACCCAACCTCTGAGTGCCCAGACAGGGGGAGATATTGATATTGATTATGTGGGTGCCCAGGGAGGGGTGGGATATTGATATTGATTATGTGGGTGCCCAGGGAGGGGTGGGATATTGATATTGATTATGTGGGTGCCCAGGGAGGGGGGGGATATTGATTATGTGGGT
>OW240916.1:15127424-15167631 GCA_933207985.1 Pelobates cultripes | reverse complement strand
GGTAGTTCGAGACTAGGCTAGTAATGACGCGTGAAGAGCAGAGTTTCAACGTTAATGAACAGGTTAATTAGGCATGTTTAGCTAGTGGGCGCAGTGAGTGTGAGATATGAGCTGTCCATGCTTAGTATGTATCATAAGTGATGTTCAGGTGTAAGTCTGTTTATATGCAGGTATATATGTGTACACCTGGGCTTGCTTTCCTAACATGTTACACAGGTGACTAAGTGAACACAATGAGTTAAGTGCTTGTCATACAATAGCATGGGTAGACAGAACAGTGCTAGGGGATAAGTCTGGCCAACAGAGCTAATTAGTCAAGGTGGTTGCTAGCTAGGAGTGGTTATCGGGACACAGAGCTATTAACACCTCTGTGTTCTGTAATCGTGGAAAGAGGGTAGCACTGACATTGAGAATAACAAGAGTCTTTACATTGCTGGAGATGATCTTGCTGTGTGTTAGCAGGAGCCGCTTTATCCAGTTGTCACCCAGTACCACCGATGGGCTGCAGCAGGACGTTCAGCATTAGTGGGACCCCGAGATTTTCCGGTCCATGGACCTGTGAACCTCCCCACTGCACTCTGTCATGTCTCCTTGTGTGGTGAGTGCTGTCTAGGCGAGTTCTGCTGCCGGCACTTCCATGAGAGTGTGACTTGATCCTGCTTGCAGTGTCCATGAGCTTTACTGCCCTGTAGTAGACTGGTAGGATAATAGTGGGTGCTTTTCTCTTTGACTGCGTTGTTTTCCTCATTTTTGAGCAGGCGTCATCTTGATCTCTCTGGCAGCTCGCGCACATGGCCGGCGCTCGGCGGCCATCTTGTGTACTGTCGCCCGGGTGATGTTCCCTGCTAGGGTGGTTGATTGGGCCAAGGTTGGTGTGCTGGTTGGTACCTCTGCAGACCGGGATGACCCCCCCGGTCCAGGGGGGGGGGCGGACGCGAACCGCCGGCCAGGAGACCCAGGAAAGCGGCCGTCCCTTCCTGGCTCAAGCCCCAACGAACTCCGAGCCCGGCCGGGTTACTGTCGGTGCCGGACCGGGACCCATGCGGCATCCCCGCTTTCCCCAGTGACTGGGGGTCCTTGTGGACATCTGTGGGACCCTCCGGTCGCGGTTATCCTCCAATATGCTCCGGTTTTTGGGCCTTGGAGCGGGAGCTCAGACAGAACGCGTCTGATCCCGTCGGCGGCCAGACCCCGCCCCCCGCAGATTCAGATTTTTAATGTTTCAGAAGATGGAAACGCGCACATCGATGAAGAAACACTATAACAACTAAGTGAATTAAAAATCTTCTAGTTATGAGGTTTACTGCCTAAAACCAATTATAAAAATGTAATAAAGCTTAATAATTTTTTAAAATGCTGCTCTGCTTGGGAATGTAGGTCACCATAATTATTTGGTTCTTATTGATAGAACTCCTCCCCATCCCAATTACAAACTATTTCAACTAATTTTCAGTTTAGTTATTATCCCCAAAATTCTAGGAAGACAAGCACTTGACACAATACTTATTGCAATCAGTCTGTGTTGTACCAGCTTGATTATCTTTACATTGCAGCCAGCATCTGTCTGCTCTCATTGTTCGCAGTGTTGTCAGCCTCAAGGATCAGCAGTTTATTATAGATTTACAAGTGATTTTCAGAAAGAAACAGTCCTTACTATGTCTGTCAGAGAATTAATTCGGATAGCGAGACAGGAATGCGTCACAATTGGACGATAATCCTTCACTATAATCTCTTAACATTTAGTCATTTGTACGGTTGAAACATGTAACCAGATTGCAGCGACACGCAATCCGGCAGATTACTTACACGAAAATCACAGAGACAATGTGATGTCAAGAGCCGGCTGGAAGCCTCGTTGCTTTCTATTAACATGTAACCACAAAGCGAGATTTCTCACTAGCTAACACAGATATCGTTTTTCCTCTTCTGCTGGTCCATGAGAAAAATCCCAAATAACTACTTACAGTGAACTGGTTGTGAATAATTTAACTTACCTGCAAACGCTCTATATACATTGAATACACCACGGGAGCCCAAAAGGCAGATCCCCAGATGGTTTAAAACGTCAGCTCCTGGAGGGTGGAGCCTGACAACGAAACCAAGCGGACGCACAATAGTGGAGCTCCCGCTTGGATAATCATAATCCAGCCGATTTGGGGGCACCCAATACCTACCTTGGTCACAGAAGCTGTGTCTAAAACCGGGACAGTCAGCCAAAGCCGCCGATGCCGTTTTTTTTCTTACGCCCGGCTCCAAAACACGACGCCGAAGCGGTAAGGCCTACCACGCGGGCGGGCGGACGGCAGAGAGACTCAGGGGAGGGAATCTGGCCCTGGGGCTCACCTGACCTGGAAGACTGGTACCACAACCTGCCACACACAGGTGAGATGGGGCGCAAGTCTCAGAAACCACCCACACATACCCCAAGGCCACAGCGCGACATAGGCCAGATGTTACAGGCCCCAGGTGCAGCGCGGACCACGTCCCATCGAGACACCTCCCCACTGCCCTCAGAGGAAGGAGAACCACCTGATAGCCCACTCACTCCATGTCATGCAGCTCCCCCACGGGTAATGGAGGATAATGCCCCAGCATCCAGGAGTGATATCCAGGCCATGCTGACAAGCCTGCAACAGAACCTCAGGCAAATGTGGGAGGCTGACCTGGCAGTGCTAGAAGGGGATGTACATGCAGTGACACTACGTACACAAGCCACAGAGAATGAAGTGGAGACCCTGAAACAAGGCCTACAAGAGTTGGGGGAGAAAGTACAAAAACTAACCACCACACAGACTACCCTCTCCAGACAAGTCAACCTACTGGATGACAGGGGAGACGCAAAAATGTCAAAATCAGAGGGGTACAGGAATCCATACCGCTGGAGGAACTACCACATTTCATCAGACGCCTCGTAGCTGCACTACTTCCGGCCAGACAAGCCAAAACCTTCTTATTCGACGGAGTCTACAGAATTGCGAAATCCCCGCAGGCACCTAGCGCAGCACCGCGAGACATCATACTACGGTGCCAGTCCATGTCAGACAAACTGGGACTTTTAGCAGCGCTACAGGGAAAGACTCCTATGGAATTTGAGGATCGCCGTTTATCCTTTTTTCAGGACTTGAGCAGAGCCACACTACTATGGCGCAAACAAATGCAACCACTTACTAAACCGCTCCATGCAGCAGGCATTGCCTAAAAGTGGTAGACTCCGGGGACCCTATGGGTTACCAAAGACAACAAGCATTACAAGGCCATGGACCCCTCTGAGGGCCCAGGTCTAATGGCAACACTGGGACTCCCAACTATGCCGACAACTTCAACACCACAGCCAGGCCACCGACCCAGGAGGGTGAAAGCAACAACAACAGCTACACCCAGACCCCATGGAGACACCAAGTCCTGAAACGGCGCGCTTGGTCTGGGTCTCTTGGACTCTTACTAAGACTCTCTTACTAAAATGTTTAGTAACGTTTACAAGCTTTAGTATTACTGGTTCGCCCCTTTCGGTTATAGTGGGATAGCGACCTATTGGAGGCTCCACCAGCCGGCTCTGGCGACAACCCACCCCCACCCCCCCTTGCCCTGGGGTAATAGGGTACTACCAGCACGGGAGCTTTACACGCACACATAGCCTAACGCTTTTTTCCTCCCCTCACGCCGTGGGTTCTTTGCCCTCTGGGCGCAGATAGGCTACCATACAGCTCCCACCCACCTAGACACCTACTAGACTCAAATATGTATTACATCGCGCTTACACACAGCCACCTCCATCACTATATATAGTTAAGCCACACAGCGCACCTCCAATCCAGGCGAGAGCCATGCAACTTCCGAAGGAATGTATAATAGACATAACCTAAAACCACACAGGGTGCCGCTGAAGGGAACGTCACGACGCCCCACTCACCCAACACGGCTCTAGACCTGGACTCCATATGGAGCACCATAATCAAACAGATACCAGAGATCAGATGGGGATTTGACCCCCACAGACAAAAGCTTATCGGATACTACATGCCCCACACGCTAGATGGCTCCAAAGTACCTGCGCTGGTACGCATAGACGAGTGAATATTCACCCAAAACTTCCACAGTTAAGGCCCACGTTACAACATCCCAGCCCAATATAACTTAAAAAATATGCGAAATGTATCTCAACAGTATATTCAATGTAGAATGTTCCTGTGACCCATGCACATAGGGTTGCGGTAATTTTAACAGGTCGGTCTTTTCATCGCATGAAAAATAAAGATTTACAAAAAAAACAAAAAAAACAACGTCAGCTCCCATGATGTTTTAGCATTCTAAAAGGCATGCAAAGCCTCATGGGATATGTGGTTCTACAACATCTGGGGATCTACCTTTTGGGCACCCTTGGAATACACCATATATCATAAAGATACACGGCGTATTAAAAGTAAAATATACTCCCCTTTTCACCATTCTAGAATAGACTCATGGGCGTTAAATTCACCTTTGGGCCGCCATCTGTTCATTTTTGATTACCTGCTTGCGACATATCCCCAAGCAGGAAGCAGATCAAATCTTGTCAGTGACATTGGTACTCTAGCTTTGTTGCGATAGAGCCGGCATCAGAATGGAGTGACATCACTTCACTCCGTTCCTAAACTCCCTAGGCTCCGTCAATTAGAAAATCCCTAGCAAATGCTAGAAGTGCAAAACTGCTAGCGCAGTATATAGATAATTCATGCTCATTAGACTGAGCATAAGATTTTGTTTGGGGCATGACAGGTGTCTTTCAAGACCAATGGGGTCATTTCTGTTTTCAGTAAATTAATAGCACATTGCATTTAAGGAAACCTGCATTGTAATCATGGCACTGACAGTCACTGTTTTTTTTATTGTTAATATCAACGTTCCCTTCCACACAAAGCCACGTATTGTCCATTGTCAGGGAAACTTGGTGCATTTGAAAGAGGACAGTAAGTAAACAGCAGATCTGTGAATGAGCAAACTCTCTGCTTATTCAACCACAGAAATGTACCCATGCAGACATGTTATGTTCTAATCAGCCCATAAACAAACCTTTCCCCTACAGACACAGTCTGGCATTGGAAAGTTCTGATATGTTGCCAGATAGGACTAAACGCATTAGAAATAAAATAAAATAAATAATAATAATAGAGGATAGAGCTATAGTTTATACTCACAGCCGGTGTCTTTTAGACGGTTGATGGCATTTGAGAGGAGGCGGACACATCCGAGAAAGCCAGCTCCCTGTTTCTTATGGATCTTTTTGTGATTCCAAACGCTGATAGTGATGGAGTCTGACTTCCCAATGTACCTGGGAGAAAGGAATCCGGAGGAAAACAATGAGAGTCAAACAGGAATAACGATAGAAGGGGTTGGAGAACATTTTGTATAACTGAAGGATCACAGCTAGACTGAAAGCCCCGCGGCTCAGATTATGTAGACTGTCAGATTGTGTATTTACTGTATAGCTAGGTCTATAACCATTAAACACTGGCAAAGAACTGACAAGAAAAATTCTAATTTGAGGCCAAAACTGAAGATTTGGAAAGATCCAAGTTAGATATTTTCTCTCTTTTTTTAAGTTTGACTAATCTGACCTACAATTTGCAAGTCTCTGTTTAATTATTAAGCCTGGTGAACAAAACCCAAAGACAAGCATTCTGTATTATACAGCACCTCCCGTATTCAATGGATATACATTAGACATGTATAGTGTTAATAGGGACCGTTATTTGAAAATTCAATATATTCAGTTTTCTGTACTCAATATAAAAATAGGAGATATCTTGAGAAGTCAGAGCAAAAATCTCTAGATTGTTTTGTGAGGAAACACTAAATGCTCAAAGGTACGCTATAATTTCATGACACAAATAAAATACACATTAAATCATAACTAGCCAGTCACTCAAACACACAGAACTAGCATTCTACTCACCTATACATACACGTACCTCCCAAGATTGGGAGTATTCACTCAGGACAGTGGGGTGGGTGACACACAATGTGATTAGAAACTGACCAGGCTGGAGAGAAGGATTGTCAGCCTCTCAGGGGAGACCATGGGCAGCTGGGCACCCTGATAGCACGCTACTGATGTGCTCACTAAGGAGAATTCCCTGCTGTATCCTGGTGTGAGATACCTGGCTATGAAAACATGGTATGGCAGGATATTTTTGGAGGTCACTTCCCTTGGACTCCCAGGCAGGGTTAACACGTTTTCATGGACACTTAATTTGTTAATGATGAAGGGCCCTATATAACGAATGCTGTCCTGAGATCTGCAGAATTTATATGCTTCAGGATTCCTCTATAAATGAGCTAATTTCATACTTTTAGCACTGGAATTCCACATTTTGGAGGAAGGCACTTTTCATGTCCTGCCTATAAGTTAGGTATCTGGAAAATCATGGGAGATCTGGTAATCTTGGTGTCCAGGAGCAAAAACACAAAAAGATGATATGAGATCTTCGGCTCTTCCTGACCAGCAGGGAAAGAAATTTCTGGCACCAATCCCACTTCTATGTTGTCATGATGAATTGGTGCGCTGGGTTTGTCATAACCTTCATTAAGAAATGCCCGATTCCATCCAGGGGAAACCTATTAATCTGGAAAATCCACCGTAATCTTACTGCAAATATTACAGCATAGCCTGAATTTGTGCCACATTTTTAGAGCTTAACAACTAGTGGCTCTGCCCTGCTCTGCAATTGTAACAAATTAAGTGGAGGGGAACACATGGACAGAGACGTAACCAAGCCCTTTTTTTTCAGCCACGTTTTCTTCTGCAAGATTCTCAAAAAATATTTTTTTTAAAGGATATCATATTTTACACGTCACTTGGAGAGATTGTACAATATAAGGCCTGGAGAGACTCCATATACACGCGAAGGCTGGTGTACTTCCAAGCTGTTCGCAGCAAACAGAACACTTGCAGACCAGGAACAGGCTCCGTCAATTAGGAAATTCCTCCCGCCCCCCCCCCCTTTTTTTTTTTACATTAATCATCTTCCACAATCCAGTAGTTTCAAGAGCACGCAATTGGTTGGATTTAGTGAATATAATTGCTCACTAAGAGTAGAACAGCTGCACCTGGTCAAGGCCTCAAAGGCTTAAACCACTAGTCTGGGGATACTGGGTCTCTTGTAGAGAGTGAACCTGATTTGATATTTTTGTTCTGCGCTGCTACTGTGGTTAGATTCAGCTGGAAAAGCTAATGGTATAGGCTTAACGCCCAGAATGGGTTCTAAACACAGCACAAGCTATTAGCCTTTGTCCAGTCACAGTATTGCTTTACACAGAAGAAATGGCTGCGCCACAAACCAAACAATGTTATAACAATCTTCAAAGATAAAACAAAACAAAGATAAAATATTGCTCAGTATTAATATATAGTCCAAAAAGTTCTCACAAAGATACTTCGAGCGGATGAAGCAGCTATAGCGGTAAGATGAGATGTGAGGTAGCTTCGGACTCGGAGGGTCATAGCCTCTTCAGATAGTTTGTAGCACAGTATTGATTTACCCCGACTTTCAACTCCCTGTTTGCATTCAGATTACACAGTCGAAGGCTATTGAAATGGTCATGTATAAGTCAGACCACTTTCCAAAGCTCTGGTTTGCAAAAAATCTTTTAGTCTTCTGCATGTCAAGCAAATTCGTCAAATCTTTGAACATATAAGGATGTCAGGTGAGTTTTATGAGAAGCCAGCAGTAGAGACAGAGCTCCATATGAAATAGCCAGGAATTACAATATTAGGAGCCCTGTCTACCCGTATTCGCTAGACGTGGCTGTACAGTGTGATTTTAGGTGAGGAAGCGGTCTAAAGCTAAACAGACAACATCGCTTGCTACAATGTAAAGTAAAAATACTGCCGCTGTAACAGGATAAACCAGTCTGAGGTCTCGGAGACTGACAGAAACAATGAGTTTCTGTGCTACAATGGTTTCATTTAATAACATGTCACTGGGTCCCTGAAGGGACAATAGGAAGTCAGCGAAATTATGTCATAGTGAACAGTCCAGCACGCCTCCTGTTTCAGGAGAGAAACATACAGAGTGTACGAGGAAAGAAAAGAATTCTGACCAAGAACTGCGATCTATTCACATTGCTGACATAATCCAAACAGGATTTACAGGACCGGTGGTCTATTCCCAGTGTCATTATGATTCCGGCTGATCTATTCTCAGCGCAAAGTGTCATCCAGACTTCCCAAGATGCTGATCATCGGAGCTAGTTATAATGTGAATATAACCCAATCGCTGTTCTCTAGGTGCAGTGATCTATTAATTGACCCGGAGAGTGTTTTCCAGATCTGGTGATCTATTTATAAAGTGAATATGATCCAATTGCCATTTATCAGAACCACTGATCTATTTATAAAGTATTTCCAGAACCAGTGATTTATTTATAATATAATCCGGTCAGAGTAAATATGGAAAGGACAGGATCTCCCAAGAGCAGCGATTCATCCAGTTAAACTTTCCCATGTGGTTTGTTCCAGGCCCAGTGATCTATTCACAGAGTTAATGAGTTCCAGTCAATGTTTCACAAATGACTGCTAATCTATACAGATATTAAACAGCATTTAGTGTTTACCAGGACCAATAATCCATTTGCAGCAATAACGACATTCGATCTGCATTCTGCAATACCGGTGGTCTATTTGATGACAATAAAAGTAACAGTAGAGGTCTTTATCATATTACAAACTAATGGTGGGCACAAAGTTTCCCAACCCCTCCATGAACACTGCTCTCCTTTAATCATATTACATTTGTTTGTTTCAATGGCAAAAATAAAACATGTAGTCTCCCCCCACCTCTGCCTTCCAGTCCATATTTCACTTACAAATCATAATGCTGGTTCCATTTTGGGTCCAGGGTATTCTTCACGGTGTCTGTGGAGTGACATTGCCCAGACCCGTCAACCACGACCTTCGCAAAAGGGTCTGGTAGCCCTACAGTGGGTATAAGAGAACAATGAGAGGTAAGGCATCTGTACCGGCAGAACAACCCCCCCTTATCAGCAACACATTTGCAAGCTAGATGATATTACCAGCATTCCATGCAGAGAGACAGAATTACAAGTATGCATTGTTTCATGCCATGCACAAGGACATGCTGTCTAATTATCCAACAAATACATTAAACTCTTGGCTAAACTCTCCCCCCTCTCCCGGCAACAAACATGGAGAGAATCGTACAATCAAAGGCAATACTCACTGAAAAAATCCTTCTTCACAAGATTTTTCGCACACAACACTGCAAAAAGAAAGAAAAAAAGATCAATTATCATAAAACATTTAAAGGGCAGGTTTCGACATGCATTGCTTTAACAGAGAAACAGATTGCTTTATTAGCAACTCGCCGAAAACAAGCAAGGCAGAGAGAGTGTTAAATATATTAAATCACTAAACAGGCCTTATCTATGTAACCCTCAGAATGCCGACGTAAAGATGCACACGGGTGTTACTTAATGCTTCTGCTGCCACCTGTGTGCACAACACATAGAAAAGCCAACACAGAGCTCTGGCACTCAAGAAGGTTAAAAAAACAAGTGGATCTTTATTTTATTTTTCACTGAATGGGTGCTTCCATAGTGGCTTGATTGTCCACCAGCTTAGATATTAAAACTTTTGAAACATGCAAGTTACAGTACATTTCTCCTAAAGAAATGTGTTTTGGAATGACCCGTTTAAAAAAAAGAAATAAATGTAAAAAACCTAAGTGGTTTTACCTGTGCCGTACAGGAAACCAAGTCAATTAGTGATGTTTATAAAACCATGTAGGAACTCCCATTTAGCTATTTTGAGATATAAAGAATTGGTTGTGTGTGTCAGTTTGAACACGTAGGAAAACCCTCCTCGTAGACGGATCAGGATTTCCTATTTATATTCTGTGCTATAATTAAATGATACATACAATGATCATCTATCACATATCTTCCCTAGAGCAGCTGATACAAATAACCAGTTTTGTGGCACAGATATTTACATGTATCTGCCATGTGTTAAGAAAATATATGAATGAAGGTTCTCCCCCCCCCCCATCCCCCTTGATGAAATAGGACAATAACTAAAATATTATAAATAAATAATTCAATATAAAACATTTCTGAAAAGTGTCAGTGGGTTAAATCTGTTTGTTTAAGATCCCATAGAAAGCCCGGCAAACATTACCAAAATATTCCACAGTGCTGTACAATTGGTAAACAGACCCAAACAGGTAATCATTACGAAACCAGTTTGACATACAGGAAGAGGAGGCGATGAGGGCCCCGTCTAAAAGGAGGTGAGGCTTTCAGTCTAAAAGGAGGTGAGGCAGAATTAAACAAAGGTGAAGGTGCAGTATCTGATGGGAATATGTATGCTAGGGGAACGAGCAATACAAAGCACATAAACATTACTTGGTAGGCAATGTATACTGTAGACAATATGTGTGACCTACAGGGAGAATTTTCCTTCCAGATCTAAACTGCTTCTTGTTCTATAGAAAGTAATTTAGCAGGCGATATTCTCTAACTGTATGCAACAGTAAATGCTTAAACTATCAATTCCCCATTTAACAGGGTCTTTACTACATTGCACCCCCTCCACAGACTAGCGATGGCTTACATTGGCACCCAAAATATGTGTGAATTATATTTTCCACAAAAGGTTTGTAGTTTATAAGCTACAATTCCCATAAAGCTCAGCCAGCCAAGCTTTATAAACTACAATTCCCATAAAGCTGAGCCAGCCGAGTATCGTGAAGTACATAGGTTACAAGCCTACAGTGTCCCGCGCTTAACTGGCACTTCTTCAAACTAATGAGAGCTTATACCAGCCACCCCGCTGAGCTCATACGTGTAGAGTACAAGGGTCATGCAAGGCAAGGTAGACTTGGAAATATGAAAAGAAGATCACAGAACATGTACGGTCAATATTTATTCACAATTAAGTTAATGTTAATTAAGTGATATGTAATAAGAAGCCAGATTTGCCAAGGGCTGTTACAAGTGGTAAGACATAAAGCTGAGCAGATTAGCAGTCTGCGTGAATATATAAATAACAGCGACTGGAGTCGAGCAAGGTTAACACAGCTTGTGTAAAGGTACACAGTGTTACTGGGAGACCGGAAGCTTAAAGTCTGTGTAAAGACATGCAAAAATACCTGGAGACTGCGCCTTAAAGAAAACCACTTCCATGACAAAATACAACTCACGCAAACAAATGGTTCCTTTTTTTTTTTTTTTTTTTAACTTTATGCATCACTCAAAACACTGGCTCAAAGCAGGATTCCAAAATTCCAAACCTTCTGGCCCTTTGTCCCCCAAGCAATGCATTTTAAGATTCTTAATCACCCTCTGTTTGGCGTGAATAGGATTTAAAATGACATATTTAAGAGACTATTGAAGTTATTCACAAAGTTCCAAACGCACAGCGGATTAGTAAAATTATGTACAATGTGCAAATTGTAATATTTACGAAAATGCATATCCAGAGTAAATCTGGTGCGTTTCACCAAATCTGCATATTCTAATTTTAAAACTCCAGGGTCAAGTAGAAAATCAGCAATTTATAGTTGTGAATAGAATGTGTGTTTTTGCAGGTTTATCAAACCCTTAAACTTACTGAATTCACACGGATCTATTCTAACAGTAAACATTGCAGGGGTAAGGGAACAGGGACACTGCAGCAAGACCACTTCAATACGATAAAGTGATCTGGGTACCCTTTATGAAGAGCCCAGGTGGTTGCCATTTGCGCTGCACTCAAACGGCTGAAAAAAAACAATGTTCATATTGGTTCAATTGTAGCCAGCTATCAATCAATTTTGTATCGTAGGATGAGTTAAAATTGCTGTTTGCGGATAAACGAGTTTAAGTTGTTATGGCAGTTGGAGTGTTCCTTTAATAACTTGTTGATAAAGGGTGAAATCTGATTTCGGAGTAACGAATAGGACGATGGAATGGAAATTAAATTTGGGTTTCAGCTCTCCTTTAGATTAACAGCAATAGTAGGGGTGTGCAAAAGATTAAACGTGACGGCGTGGAGGCGTTTTAACATGGTCCAATCATTCACAAATCCTTTGGATGACTAGATCAGATGCAGTTTAGTACGGATTCAGTGAATGCCTAGATTAAAGGTCAATCTATTGATCTTAACTCTGCATGATTTCAAAGTATATGGTGAATACAACACAGTGCAGACACTTTCAGTAGAGTGACTGAGATTGGAACGAACTGTAAAAATAAATAAAGAAATCAAAAATAAAATCATTGTTAGGAAGAGGACATGCTCTAGAGCCGTCACTCAGACATCGTCTGGGCTGACTACATCAACTTTTTCCCACATGTTGGTGCAGTGGTCTCCTCTTACTTCAGAGTGAAAGAAGTAAGTTGTGTCTTGGGCTACAACAAGCCCATTTGTAATACAAAGTCTACACACTTTACAATATTATTAAGGGGAGTTTAAGAACAAAAATGATTTTGACAAGAACAATAGGTTGATGATGACCCTGCTCAGACGAGCTTAAAATGAGACTTGTGTGCTATGAACTGTAGATCCTACGTATACTAGGTTTAAAAAAACGTATGAGGCAGACGGAAGGAGGAGACATATAGGGAGATGCCATTCGAGATATCTCATGTGAAAAGGGCAATAAACAGGCACAATGGAGAGGAGAGACAGACTGACACTGTCCCTGTCACTCCAATGGGTATTCTATTCTGAGTGTATCACAGAATATACATACTGTATACCTAAAAGATATACCTTACCGCTGGCTAGATAGTCCTATGTACGCTTTCAAAATAAATAAATGTATTGCTGGAGTAAAAGGACTAAATAAAAAAAATGCATCATTTCTATAAAGTTAAATCTAAAAAGCAGTCCAGTTTAGGACTCCCCACTCACAAATACTGTATAAAATAAGGACAAAAAGAATATAAAGGGAATTGCAATCTCAGACACACCATACACTTAGTATGATTGGCACCCAGATAGCTTTCATACATGCACATGTAAGATCACAAGTTTACCCATACAGGAATAAAACTATGTGGCAATCCAATACAAGCCAGCTGACAACTGCTATTAAAATTGTGTCTTTGTTTCTTCATTTTACTTTTTGTTTCATGAATGAAACTACTTACAGAAATTTCAATCAATCAATCAATAAATAAAGGATTCAGGAAACTGAGAAGTCTGTGTTCTGCATGCAAAGATGGCTGCTTTTCTACTGTATTTGTATTTAGTTATGCATTACTGGGTGGGGGGATGGTGGGTTCAACTGGAGCTTGGAATGTCACTTAATCTATTGAACGTACACACCATCATCACAATGTGTCCAACAGCCAGCTTATGATGACCCACAAACACCACTTGGCAAAAGAAACCTATATCTGTTGCCCCAAGGATGCCTATTCTGCCTGGGAGATAAATCGATTTGTAGAACATCTACATATTCCCCATGTATAAAATGTTGGAATTACAAAGAATTACAAGTAAACATGAGCACGTTTGGCTGGAATGCATCTAGAAATTTAACATACAGTGTTATTCGCCAACGTGAGAATTTTCGCAATTCAAAGTGATTTTCGAATGTAAAGCTTCTATCCACATTCCTAATGTCTTCGAAAGTTCGTCCTTTCACCCCGTATTCACATACGAAAAGGGTTTTGATTAAAGTTTATTTTCGGTTAAGATGTGAAAATAATAGTGTGGGATCACACTGGTACAGGGAAAGGGGGGGCAGCTTATCTTGGGGATCCCGTGCAGTCGCTCAGACTGGGAGGGGCTCCTGACTGATACACACAGGACATTCCTACCATACCAAACCGCTGATTAGAGGCTGAAATTCTAAAGGGAAAACAGTGATCCCCATCACTGGCAATACACTATTACTCCTTATACTGGGGTGGGTTTAACTCCTGCACTGCTAGAGTGTGGATCCCACCAACAGCAGCAGATCTTTATATTAACTAGTCAGGAACTAGCTCGCCATTAACACAATGTAACATTAGGTCACAAATCTGCTTTTACTCATAAAAAACACTTTATTTGGACACATTTTATTATAAATGACGGACCCTTCTTATTTAATGCAGTATACCTAGCTCTGTATTACAGAACATTTAATCGCATTCTTCAGTAGAATCCTAAGAGCATTCCCTTCCTTTTTTAACTCCTTAAGAGCTGGATATCTGGTGAATTGCTAGATACCTTGGCAGGCCTGTATTAAAAAGGTATAATAAATTTGGAGTTTAGTAATTAACCTGCAAATGTTTACGTTAATTACATACGTCTCTACGCGTGCAACAAATCAAAGAATAAGCGGCATTGGATGCAGAACCTACATTATATCATTTATTGCACTCATCTAAAGCTCGTCGCAGGCCTGTAAATATTTACAAACAGGACTTATTCTAGAAACTCAATATATGTGTAGTGATGTATCAGACAGCAGCACCAATCCGCCGGGTAACTACGTCTTTGCGGCTCCCACAAAACTGTAAAATCTCTTATCACCACTTCATTATCCCTGAATGCTCTAATCACTTCTAAAACACAGCAAGGGACACAGACTGCATGCATTAGTCTACATACAGCACCGGTTAGTGTTTAAACAACTGCCCACACTGCAAAGGTTAACAAGGGGTACAGGGATGTGTTATAATCATGCCAGGAAACCTGCATATTATCAGTGATTAGACTCCTGCCTGCAGTGCAGGGGTTAACATAGACTGCACACATTATCCATGTTTAGTCTCCTGCCTCGACATCATGGCATTGTTATATTACAGACAAGGAGTTTCCGCTCCAGGTCCTCCCACTCAGACTCCAAGAGACGCTCCATGATCCCAGTCCTTCTCCAGACACAGCCAGGTGCGAATGCAGGAATGTCAGGTACATACATTAACCCACAGCTGGCCATACCGCAAGGGCCCCAGGTGATAAAACACGCACACGGTGGAATGTATCATTCATAAAAATCTCTTCCCGGACCCCTAAAACAAGACGGATTCTTATAGACTGTTAATTAGAGCACTTTGAAATCCATTCAATAAACAGCAAATTGTAAGGATTTGATAACCAACGTGTACACTTTAGAGAAAGGGGGGAAAAAATGGATTTTACAAAATTTAAAAAATTGCAAATTGAGATTTTCTTTTCCCGACATCTGTATATTTTTGGTGAAAATTTCACCAGGAGGCTTTCAGTTCATCAATTCTTGACATTTAGCGGATAAACACCTCTCACCATGGTGATAAAAAGACACATTTTTAATTAGAACGTAGTTTTCATACTTTACACGGTAGCTGCCATGCTTCACGATGACGAGAGCAAGCTGTACCGTGTTGTCACCGAGACACTAGCACCATGGTTTTTAGACCAGTTGTCGGCTAAAGCGACAGATAATCTAAATGAAGACGAGTCTCTCACTGCTGTAGTTTGAGAGAGTTTTTACACAGGGTCCACTTTGCTGCCAGCACACATTTCCAGGTGAATTGGAGAATAGCATAAAATACATTAAAACATATATTAGCAAATCAACAGAAGCACCACGATTGTTCATATAATTAAACCTCTAGATTAATCCACCTCCAATATGGCAAAATCTTTACAGCATAACAATGTTACCCTGTAATTGTACACGAAAGACTAGAGACAATACAGGGATAGTTGTGAAACAGTTACACAGACTGACTTTGAATCAACATAACATAACATATACAAACAAACCCTGTCCTGCTATATCTAGGGAGATGAATCATACAATTCACATTTTTTACCAAAAAAACAATATGCAACTATGCGGTTTTCATTCAGTGCTTTAGATACTAGGGCCACCCATTAGACGGGCACTTTTTTAAAACTTAACAGATCCACAGAGTGTAAACTATGATCATACCTCCCAAGTGTCCCTATTTAGGAAGGACAGTCCTTATTTTGGTCCCAAATCCTTTGGTTCCCTCTTTCCCATCCAAATGTCCCTCTTTTCTAGCAGCAAATGAACCCTCACAAGCCACAATCACCAAGGACAATATGATGCTTCAAAAACACAGGTGGTGCCCATTCAGAGTATTTTCATGTTGTCATTTAATGGCCACCAACAAACACAGTAACAAACTAACAAAAATAAAAAAGTTCCCCAGAGTCTTATATCTTATATTACGTCATTGCCCTTTGCTCACTCCCAAATTTCATTGTGACCGTAATATGTTTGTGTGCTATACTGCAGCAGTAATCCGGTGGCCCTCACCACACTCGTGGCCGCCACGTAACAATACCACTCGTGGCCGCCACGTAACAATACCACTCGTGGCCGCCACGTAACAATACCACTCGTGGCCGCCACGTAACAATACCACTCGTGGCCGCCACGTAACAATACCACTCGTGGCCGCCACGTAACAATACCACTCGTGGCCGCCACGCAACAATACCACTCGTGGCCGCCACGCAACAATACCACTCGTGGCCGCCATGCAACAATACCACTCGTGGCCGCCATGCAACAATACCACTCGTGGCCGCCATGCAACAATACCACTCGTGGCCGCCATGCAACAATACCACTCGTGGCCGCCATGTAACAATACCACTCATACAATTCTACTCATGGCTACCATGTAAAAATACCACTCGTGGCTGTCCACGGCCCATGCCCGCCAATTATGCAGGACTTTCTTCATGTAAAACAAGATGTAGATCAGCATGCTACATTTTGGGATGTATGCCACCCTACATTGGACTGACACATCGAAATGTCACTGTCATTTGAATACTGCGGCCGTAGGAAGGACTGACCCATAAACATATCACCGTCATTAGTATACTGCGGCCCTAGAGAGGGACTGACCTATAAAACACGTCTAGGCCATTAGTATACTGCGGCCCTAGCCCAGACTGACCCATAGACATGTTACGGCCATAAGCACACCGCGGCCCTAGGACGGACTGATCCATAAACATGTCACTGTTATTAATACACTGCAGTCCTAAGACGGACTGACCTATAAACAGGTCTCAGTCCATTGAAGCTCTCAAATCGTAGTTTTTAAAGTTAATATGTCCTCCTCCTATACGACTAATGTTCAGATTATTTTGTAGCAGCTTACTAAGACATTTTTTCAGCTATGACTAGCTAAATAGTTGAGAAATGTTCAGAAGGAGTGTTATTTTAACAGTTTATTTTCTTGTCATGTGGCGCTTCCTGTCAGCAGTCGCACAGGGGGGCCCTACGGATGAAAAGAATCTCTCAGTAAAATGGTCATTTTGAGATGATCGCGTCCCTTTAACAGACACTTTCCTTTTCGCTCGCTTCATTCAGAGACAGTGAGTCACTTCCCCCCTTGGCTGCATTTCTTAGTACGGACCCCGCCTGGTGTTAAATCTTTCCCTGGAACTCTGTACACCTGACAGACCGGCAGGGAAGTTTACATTCTTGCATTGTTACAGAGACTAGACACTGTCCTGTTTATCACAGGAGTGGGGAGGGGGGCTTGTAATCATTTTAACCTAGTTTAAAAAAAAAAAAAAAAAAAAATTGTGATGGGAACGATCCTATGGATTTCAGGGAATGGAAGAAAACTAATCTCTCTCTCCCCAGGAATCATGAGAAAGCACAAAGAATTCTCGAGAAATTCTGAAATATACATGCCTGAGGTGAACAGTGTGTATTCCAAGTACAATGTATTTGAGATGTAGGATCTATAATTATATCTCATGGATGAGTGCCAGGTAGAGGCATCGTACATTAACAAGTTGGTTTAGTCCCAAAACATTTCAATTACCTGATATTTAAAGACACGCTGAAGGTAAACTTGGCCGTGGATCTATGATTGGGCAATGGATGTCACATTAGGTAATGATTGTGGGAGTATCAATGAAATGCGGGGACTGGTAAAGAGTCTCAGCCATGAGAAATCAGTTCATGTAGCCATTTCTCTTCATCTAGACAAATCAGGATTTATTAAAAGACTGCCTGGCTTCAGTTCCAGGTCAAATTCATCTAACCCAGTATGAGCTGCAATCTATGCCATTCACAAAACATTCAGCAACAAAATGACAACACATGGATAGAAGAAAGAGACAGTCATTATGCCTATAAACTACATTGCCGTACCATAAATAAATAAAAATAAACTGCTACCTTTACAATCATAGACATGTTATACAACATGTATAATATGTCTATGTTTACAATGTGTTGTTTAGAACTCTACAAATCTGCTAGCTCCACCGTGCTTTGTTTAAAACTCTACAGATCAACTTCCGCCTTAGCGCCTACAAACATCAGACTTGCTCCTCAAATCATTCTGCTTTAAATACAGTGTTTTGAGCAAGGACCAGTTCCCTCTAATTTACATTATTTGTGCAAGACAGACAGCTAGCAGGAGAAGAGAGAGGCACACTATGTAACAGATATAAGCTGAGCTTTCATGGTCTGAGGTCAACCTATTTTATCCTCTTGCTGCCCTAAAACAAGAGAGAAAAGGTTTTTAGAACAAACCGATCTTTCCACAGATGATGGCATTTTTGGCTGACCGTTCAAGCTCAGCTAAGAGTCAGACTCCTTTCTACAATCCTGTTACTGAACAGGTCACAAGCGGCAGCCTTTTATAAATCTGGAGAATCCTATTCTATTACCTGAGAACTATTCCTCTTGGAAACAAAAGCTATTTTCTTCAGTTAAACAAAATAGAGAAAAAAAAGAAAGAATGCACACCCTGACATTTAAAGGATAGAAAACACAGGTAATGGAGTATCATCTGCCCTGCTCAAATTAAAAGAAAACAAACACATCTAGCGAACGAAGCCCAACGCTCAGACAAAGAATATTTCCTGAGGCTGAAGAGACAGACACTGCAGATCTTTGGCATTCTGCGTTCAAACACTGGAACAGAAAGCACTACTCTGGACACGCATAGTTTAATTAGCATGCTGCTGAAATAGCCAATAGTTATATACAATGGAACCAGTGAATCTCTCCATCTTTAAAACACTGCATAAAATAACGAAAGGTCTGAAGTCTCGGAGTAGATTAAAGGACCACTTCAAACCTCAAGAGAACTTTAGCTTACTTTAGTAATTTAGAGGTTAACGTTTTTTTCCCCTCTTATTTTATAAAAGTGCCAATTTCAAGAAAAATCACACTTTTACGAACCACCTTGGTAACGTCTCTCGGTTGTCAAGGTTCCCTCAAGGAGGACGCAAGGCCTTCTAATGGAGAAGCAGAGCCGGCATACAGCTGCCATTGCCTCTATGTGAAGTAATAGATTACCAGGGAGACCATCACTATTTCCACCGCTGGATTATAGGTGAGTAACTCCATTTTTAGAAGATGGGGAGGGGGGGGGGAGATCTCCTAAAAATGGAAACTTTCTTTTTAACATTGGAGTGTTCATTTAAACAGAAAGAAGTTCTGACATAAGTCAGAGAGAGAGATTTATTCCCCGTATAAAACACATCGAGGAAAAACTCAAATTGCGGTGTAAGGATGATACATGAAAAATAGGCATTTTTAGGGAACGTACGTTATAAGTAGCATCATATAGAGGGATGCTGTTTTGTGCATGGCACCCTGCGACCATCAAAATTAATAGTATATTGAATCCAGTGAAGAAATAGGCAACTTTAAAAGTACAACCGTCCCAACTTAGATTTGACATTTCCATGTTTAAATATTTGTTTTTAATGGTCATGTGTTTTTATATTTTTTGATTAATATGTAATAAATACAAATTACGAGCGTATCTAGTGGAATCTACATCATTTAACTATGGTACAGGAGGGGGATAGGCGTCACCCCAAACTGGCATTGCATGCGCTTTTAACCAAGAGGCAAGAATATTGTGTCTGCTTTTCAAATACTACACCATGTGTGATCCTGTCTTTCTTTTTTGGAGTATATACTGATAACCATAGGTATAGGTATTGTACCACCTTGATGAGGGGAACATGTTATTGAGATTTGAGCCAGTCATTGTAGGCTCCATCTAATGTGAGTGACTATTATCTACATAGTGGATACCACTGTTTTGCTAACATTTCCTCTATATGAAGGGTTAGTGTCCCTTTAAATCATTGTTAATTTTAGTATCTTTCATCACTTCTATGTAAAAAACAATTTATGTTTAGTACATATATATAAAAAAAAAAAACCTGCACTATTGTTGCAGCCGCTATATAGGTAATTACACTAATTAAAGTATTTTTTGCTTTACAGGGATACTACGGTCACCAAAACAACTATAGCTTAATGAAGCAGTTTTTGTGTACAGGGCATGCCTCTTAAGTTCCACTGCTCAATTCTTTGCCTTTAGGTGCTAAATCACTTTTATTTCTGTCCATGTACCCCAGGCCACACCTTTTCCTGGCTGTGACTGAAACAGACTCCATGAAAACAAAATGGTTTCCTTTTCAATTAGATCTAACATTTTTTTTATCTTCTGCTCTGTAAATGGAATTTAATTACATACAGGAGGCTCCTGAGGAGATGAGAAATTATAAATTATAAAGACTGTGCAATAAAGAGTAAACATTAGATGACCTTACCGGAAGTGTTTAGGCTGTGCAAGTCAAATGCAAGGGGGTGTGCCTACGGCTTATAAACAAAGTGATTAAACTGCTAAATGGCAGAGCATTGAGCAGTGAGACTGCAGTGGCATGATCTATACACCAAAACTGCTTCATTTAAGGGACACTCCAGTCACACAGACTACTTCTGCATATTAATGTGGACTGGGTTCCAACTTCCCACCAACTTTAACCAGCGTCGTCGGAATCCCCATAGGAAAGCATTGGATAATACTTTCCTATGTGGAGGTCTACTGCGCGCACGCAGTCATTTTCGCGCATGCGCATTAGGTCTCCCATGTCGGCTGGGGAGTTTCATGGGCGGAGCCTGACCCAGCACCAAGGGACATCGGC
Source organism: Pelobates cultripes (assembly GCA_933207985.1). NCBI lineage: Eukaryota > Metazoa > Chordata > Amphibia > Anura > Pelobatidae > Pelobates > Pelobates cultripes. The sequence continues at coordinate 15,146,717 of OW240916.1, read as the reverse complement.
GTTGGAATCAGGTAAGTCACTGAAGCGGTTTTAACCCCTTTGGCAACATGGGATGGGGGTGGGAGGGAGAGAGGCACTGCAGTGCCAGGAAAATGGATATGTTTTCCTGGCACTGGAGAGTCCCTTTAAAGGACCACACTAGGCACCCAGACCACTTCAGCTTAATGAAGTGGTATGGGTGCCAGGTCTATCTAGGATTAACCCTTTCTGCTGTAAACATAGCAGTTTTCAGAGAAACTGCTGTGTTTAACTATGGGTTAATCCAGCCTCTAGTGGCTGTCTCATTGATTTTCAAAGTGAGAAGATGCCAGCGTCCATAGGAAAGCATTGAGAATGCTTTCCTATGGACTGGCTGAATGTGCGCGGCTCTTGCCACGAATGCGCATTTAGCCGATGACGCGAAAAGGAGGAGGAGAGTTCCCCGCGTGGGGAAAAAGGTAAGGGATTAACCCCTTCCACCCCCTAGAGCCCGGCGGGAGGGACCTAGAGACCCTATAGTGCCAGGAAAACAAGTATGTTTTCCTGGCACTATAGTGGTCCTTTAAGCTAAAGTTGTTTTGGTGACTATAGTATCCCTTAATGCTGAAATAAACATTTGCTGTGTGGACGGATGACGTCATACACCTGTACACCTGTACAATGGAAATGGAAATAAAACTTCTATAACAGAACTATTTAATATTTAAAAATAAATAATATCAGTATGACTGGTAGTATATATCGATCTTAAGCAAGTAGCAGACTGGATGTAACAGCTTTGATTTAAAAAAAAAGCCAAAACAACAACACATTCATTAATACCTTAGACCAGGGGTAGGCAACCTTTTAGCAGCACTGTGCCGATATAGGATGGTGATGTCCCGTAGCGTGCCGATCCTATTTTTTTTAAATTGAGGTGTGTGTGCTGCCGTATTCTGCTTGTGTTATTTTTACTGTAATTGCTTTGTATTGTTGTATTTGTGCGTATATGAGCTATTATATATATGTTCATTAGCAGTTTATGGTATCGTGTATGATATATATGAATGTGGGCTGTGTATGGGGGCTGCTTGTGGAATTGTGTGTGGATGGATATGTCACATTGTGTGTTTGGTAGTGTGTCGGGGCTGTTTGGGTTATTGCATGTGGGACTGTGTGCATGTATGTGGATTGTTAATGGTGGTGCGTGTGTGGGCTGTTCGTATTATTTGTATGATGGGAGGGTTATTCTGCATATCTAGCAGTGTGGGTGGCTTCCCTAGGTTCCAAAGTTCCTCAAGTATAGGAGCTGCAACAGCAGCTGCAGGCTGCTCTGCTACAGTGTGGATTCCCATTCACAAGTGCTGGGAGGAAGTGATCTGTGCTCACTTCCTCTATGTGCTGCAATGCATAAATTGAGGATTGTCCTTCACCACCTCTTCGTATTAGCAGATATCTGAAGTTTTACTGGGACTCCTGATAAGGCTGCTAGAGCCAAACAGGCTCTGTCCTGAGTGCCGTAGGTTGCCTACCCCTGCCTTAGAATGTTCTTAAAATTTTAATGCAATACAAAAAACCTAAACGACATTCAGATATAGCACCAGGTGTATAGAACATCTACGTGTTTCGTGCAAAAGGCTTTGTCAAGACTGTCTTGGTGCCAGAGTGAGTACTTACTATGAATTTACTGCAGGACATCTGAACAATAGCTCTGGTTTTGGAGAGTGGGAAGGAAGCAATCCATCATATAAAATACACCTAACATCTTTCATACAATATCACTTAAAGGAACACTATAGTACCAAGAATACAAACATTTATTCCCAACACCAGAGTTTTAAACTAGCTATTTAAGTGACCAGCCTTCCCGCCTACCCCTTGTGGAGTTAAAAGCAAGTTTATTCACCATTTCTCGCTCACCTTGCTGGTCTTACCTGCAGGTTCAGTTCTACAATTTCAAATCAAATGACCAACAACGTGAGTTATAGATATAAATGTAGCAATCCCAGTAATTGAATCTGCTAGCAGGTTGATACGATCTGCCTGAATGCTTGCAAACAGTAATACTGTTATAACCATCTCACCGATTATAGATCTGAACAGACACAAAACAATTTCAATGAATAAAAATCATTTCTGAATTCCTGTTTAGGTCTTCTGAACATGCTAAATCAAAACCTCCAATATTGTGTGTGTGTGTATATATATATATATATATATATATATATATATATATATATATATATATATATATATATATATATATATATATACACACACACACACACACACACACACACACAATATATATACATACACACACACACATACATACACATACAAAGACAGACAGACACTCCTCCCATAACGCCATAACCTTACGACCAACCTAAAATATTTAATTTGCATACTAGGTTTATGGAAAAAGTACAAAGTGGAGGCATGGCTGATTTTTAAAAGCAAAGTTGCAGGAATTCTTGTAACACAACACGTTTTTCCTGCTTTGTATTTGTAGACTGTAAAATGAATATTTAGAATGTTGCTCTAAGAATAGCCACTGAAGTTTTTTTTTGTTTGTTTTTTTAACCTTGGCTTAATAGAAGCTAAACAGATGCCAAGGTTAAAAACCCAAAGATAGTTCCTATGGAGCGCTGCCTCATACTTTGGTATCATGGAAAATAATAAAAATTAAAAAAAAATGAATAGCTTGTTACTGCGATATCTGTGAAAGACTGCCATCCCACCCATATGTACATCTAAGGTACTGGGACATGCACCAACTAGAATGCCCAAAACCCAGGGAATTAGTCGAAGGACTTTCAAACTTTTATCATGCTGATAAGTATACTCACTAGCTATTTCATACTATACTGAAATAGCCCCGAACACAACGAATGTTTAAAGCACATGAAAATGAAACCAGACTCATTTATTGCAGTAAGCACTAAACTCACATAAAGGTCCGTGAGCACACATTATTCAACAAGCTTTAGTGTTAAACGTGTGAAAAAGCAATAGTTCCTTCAAAGAATGCGTCATCGGGAAAGTTCATTTAACAGTTCCAATAGCCAACAGGTTATAGTTTTATGACTGATGACACGTGCGGCCCATTCCTATAAAAAGTGACTTGCCTCAACTTGGTCATGAAAGAGTTAAAGGGCATCCCTTTTCTTTATAACTATACAGGTAGTGTGTCCCCTTTCAGCCCCTAAAACTAAAAATTCAGTACGTCTTAGAATTCTTTCCTGCTCCTTACAAGGAGAACGGTCACTACCCTGTTTATTATGCCACCGAATAAAACATTGAGAAATCACATAGAACATGTGTTAACCTTTTTTCACACAATGCTCCAATTTCTTATAAATTTATAGTAAAAACACTATGATCTTCTAAAAGCTGATTAGCACATTGAAGTGCTTTAGGGGTAAACAGTGCCCGCTCTTTCACACTTTATAGAGGTGCAGATAACACTTGAAAGTGTCTGGGTTGTACTCTCCCAGCTGTCAGACAGCACAATGCGGATGGGAGCCATCTCATACAGTAAGTCTTTGGGAAGCATTTTACGTGCAGCATGGCATTTGACCCACATGTGCCCTTCTGTACTGGTGATCTCCTGGAGAACCTGCCACTGTTGGATTACAGGCACGTAATCGGAGTCTTGAAAAAAAAATTATGCCAGCAATATAAATAATTTTAGTCATTTTTAAACCCTGGAATGTCTCAAAAGTTTAGCAAGAGAATCAGAAACATGGCTTCATTGCTCCTCTGCTCTGTATGCTTTTCTGACTGCTCCAAAGGACAGAACTTATAAAAGTGATTAACTGGCAGCTAAAATGGAGGTGATCAGTAGCAGGATTAAGGGATGTAGATTGCAAGTACAATACAGTGATTATGGTACCATGAGTGCCCTGGCACCCCCTATTATAAATAGTCAATACATTTTGTCATCTTACCTGCTCCCACGCTTTGCATGGAGGCGCTGAACTTTTGCGTAGAGTTGCACTGATTCAATGCATCTCCATAAGGAGGTACTGATTGGTGCAACGCTGCGTTTTGCCGCACATGCGCTATGTCCTTCATATGCTTTCCTATAGTCAAAAATATGGATGCTAAGATCCTCAATTCTGATGATCTCAGCCATTGGGTTGAAGTGGGGGCGGAGCCATGCGGCTCTGAAATAACAGCAGGTTTATTACATATTAAAGGGGCCAAAGGAGAGCAGGCCACTGAAAGTGTCTAACATATTGCACAATCTCCTTGAAACACAAAATTCACTCCATATTCTAAATATTGAAAAAAGAAAAAAAAAGGGTGACTTTCCCACCCCCCAACCTCCATATCTCCACCTCAACAATTATTCCCCCCCTTTTTTCCCCCTTCCTCTTTTTCTTCTACTCTTTGTCTCCTCCTCTACTCTCTCTCTTCCCTTATCCCTCCCCTGCCCCCTTTCTTTTTCCACCCCCCCACCTGCCTCTCCTTCCTCACGCTCTCCCGGGCTACTGGTGATACACCCTTAACTCCCGCCTTCACCCCCCCAGGGCAGTTGAACACAGAGCCAGACGGCAACAGACACCAGCAACACAGCGATCTTGACCTCGCACGACCAAACCCCGACCTAGGGCCCACCTGACCTTACCACCCACAACTTAGGCTAGAACCTAAAGGCTGTAAGACACGACGCACACTTTCATCTGACCCTCCTGTACGTGGCATGCAAGGCACAACAGAGAGATTGACTCTCCCTCCTACCAGTGGCACTCTCTTGTTCGAGGCGCTAGGCAAGTACATGCAGGCTTAGATACAATAGTGTAACCCGAGTGAACGCTATGTGTTTCACCGATGACTCTACCCTTGTACAGCTCGCATGTCTGCAACCAATCTGCCTATCCTATATGTACTCTATTACTTGTAACCACGGATCTAAAACCTTTCAATAAAAACGAGATTGTCAAAAAAAGAATAGGTGTAGCTGGCTCACTCATTTAAGAAGGGGAGGCTTATTTTGGGCACTTATGGAGCCTCTGTGCAGGACTGGGATCCATTATATGTCTCGCTGCAGGAACAGGATAAATCAAGCTGTGTCACATACTCTGACTGCAGACAATATAGGCAGACTGAAACCTTTATATCCAAATTCCACACTATGTACTGCAAAATGACAAGAGTTTCAGTGTTTGTACGTTTTTTTTTTTTGGTTAGCATCTTAAATTTAAGTGGCACAGTGATGGCCACATAAATTAAATTTTTTTTTAACCCCTCTTACAACTTTTCTACTTTTATTGCCCCCCCCCCAGCCCCAATGCCTGTAGGTCTCCCCATTACACCTCTTTGTACTTCCCCCATATTCTTCCCCAGATCCATTTCCTAGGTGCTGGAGATTACATTTACCGTGTCATCTTCATCTGCCCATACTGGCTTGCGTGACTAAATTCCTGTGCGTGCCCACTTCACAGTGCAAAAATAAAAAAAATAAAGGCAACGCAAGAATGTGGAGGAAAGGTGAGTATCCTGAGATAACTTTCCTAGACGCAGGGAGAGGAGTTTAATTAAAAGGACTCTCCAGTGCCAGGAACACAAACCTGATTTCCTGGCACTAGAAAATCCTGGAGTGTTCCCCTCCCTCACGCCCTCCATCTCATATCGCTGGAGAGGTTAAAACCCCTTCAGCTACTTACCCGAATCTCCGCCCATGCTCCCCCCTCACCGACGTCAACCGGAGGGGAGACCTAATGTGCATGTGTGGCAATGACCGCGCACCCTTTAATCATACGCTGGAGGTCAGATAACGGACCAAAAGAACGCTTGGATTCCGGAAGCCCTCTAGTCGCTGTCTGATAGACAGCCACTGACGGCAGACTTAGAGCTGCAATGTAAACATTGCAGCACTAAGTGCAAAAGGGTCAAAGCACTCAATTAGCTGAAGTGGTCTGGGTGATTGGATTGTCCCTTTAAGTTCCACTCTCTACCTTGTCTTATGTATTTAGTTAGAAATAGATGAAAAATGTAACAAAATGTAAGAGAATAGGGAGGAGGAAGCGATTGGGAAAATGTAAGTACGCTGTGACCGTGCCGCTTTAAGACTGGTAGCAGAATTAGCGGCAATGTTTAACACACCTCAATGATCATGTGCTCTAGTGTGACCAGTAATATCAAATTCCCAGAAACAAGGAACAGGAAGAAAAAAGTGCTAATGCAGCTTTACAACAGTATATAGCACTTTTTATAGTCTTCAAAATACAGGCCTTTAAAAAGAAATAAAAATTTACAAATGTTCCTTTACACCAAGACACAGAACATTTTTTACAGCTACACAGTAAGCTCCATATATATTATCTGCTAAACTTTCCTTTATCTTCCTCCTTCTATTAAAAAAAAAAAAAAAAAAAAAAGCCCACACACTTTATTTAACTCTGTTAAGAAAAATACAAATAAGTTAAAAGCAACACATTAACCAGCAGGGTTGTAACATTGCAAGGAATTTCAGAGCTGGACAGAAGTAAGTTTCCAAACTGCAGAACTAACCAAAACTCCCACAATGCTTTGCTACCCTTACAAAAAGGAAACGCTAAGCTCTAGAGCTCGCTATAATGGGTATGGTGCCAGCAAGCCACTGTGCTATCCTTCAGTACGGTGTCTTTTCGAGCAGTTTGGATCCCTTTGGTTTCCCGTAGCCCAGATCCCTGAGATATTGCCATAGCTTTGGTTCTACTTTTGCAATACCACTGAACAAAACAACATCACAACCAATATATTCTGTCCATACGTGGAGAAAATGGACATTGCTAATGCAGACGTGTGACTTCTAGAATAGCAATATATGCGCGAGAAAGTCAGTGGAACTCTACGGACACTGTTTCAAACCAGTCAAAGATAGTTTGACGAAGAACTGGGGGAAGTGCCAGAAGCGTGGTAGTAGTTATGGTGTTTGCTTTAACAATGCCAAAGTCAGCAAAGATAAGTAAATAAATAATCAAATAGCCCTGGATAACCAATAGATTCTGTGGGGCCAATAAATGTCAATCAAAGCTGTCTGCAATGATACAAGGCTGGTTAAAGACCCACAGAGTCACGATACATCCCAGCAAAATCCCCTGACTAGCCCATATGATCTCATGGAAATCCTGGGTAAACCGATGGAAGGAAATAAAAATTAAATGAAAACGATCTCAAACATGATCGATATCCACTAACGCAGCACATATTTGGTCCTGGGATCTGCCCTGGCAGAACAAAAAAGGGTTAAGGAGAAAAGGATGGCTGGCATTTAAAAAAAAAAAAAAAAAAAAAATACTGAAGAACTGTATAAAATAATCAACCTTTCCTTGTAAAGAAAAACACAAGGCCTTGGTTAAATATTTTATTTGGCTGCAGACGCTTGATGCTGGGCACTAGCAAAAGAACTGCGGCCTGGATTCACTTCAAACACAGCGCTGTCATTTTTCCACTCCGTCAAAACAATGTTTTTCATGTAATGTCTCCATGTTTATGTCCCAAAAAAAAACACAAAAAAAAACATTAATTGAATCCAGCTGATGTGGCTCAATGTATGTTGGAGAATATGGTCTCGCATCGTCAGGCACTTTGTAACACTTATTATGCGAGTGCGAGAGATAGCATAATATGCAAACCAGCAAGGAGGAGATTCTTCGTGGGCCAAAATGTATTCCATTCCCTGCTTGAAAATAGGTGAGGGATGCCTGCCTAAGGCTTCCATGCAAAAATGCTGAGAACTCTGTTCCATTTCCTCTCACATCCAATGTTTCGCCTCACCCCGGCTCATACAATCCAGTGTATGCTGATGATACAATGTGAAAATCCAGAGCAAAGTAGCTTCAATCATGTATTTTCCTGAATGAAGCTACTTATGACTGCTGAACTGCACAAGCACCAACTGTGCAGAGGTTTATGGGATATGCTTGGCGCTTCCAAAAACAGACGCACCAAAATTCACTAATACTGAGCCACTTCCTGCTCCCAGAAGAAATGGCAGATTTGGTGCAAACAAGGAAATCCAAAAGTTAGTTTTATTTTTCAATATTTTCCATTATTTCTTGAGCATTTTTAACACAGTCTCCACACTGTAATAAAATGTTCAGAGACAATAAATTCAGCGGTAGCTGGTGAATTATTTATGCAGTCTTTTAAAATTCTTATGATGCAATCAGGCATTTACTGTCCAGCAATGGTGAGCTTCCTTCATATTCCTGCACCTGATTCATCTGGTCAGGTTAACAAATTTAAACCTATTCAGTTTAGAAAAACGTCGCCTGAGAGGGGATATGATAACATTATACAAATATATTCGGGGCCAATACAAACCATTGTGTGGAAATCTATTCACAAACCGGACTTTACATAGGACACGAGGCCATGCGTTTAGACTGGAAGAAAGAAGATTTCGCCTAAGGCAAAGGAAAGGTTTTTTTACTGTAAGAACAATCAGGATGTGGAATTCTCTGCCTGAGGAAGTGGTTTTATCAGAGTCCATACAGATGTTCAAACGGCTACTAGATGCATACTTGCAAGAACAGAATATTCAAGGATATAATCTTTCAATGTAGGGTAATAACTGCTTGATCCAAGGATAAATCTGACTGCCATTCTGGGGTCAAGAAGGAATTTTTTTCCTAGCTTGTTGCAAAATTGTGCTTCAAACTGGGTTTTTTTGCCTTCTTTTGGATCAACAGCAAAAACCAAATGTGAGGTAGGCTGAACTTGATGGACGCAAGTCTCTTTTCAGCTATGTAACTATGTAACTATGTAAATCTTCCACTCAGACACGAACTAATGTCACAACAGTCTAATCCAGGAGTTCCCAAAAGGTAGATCCCCAGATGTTGTAGAACTACAACACCAATGATGCTTTGCATACCTTTAGAATGGCAAAGCACCATGGAAGCTGTAGTTTTAAATAAGGGAACTACCTTTTGGGCACCCTAGCTCTAATCAGATTTACTGGTAATCAAAGTTGTCATTGTGTACTCCTATTAATCTCTTTGAAGCTCTGCTCAATCAGACCAAGAAATCCGAAGGAAAAATAAATAAATTCCAATTTAAGGATGAACTAACCATTAACTCCAATTTCAATGTGCTGGTACTTATTTGCGTGTTAGGTACTGTGCAACATACACAAATAACGGATTTACTAAACAAAATCCATTCGATTAAATTGAAAATTAACAAAAATACTGCAGAGTAGGCAATTGCTTGTAGAAGTTTGTTCGCATTGTATACTCCCATTTGTCTCTGGCATGCTAAACAGTTCGTGCTACATTTAAATGTATATATATTCCAATGCATTCATATGTATGGCATTCTATTCCAAAGGAAAGGAGCCACCCGCGAGAAGTCCTCCAACTGTGAGTTGGCCGTCATGGGCAGAGCAGAGAGACCGAGAAGAGGCATACCTGCGGACCAGTGAAGAGATATAGGAGGGGCTAGAATTGGTCAGTGCTTTATAGGTGTGGATTAGTACCTTGAATTGACTCCTATAGGACACAGGAAGCCAAGGTAAGGACTGACAGAGGGGTGAGAGGAACGACTAGAGAGGAAAATCAGTCTGGCTGCAGCATTCATTACAGACTATAGCGGGGCAATACGGCTTATGGGAAGACCTATCAGGAGACATATGCGTAGCTATAAAAAAATATTAAAAAGAAAAAACTACAAAACGGAAGAGATAGAGATAGATAGATATATTTATTTTTTAATTTTTTAAAAAATATTTTAGGACTTCTATTGTTCATTTCAAAATATAGAAAGGAGTTACAAAATATATTTTGTAACACATTAGTAACCTGTAAGGTAAACTTGTTTACTTTAGAGAAATAAGTGTACACTTTTACTTTGAATTTTATGTCTCTACAGGCTTTTACGTGGCATTAGGTTTTCTCCTGCTCAATTCAGTGAGAAAAAAATAAAATGTTTTTGCTTAAGTTAAAATGAAAAACAAAAGAAAATAGTCCCTTTTCAAGGTTGAACGGGGGCCAGGAAGTGATTGAACCCCCTCACTAATCTTGACTCGCTCACCATCTTTATTGAAAGGCCTGAAAATATCATATAAACCTATATCTAACAGTTGTATATAGCGCATGTAGGTGAGCTGTCAGCCTTCTGCTAAAGTGCTAAAGGCTGTATATCATGCAGCACACTGAGCTGCAAGTAGTTCAATTCATGAAAAACATAAATGAAATGGTTTGAGCACTCTAATAGAAGCAGTTGGTTGATAAGCTACTTTACATTGGTTTGTCACACAGGTATTCAAATAGAACGTTATACTGAGTCTGTACGAATCCCCACAAACCTTCCTTTTTAATATGGGGATCAAAGAGTATGAAAATAATTTAATTTATAGTTTTGTATGATTCTCTATCAAACGCATGATTGCAGCAATAAGTATTTTCATTCACTCAGATCATTATATATTCACGTAGTAATTAAAAGAGAATTAAAATAAAGAACACCCAAAGTTTTAGTTTCCCAAAACGTATTCACAACCAGTGCTGACATTTTTCAGACACTGCTAAGGGCCGGGTAGTGTTAACCCTTTCTACTCGAAGGAGGTACCAAGCAGCTGTAATGAATGTAAAGGAATGCAGACTTATCTGGTCTCAAGAAGGTTAGGTGGTGCTATTTCAAAATACGTTGAACTCCTGTTATAAAAAGATTTTATTCACCAAAACATCTGGATGACAGACAGGGAGACAGTCTGCTAAATCTATCTGTATAATGCAGGCCGGCTGCGGGGGAGGTAAATCTTAACCTTTACTGGTATATTCCAATAAATCTTAGGAATTACTCCTCTATAACTGGAATATTTTGACTTAGAGATACGATAGGAAAGGTATCTCACTAAAGCGTGATAGTTAAAAATATTGAGCTGTTTAGTACACCCATTACCTTCCCACCGCAAACACATATCGAACTCACCCAGAGGGTGTAATGGGGATCTCTGTTCGCAGATGCACATATACCTCCAAGAGGTACACATAAGGCAGCTCAGTACAGAGTCATATCCCGGAATGCTGTGTACACTGTGAAACTGAGGGACAGATCTTATCTGTGCAAATGCCAGGACAAATCTCACGTCTCAACCTAGCCCACCAGATAAATGACTTATAACTACCAGTAATGTATGTGAACAGGCGTGAACCTAACTAACATGGAACAGCATGGGTCCAACACCATTTCACAGGACTCTGAGGTCTCCTCCTTACAGAAACACTATAGGCAGCGGTGTATCCTGGTTTTGTGCTGCACTAGGCAGGACAAAACTCAGGCGCCGCACCCCTTCCCACCCAACCCTTCCCCGCTGCCCCGCCTTCTAAATACACACACACACACACACACTAACAGACACACATAACACACTCACATAAAAAAAAAAAAAAAGTGAGTGTGTTAAATATAACCCCACCAGCCTCCTTACCTTTGGGAATGCTGGGGGGGGTGTTCTCCCTCTCCCTGGGGTCTAGTGGGGCTGCTGGGCGGTCGGCGCTGGCGAGGAGCACTTTCCCCTGAGTGCTCTGCTCAGCTCGCTCGCGCGCTGCAGAGTGATTCCGGGAGCCGGAACAGGACGTCATATTCCAGCTCCCGGCATCACTCTGCGGAGCGTGAGGGAGCTGAGCAGAGCGCTCAGGGGAAAGTGCTCCCTTGCCAGCACCGCCCGACCGGATTGTTAGTTAGCCGCAAGGCTAACAAGACATTTGCCCTGCCTTTTTTGCCGCCCCCTGGAAAGTGCCGCCCAAGGCAAATGCCTTGTTTGCCTCGCGGCTAATACGTCCTTGACTATAGAGTATGGACACAAACATGTATTGCGGGCCCTATAGTGTTAAAAACACCATCTAGCCCCCTACCATCCTTAAATCTTATCTTTATTCCTATCTGCTGATGCTGGCTCTGCCCCGATCTGCCTTCTTGACTGACATCATCAGAAGTGACGATTGTCAATTTTGATGATTTCAGAATTGGCGATCGGAGCAAAGCACAGCCCTGGCCAAATCAGAATCTCCTCAGATTAATTGAATCAATGCATTTCTATGAGGAAAGTTTAGTGTCTTCATGTAGAGGGTGGAGACACTGAATGTCATTCACAGTGTGCAGCACTGCCCCAGGAAGCACCTCAAGTAGCCATCTGAGGAGTGGCCAGTGGAGGTATCACTAGGCTGTAATGTACACACTGCCTTTTCTCTGGCAGTGTTTACATTAAAAAGCCTGCAAGGACCGACAATACTCACCAGAACAATTACATTAAGCAGTAGTTTTTCTGGCGACAGTGTCCCTTTAAAAGTTGCAAATTTTCATGCTGGCTTTCAACACTATTAAAAACACCTCATATACTAGTAATACATCCAATTGCATGGAAGATGGGGAGTTTTCTGTACATACTAATAGAGTGGATCATTTTTACCATAGCTTTGTGGAGAAAACTGATCCAAATTCTCAATGCCAATAGAAACAGAATTCCCCAAATACTAAACAGACCGCAGATGTGTGCAGAGAACAGAGACTCTCCGAAGCATTAAATTTAAGGAGTCTCCCTCAGTATACAAAATTAAAATTCTTTTTTGAGCGTCACGTAACGAGTTTTGCACACAGCGTTTATACATTTATTGACTCTGTGATATTACATAAGAATACTGTAGGCCGTTATCATCGCAGCTGAAAGACAGTCCCCATGGGGAGGATGTCTGGGTGAATGAAGAGTCTGGAGAAAGGTTTAGAAGACTGCTGGACTTTTATTCCCTACGTCGGACGATGATCATCAAGTAGGATCAAAACGTTGACAGCACAAGAAAGATTTGTTGCCTTTTGGCTGGGTTTATGAATGCAATTCTTCTTTCTTCACTGAAAGCTACAGAGCAGCTCCACTGCTACACAACTAAACCCAGTCATTCCGAGCAATTCGGCTTCTGTTAACTCGTTTACTGCCAGAAGAAACAGGAAATGGCTGTTAAATAGACACATAATAAAGGCCCACCTCTTAAAAAGTGCTACACAAGCAGAAACAGAGATTATTGTACGGCGAAACCGTGAATCAGGAATCCAAAACAAACCTTCCTCTTTACTGACTCCTTCTTAACCGCATACCTCAAAGAGTCAAGGTTCCAGGCAGTACATCGCAGAGGCACAACAGGTATTTCCAGAACAGAGTCTCTTGTGAGAATGGAACGGTGATGACTAATAAGATGCCTTATGTTGTCACACTACAAGGTGCTAATGTTTCAAGATCTGTAACTGCAGACAGTCAGTGCACTCGGAGAACCACTGAGGAAGTGAACAGAGACAGGAACTGGCTGGATCCTCTTAGAAGCAAAACCATTTCCAGACAAGAAAAACATTTTTAGAAGGGTTTCCCTAAACTGTTTGTGTTGCTACAAGCTCTACTGTGTTAATTATTATGATGTCAGTAGCACAGCACAGGGTCTGCGAACAGTTGGCATACAAGTTCAAGGACAAATAAATCAAAATGTATTTAATTTTTATGTTTTGTGCTGTGTAACATAATCTGGAAGTGTGTCATTCCAATGGGGTAATTCTCCCCGACAAAGACGAAAAGCAAAAGGTTTACTCTACAATCAAATAGCAACTGCAAAAAAGCTAAAATGTCACAGACACATCACACCTTAACACAGACATACAGTAAAGTCTCCGATGTCTTAAAATGTTCACCTTTAGAGGGCAGCAGGTTTGCAGACGACGTGACAGAAACCTTAAAACAGTGTTAAAAAAGTGTTAAGGCACGGAACCAGACTATAAAAACCCCTGTCTTGGCCTTACATTACTAAGGATGATCTGAGAGGAGGAGGAGACAAGAGACAGAAGCAGAGCTGAATCAAGGACTAGATTAATGGCTATAATGTTACAAATAATCAGATTTAGAACATTAGCGAGTGCCTTTAAGAATGCTAGGGACATGGAAGAAAATATCCAAAAAAAAAAACCCCAAAAAAACAAAATCAGTCTCATTTTATAACGACAGACACAAAAATCAGAGCGGTCAATCATACGGAGAGTCTCTCTAAAATAAATAGGGTTCCCCGAGAGGAAAAGTTATAATATTGTACCAATTGAAATCTTTATTCCATAGGTTTCCAGGGTGACAGCATCACTTTTAGCACAATGCCAGTGATTGGTGTATAACCCACCTAGAGGTTGTATACAAGTAATATAACACTAAACATGGTCTACATATACACAACAGTGACATTTTCAGAGGTGCACATAAGCAAAAATGTGGCTTTTATACCCCATAAAATTCTGCACCGCAGGGGTTTTTAAGGAGTTGCTGCAGAGCCCACACAACACGAGTTCACAAAGAGCATACATTTAAAGGGACATTCTGATCGCACAACAAATTTAGGGTATTTGATAGATTTTGGACCTATTAACTTTTTTTGTTGTTTTGTAGGATCAAGCTTTATATTTTTTGCACAAAACAATGTTAAAAGACCCACTACACTATAAGCTTGCCCCCTTAGCCAAACCCCCTCAGCCAAGAAAAAAAAGACTTCCTTATCAAATGTATGCACACAGCTCAGCCACTGAGTACTGACAGTACAGAGAGATCTGAACTACAAAGTAATCTGCAACAAAAGGAGGGGACACCCAGGAAGACTTATTGTAAGGATATCACTACCTGTTAGTCAGATAAACTATAGACTGAACTGCTTTTGATTCACAATCTGGCTGCAGACTGTCAGTGTGACTAAGGGCTAAGCTGTGGGCATACACTGATAAGGAAATCTTTTGAGCATCAGGGGGCCACTGGAGCAGCAACAGTATATTAATAGGGTCAAAACCAACTAAAATGCATTAAACTTGTATTAGGGACCAAAGTGTTCTTTAAGTTATTTGTAATATAAGCTAGCTGCAGGGAGCTTCATTCATGCTTTTAAGAAATCAAGATAGTTACTAAATACAAAAAGCAATGCCAATGCCTCATTATACAGCAATATATTATTATTATTATTATGTTATTTATATAGCGCCATCAAATTCCGCAGCGAACAGACATGTAGTTGTAACCAGACAAGTTGGACACACAGGTACAGAGGGTTGAGGGCCCTTCTCAATGAGCGTACATGCTAGAGGGAGTGGGGGTAAAGTGACACAAGGTTAAGGATAGTGTATTAGACTAGTGACAGTTGCAATAGAGGAATCAGGAGCTATTAGTTTCATTGATACTCTTTTATGAAGAAGTGGGTTTTTAATGATTTTTTTGAAGGAGTGGAGACTGGGTGAGCATCTAATGGAGGAGGGAAGCGAGTTCCACAGGAACGTTGCAGCCCTCGAGAAATCTTGAAGGCGAGCATCAGAGGTGGGAGTACGGACAGAAGATAGACGCAAGTCTTCAGCAGATCATAAGGGCCTGGACGGGACATACTTGTGCATTAGGGAGGATAGATAGGTGGGAGCAGCATTATGTAGAGATTTGAAAGCAAGAACCAGAATTTTATCTCAGTGTATTGCTCACACAGACAAACATCTAATTTCAGAAAACAATAGGAATGCAGGTCACTAACACCAAATGTAAGACAACAGATTACTGTTTGGGTTTCATTGTGACTAGATAGCAAACCGTTAATTTTGTTTTTATTTGCTTGTGCAACGTATAAGAAAATAAATAAATAGTACTGCTTTTTACTTCCATTCTTCACATAGAAAATGTAGAGAGACTTTGTATCACCACAATGGAAAGCCAAATGACAGGTTAACCAGGATCCTTGCTATAAACCAGACATACTATAGGGGAAAACAGAGATCCAGATCTATTTACTCTGGTTTCAAGGGACAAGCAGAGAGATCTTCCTAAACTCTTATTTTATGGAACAGTTAACTCTAAGCTCCGTTCAAAGTAGAAGGGAAAAAAAAAAAAAATACATAGAACCCCAAAACCACTCTTACTGCTTATCTAGAGGCAGAGCGGTTAATGACAACAGTAAAATGTAGATTTTGTAAAGACAAACAATAGATTTCTGAGTTTCCACGCATCTGAGCAGCCTTCATCTACTGCGAATCCGACCCAGACAGCAAAAACGAACACTGAGCATGAACACCGTTTACCCTCAACATGAAAAACAAAACTGAGGGTCAAACACGGCTTTCAAGGAAAACCCTGTGTCAACACATTGAGGTCATTACAGAGTGGGGGGAAAAAACAACCTACACAGGATACTGTAATACTGAGCTTGCAATCTAATAATGAGACTGTAATGCAGACTGCAGAACAAGCCAAGTGGAGCAAAGGGGATTTAAATATCAACACGAGCAGGTTTATTTTTAATTTCCCCCCCAACCCCTGATGCAGAATGGCAGGCTCAGATACACAGCATGTGGAAAGAAATAGTGTATAGTACTGTGTATATAATCAGTTCTGTAGTGAGGGGAAATTTCTTTCACATAACCAGTGCACAGTTTACAATCCAGGGGCACAAAATCCTTTTCCCAAGTTATCAATACACAGTCTATACCCTGGGAATAAGGAATTCTCTGCCCAAGTTACCAATGCACAGGCTATACCCTGGGAGTAAGGAATCCCTTGCCCAGGTTACCAATGCACAGTCCGTACCCAGGGAGTAAGGAATCCCCTGCCCAAGTTACCAATACGCAGTCTTTACCCTGGGAGTAAGGAATCCCCTGCCCAAGTTACCAATACACAGGCTATACCCTGGGAGTAAGGAATCTCCTGCCCAAGTTACCAATGCACAGTCTATACCCTGGGAGTAAGGAATCTCCTGCCCAAGTTACCAATGCGCAGTCTATACCCTGGGAGTAAGGAATCCCCTGCCCAAGTTACCAATGCGCAGTCTATACCCTGGGAGTAAGGAATCCTCTGCCCAAGTTACCAATACGCAGTCTATACCTTGGGAGTAAGGAATCCCCTGCCCAAGTTACCAATGCACAGTCTATACCCTGGGAGTAAGGAATCTCCTGCCCAAGTTATCAATGCACAGTCTATAGCCTGGGAGTAAGGAATCTCCTGCCCAAGTTACCAATGCACAGTCTATACCCTGGGAGTAAGGAATCCCCTGCCCAAGTTACCAATGCACAGTCTATACCCTGGGAGTAAGGAATCCCCTGCCCAAGTTACCAATGCACAGTCTATACCCTGGGAGTAAGGAATCCCCTGCCCAAGTTACCAATGCACAGTCTATACCCTGGGAGTAAGGAATCCCCTGCCCAAGTTACCAATGCACAGTCTATACCTTGGGAGTAAGGAATCCCCTGCCCAAGTACCAATGCACAGGCTATACCCTGGGAGTAAGGAATCCCCTGCCCAAGTTACCAATGCACAGTCTATACCCTGGGAGTAAGGAATTCCTGCCCAAGTTACCAATGCACAGGCTATACCTGGGAGTAAGGAATCCCTGCCCAAGTTACCAATGCACAGTCTATACCCAGGGAGTAAGGAATCCCCTGCCCAAGTTACCAATGCACAGTCTATACCCTGGGAGTAAGGAATCCCCTGCCCAAGTTACCAATACGCAGTCTATACCCTGGGAGTAAGGAATCCCCTGCCCAAGTTACCAATGCACAGTCTATACCCTGGGAGTAAGGAATCTCCTGCCCAAGTTACCAATGCACAGTCTATACCCTGGGAGTAAGGAATCCCCTGCCCAAGTTACCAATGCACAGTCTATACCTGGGAGTAAGGAATCCCCTGCCCAAGTTACCCAAGTTACCAATGCACAGTCTATACCCTGGGAGTAAGGAATCCCCTGCCCAAGTTACCAATGCACAGCTATACCCTGGCAGTAAGGAATCTCCTGCCCAAGTTACCAATGCACAGTCTATACCCTGGGAGTAAGGAATCCCCTGCCCAAGTTACCAATGCGCAGTCTATACCCTGGGAGTAAGGAATCCCCTGCCCAAGTTACCAATGCACAGTCTATACCCTGGGAGTAAGGAATCCCTTGCCCAAGTTACCAATGCACAGTCTATACCCTGGGAGTAAGGAATCCCTTGCCCAAGTTACCAATACGCAGTCTATACACTGGGAGTAAGGAATCCCCTTGCCCAAGTTACCAATGCGCAGTCTATACCCTGGGAGTAAGGAATCCCTTGCCCAAGTTACCAATACGCAGTCTATACCCAGGGAGTAAGGAATCCCCTGCCCAAGTTACCAATGCACAGTCTATACCCTGGGAGGCAAACCCCCTGCCCGCCAATGCACAGTCTATACCCTGGGAGTAAGGAATCCCCTGCCCAAGTTACCAATGCACAGTCTATACCCTGGGAGTAAGGAATCTCCTGCCCAAGTTACCAATGCACAGTCTATACCCAGGGAGTAAGGAATCTCCTGCCCAAGTTACCAATGCACAGTCTATACCCTGGGAGTAAGGAATCCCTTGCCCAAGTTACCAATGCACAGTCTATACCCTGGGAGTAAGGAATCTCCTGCCCAAGTTACCAATGCACAGTCTATACCCTGGGAGTAAGGAATCCCCTGCCCAAGTTACCAATGCACAGTCTATACCTTGGGAGTAAGGAATCCCCTGCCCAAGTTACCAATGCACAGGCTATACCCTGGGAGTAAGGAATCCCCTGCCCAAGTTACCAATGCGCAGTCTATACCCAGGGAGTAAGGAATCCCCTGCCCAAGTTACCAATACGCAGTCTATACCCAGGGAGTAAGGAATCCCCTGCCCAAGTTACCAATGCGCAGTCTATACCCAGGGAGTAAGGAATCCCTTGCCCAAGTTACCAATGCGCAGTCTATACCCTGGGAGTAAGGAATCCCTTGCCCAAGTTACCAATACACAGTCTATACCCAGGGAGTAAGGAATCCCAAGTTACCAATACTAGTCTATACCTAGGAGTAAGGAATCCTGCCCAAGTTACCAATGCACAGTCTATACCCTGGGAGTAAGGAATCCCTTGCCCAAGTTACCAATGCACAGTCTATACCCTGGGAGTAAGGAATCCCTTGCCCAAGTTACCAATACGCAGTCTATACCCAGGGAGTAAGGAATCTCCTGCCCAAGTTACCAATGCACAGTCTATACCCTGGGAGTAAGGAATCCCCTGCCCAAGTTACCAATGCACAGTCTATACCCTGGGAGTAAGGAATCCCCTGCCCAAGTTACCAATGCACAGTCTATACCCTGGGAGTAAGGAATCTCCTGCCCAAGTTACCAATGCACATTCTTTATATCTCAAGAGTAAGGAATACCCTGTCCACATAGCGGCACGCGGTGATTATAGTGCCAGAAGTACCCAGTAAAAGTAGTTAAACCGGTCACTAATGGTTTGTCTTTTTATGTGAAGTGCATAAACAAATTTAAGGTAATGTACAGTAATACAGTCACGGATGGGCTAACTCACTCCCCCCCC
>OW240916.1:15100852-15127126 GCA_933207985.1 Pelobates cultripes | reverse complement strand
GAGGAGAGAGAGACTGGAGGAGGAGAGAGACAGAGACTTGGGGAGGAGAGAGAGACTGGAGAGGAGAGAGACTGAGACTAGGGAAGGGGAGAGAGAGAGACTGAGACTGGAGGAGGAGAGAGACTGAGACCTGGGGAGGAGAGAGAGACTGGAGAGGAGAGAGAAACTGGAGAGGAGAGAGCCTGAGACTAGGGAAGGAGAGAGAGAGACTGAGACTGGGGGAGGAGAGAGAGACTGAGACTGGGGGAGGAGAGAGAGAGAGAGACTGGAGGAGAGAGAGAGACACTGGGGGAGAGAGAGACCCAGACTGAGTGACGAGAGAGACTGGGGGAGGAGATAGACTGGGGGAGGAGAGAGAGATAGAGACACCCAGATTGTGGGAGAAGAGAGAGACTGGGTCAGATGGAAGAGAAATAGGTTGAGTGGGGCAAGAGAGAGGCTGAGTGGAGAGACTGGGGCAGGAGAGAGAGTCACTTGGGTTTATTCACTAAACTATGAATTGCAGTGAATCTAAAACGATAAATGTGGGTAAAAATCGCACATTTGGGAAAATTCTCTAACTCAGCTATAATCACATCTTGGCTGTATAAAGCTTAGGGAATAACTGTTAAGATTGGGCAAGAAGAGTGGCCTAGGCTGGAGAGAGATACCGAGATTGTGGGAGGAGAATGCCTGGGGTAGGATAGAGACCGAGACTGTATGGGAAGATTGACTGGGGCAGGAGAGAGACTGAGATTGTGGGAGGAGAGTACCTGGGGTAGGAAAGAGACCGAGACTGTGACAGGAGAGTGATTGGGGCAGGAGAGAGACCAAGATTGTAATAGGAAAATGACTGGGGCAGGAGAGAGACCAAGACTGTGAGGGGAGAGTGACTGGGGCAGGAGAGAGGACCAAGACTGTGAGAGGAGAGTAACTGGGGCAGGAGAGAGACCAAGATTGTAGGAGGAGAGTGACTGGGGCAGGAGAGAGACCTTGATTATGGGAGGAGAGTAACTGGGACAGGAGAGAGATCGAGAATGGGGCAGGAGAGTAAATGGGACAAGAAAGAGAATGAGACTGTGGGATGAGACTGACTGGGGCAGGAGAGAGACTGAGACTGTGGGAGGAGACTGACTGGGGCAGGAGAGAGACTGAGACTGTGGGAGGAGAGTGACTGGGGCAGGAGAGAGACTGAGACTGTAGGAGGAGAGTGACTGGGGCAGGAGAGAGACTGAGACTGTGGGAGGAGAGTGACTGGGGCAGGAGAGAGACCTTGATTATGGGAGGAGAGTAACTGGGACAGGAGAGAGATCGAGAATGGGGCAGGAGAGTAAATGGGACAAGAAAGAGAATGAGACTGTGGGATGAGACTGACTGGGGCAGGAGAGAGACTGAGACTGTGGGAGGAGACTGACTGGGGCAGGAGAGTGACTGAGACTGTGGGAGGAGAGTGACTGGGGCAGGAGAGAGACTGAGACTGTAGGAGGAGAGTGACTGGGGCAGGAGAGAGACTGAGACTGTGGGAGGAGAGTGACTGGGGCAGGAGAGAGACCGAGACTGTGGTAGGAGACATACTAGAAAAATATAGCCAGACATGAACGATGCCTGAAAACGTAGACAAAGCAAAAATAATGTTGATACAAGAAAAAATGTAAACATTGAATCTTAAAGGGGCACTGTAGGAACTGTTAGGGCTTCATCTCATTTGAGTGGGTACCTTGTATGTTGTCCCATAGCATCTTATTTTCATTAAAGGGACACTATAGGCACCAAAACAACTTTACCTTAAAGGGACACTATATAAAGCTTATTGAAGTGTTGTAGGTGCAATATCCATGTCCACCTTAGTCCTGCAATGTACTAAGTACTAAGACTGCCTCTAGTGGCTGTCTACCAGACAGCCACTAGAGGGAATTCCTGAATTCTTGCAGAGTCTGAGTCCCTTAAACAACGCTGATTGTCCACACGCTCTGCATGAGGACATTCAACACCAGTAAAATCATCTTGGGAAAGCATTGATTCAATGACGTCGGAGGAGGTGGAGCGCCGACCTAGCTCCGAAAAAGATCAGGTGAGCAAATAAAGGGGGGCGTGAGGGAGTGCGGGACCAGAGACACTATAGTGTTAGGAACTATAGATTCCCTTTAATGATGCAGTTTTGGTGTATAGATCATGCCCCTGCAGTCACAGTGCTCAATTCTCTGTCATTTAGGAGTTAAATCACAACCTTCCTAAACACTTCCTGTAAAGTGAGATCTAATGTTTACACTTCCTTTATTGCACATTTTGTTTAATTTAGAATGTATTATCTCCTTACTATTAATAGCCAACTAGACCTTGCAGAAGCCTCTTGTGTGTGGCATTATCTATACACCAAAACTGCTTCATTAAGCTAAAGTTGTTTTGGTGACTATGGTGTCCCTTTAAGTGTCAAACCATTAAATTCCATAATGCAGGCACGGACAGGCCATTGGGCAAACCAGGCAAAAGGGTCAAGGTCGACAGGGAGATCAAAGAATCTCTTATGAGGGGTGGCCCAGAGAGGGAGCTACATGACCTGGGGGGAGATCACGCAGAGGGAGAAGAGTATGGGATCTGTACCTTTTGTGGGTACAGACCAAGTTGTCTGCTGCAATTTATCAGAGCATTGCCGCGGGTTACCACTGCAACTCTCTGATACTTTTCCCACCAACAGCCACAAAAAGAGCCTGCGCCCACCGTAACAGTGCAGAGAAGGACCGAATCATCAGGGATCTGCATTCCCACCTCCCTGCCTCAAGGTGAGTCAAAAGGAGTGGGGAATAAACTTATTTATAAGTTTGTTTTTAATTAAATAAAACCAAGGGGTTCAGCCCCCTACCCAAAATAAATATACAACCCCTGCCCCCTCACAGACACACTACCCCCTTTATCCTCTCCACAGATACAATACACTTCCTATTCTCCCCTCACAGACACACTACACTTTAGTGGGTATCCAATTGACATGCCCACTTTGGGGGACCTGAATGTCATTGCAACACCCCACCCTCTGTCCCCCCACTCAAACTAGGCTGCTCTGCTTTAAAATGCCTGGGCTGGATTCTTGTCCCAGTCCAGCTCTATTTTAATGTTGAGCAATAATCCCCAGCACCCCATCTTCCCCTCTGTGCAGCTTGGGCTAATGAGGAAGCATTAACCTGAGCAGCAATGGTGGGCTGTGATTGGCTAGAGTGTCACCTGACTGCTGTCAGCCTATCACAGCGTCCATTGCAGGTATGAATCAGTATGGCTAGAAGGAAGTGTGTAATTCCTGCCTTAGCCACACCTCCAATGAGGGCCGGGCTATGGATGGCCAAGGGCCCTTACTCAGTGGCAACTGTGTCACCTGAGCACTCTCAGCCGGTGACTTAAAGGGACACTCCACTATACAAATGGGCAAAAAAAAAATACAAATTACTGTTTAGTAGAAAACCCCTATCGAATATATACATACAATACATGCATAACTTGAAAGGGTTTGCAAAAGCTGCAGTTCTTATAGCTGCAGCTTTTGTAACCTTTTTCCACAGGAGAGACTAACCGCTATCCCTCTGTTTCATTAATTCATTATAAAAGTGCTGATTTCTCATAGAATTCAACATTCTTATAAACTGTCTTTGAAATGGATTACTCCTTTCCCATGAAGCACTTCAACAAGCATTTTATTGGTGTAAAATGGAGCTTTAAAGGGACTCTCCAGGCAGCCCTTTTTACTTACCTGGTTCCAGCGCCGGGAGCCTCGTGAAGCCGCGCCCCCTATTTCGTCAAAATGACAAAATAGGTGGGCGCGAGCAGGGAGCAATCAGACGCTTCCATTTGGAAGCGTCATTGCTCCCTTGTGCGCATGCGCGGCTCATACTCAGCTCGCGATCTTTGCCCGCCCCCTCTCCTCTGCTGACAGGCAGGAGAGAGAAGGCGCGCACACAGTGCCTTCTCTCTCCTGCACACGTCAGACGTATTTTAATACATCTGACGTGTACATGGCCTTTTTAGGGCCATACCTGATAGGAAGTCCCTCTGGTGGCCGTCTGAGTGACAGCCACTGGAGGTATTCCTATCAATCATTCTCTGAAAATACAGTGTTTACATTAGATTGCCTGCAGGGAGCTATAGATCTCACCTGAACAACTACATTAACCCCTTAAGACCGGAGGGCGTACAATTACGCCCTATTTTAGGTGGCTCTGAACGCCGCCGGGCGTAATTGTACGCCCTCCGGTCTTTCTTTACTTACCCGGTCGCCAGCGGTCCCACGCCGGCGATCGCGGTGGGGGGGAATCCCAGGGAGCCCCCCCGCGGTAGATCCTCCTCCTCCGGTGCCCCCCGGCCATGTGAGAGTGAGGTCCTTGCGAGGACCCCACAATCACATGGCCGGGGGTAGCTGCCTCCTGCATTGCCCGCAGGGGGGGCTGCCTGTAATGACAGGTGGTCCCCCTGCTGGCTGAAAATAAAATTAAAATAAATTAATTAAAAAGTAAAGTGTAAAAAAAAATATATATATATATACTTAGATCATATAAGTATATATGATCATATATATATATATTATATATATATGATCTAAGTATATATATATATATATACACATATACATACACACACATACACTGTCTAGGTGTATTTTACTATTAATATATATATAATTATATATATATATATATATATATTAATATCAAATTACACGTAAACTGATACTGATTAAATATATATATAATTATTGTTATATATATATTTATATATAATATAAAAAAACTAAAATGTAAATACGTTAAAAAATAAAATTTTAAAAATAATTAAAAAATATATAGATGTGTGTTATTTCAATGTAACTGTATTGTGATATTAATATATATATATATATTTATATTAAAAATACACGTAGAACGAAATAATATATATATCTACATACATAAATATATACGTATATATCACTATATATATATATACCTATATATAAATAAAAATATTTAAAAAAAATTATATATATATATATACACATATAGATTCACATACGTATATATATATATATATATATATATATACATATATTAATTCTACATATGTATTTATGTAATATTTTTACATAATTAGGTATCTTAATTAATTATAATTAGCGGGACCTGCCTGACAACCCATGTCGAAAGTAAAGGGAATTTAATTTGCTAGCACTATATTTAACCCTATAACTTTCCAAGACACCATAAAACCTGTACATGGGTACTGTTCTACTTGGGAGACTTCGCTGAACACAAATATTAGTGTTTCAAAACAGTAAAATGTATTACAACGATGATATCGCCAGTAAAAGTGAAGTTTTTTGAATTTTTCATGCACAAACAGCAGTTACACAGACGATATTATTGCTGTGACACTTTGTACTGTTTTGAAACACAAATATTTGTGTTCAGCGAAGTCTCCCGAGTACAGCAGTACTCCTTATGTACAGGTTTTATGGTGTTTTCAAAAGTTACAGCGTCAAATATAAGGCTTGCGTTTAATTTTTTTCACATTAAAATTCGCCAGATTGGTTACGGTGCCTTTGAGACCCTATGGTAGCCCAAGAATGAAAATTACCCCTATGATTGCATACCATTTGCAATAGTAGACAACCCAAGGTATTGCAAATGGGGTATGTCCAGTCTTTTTTAGTAGCCACTTAGTCACAAACACTGGCCAAAATTGGCGTTTTTTGCATTTTTCACACAAACAAATACTATGCTAACTTTGGCCAGTGTTTGTGACCAAATGGCTACTAAAAAAGACTGGACATACCCCATTTGCAATACCTTGGGTTGTCTACTATTGCAAATGGTATGCCATTATGGGTGTAAATTTAATTCCTGGGCTACTATAAAGTCCCAAAGGCAACGTAACCAATTGGGCGAATTTCAATTTCAAATGTAATGTGCTATATTTGACCCTGTAACTTCCCAAAAAGCCATAAAACCTGTACATAGGGGGTACTGTTTTACACGTGAGACTTTGCTGAATACAAATATGTGTTTCCTGGCTAATCATGGCAGCATCACTTATGGGTAGCTCCTCCCTTAGCAGTCACAGGACAGGAATTAATTAGATTAATTAATCAGACTGATAGGTATAAGGAGTCCCTCCTCCCCCTACACCTCAGTCTTTTTTCCTGTCCTTAGCAAGTTCTACAGGACTTTTTTAAATTTTGTTTTATGGCCACCTTCCTGCGTTTGTCGTGGGTTCGTACCAAATGAAGTTCAGCCTCTCTTCATTTGAAGGACCCAATAAACAGCCTGCATGAGCAGGACTAACTGGGTCAGGTTCAGTGTAAGTACTGAACTGCAGCGTAGGAAGTAAGTGTTTGAGGGAGACACTGTTATGTTTATTTGTGGGGTTGGTTTAGCCTTAAAAATTCCCCTGGTTTTTAACCTGCCCCTACTAATTGGGGCCAAATGTCCCCCCCAAGCTTGGATAGCAGCCTTTTGAATCCATACTTAGGGGCTTGTGTGGTTTGGTACCTTTCAGTGGCCGTCTGGGTGTTCCTGTCTCCAGAAAAGGCTTCCTGCTCCCTGGGGCTCCTTGGGCATCCGGACGTTGGGGGCTGGAACGCATTTTGCGTTCCAGCTGACTGTATGACGCTCGCGGCCGGTTTCGGCGAAACCGGAAGTGAATTGCACGCCGGCCGCGAGCGTTTGGAACGCATGGCGTGCGTTCCAGCGCTCTGCGCATGCGCGTACCGGGCAATCAGCTGTTTCAGTGCCCGGTCCTATTTAAAGCCTCAGATACAGCTTTCTTGTGCTGTATCTGCAGTCCTAGAGTTGTGTTCCCCCAAGGAATTGATTTCTTACCATAACCTTGGCCTCTTCCAGTTGTGTTCAGCTGCTTCTCCTGTTACCTGGCTGCTTGGTGGAACTTTTCTTCTTTAAGGTAGGATTTCTGTTCTTCTACTGATTGGAAGTTTGCTTTTTGTCAGCTTGCCTCTTATCCATTTGTGAAATTAGGTCTTGAATTTCCTTTGGTTCTTTTTTATAGTATGGATTCTCCCTCTGCCTCTGCAAGATCCCTCTCTAGAAAACATAGGTGAGCCATTTATTACATTTATGGGGGTTTGTTAAAAGAGTGCCATACTAAGCCTGTAATATATGTCATATATGGCTTTATTCCAGCCCCAGCATTCATTTGGATTCTCCTGCAAGAAAATCACAGGAAAAGTCAAATAAATGCATTAATTGTTAATCGCCTGCTCCGAATGGAAGGAACCTTTGCAGGGATTGCTTGTTGGAAGTCGCAGACGCCCCCGGTAGGGGTTCCCCACAGGACAACCTTAAACTCTGGATTTCCCAGGCTATTGCTGAGGGCTTTAAGGCTACCACGGGATCTAGTGGTCAGAGTAAGAGACGCAGAGCGGAACCTCAGTCTTCCAGCTCTGATGAAGACCCTGATGTGTGGGAGGTCTCGGATGAAGGTGAGGAGGAAACTGAATATGCCTCCAGGTCTCTTGACTCCAGGTCTGTTGATAGACTTATTACCCTTCTCAGAGACACAGTCTCACTGAAGAAAGGTCTGAATTAAAAGAGGCTGACAGGTTTTTTGAGGACCTAAAACCTAACAGACCGACTTTCCCGGTGCATGCATCAATCAGGGATATGATCCTTCAGGAATGGAATAAGCCGGAAAAGAAGTCCACCTTAAAAAATAAGTTCACAAGGGTTTATCCGTACT
Source organism: Pelobates cultripes (assembly GCA_933207985.1). Taxonomy (NCBI): domain Eukaryota; kingdom Metazoa; phylum Chordata; class Amphibia; order Anura; family Pelobatidae; genus Pelobates; species Pelobates cultripes. Next base: position 15,119,434 of record OW240916.1, on the reverse strand, counting down.
CTACAGTGGACTGCTGCCTGTGGAACTCAGTTCCTAAAATTGACGCTGCAGTGATCCATATGGCTAAGAAAACGACACTGCCTATTGACTCCATGGCATATCTAAGAGAGCCTATGGAGAAGCGTATGGATGGAGACCTGATTAAAGCCTACTTGACCCTAGGGTCCGCCCTTCATCCGGCAGTGGCACTGACTACTCTCTCCAGAGTCTTGAAAGTGTGGCTCGCTAATCTGAGGGAGGACATTGATCAGGGTGTCCGTAGGGAACATCTGTTGGAGAGCCTCAAGGACTTTAGTCTGGCCACGGAATTCTGTCCAGAAGCCTCCCTGGACATCACTTGCATGATTGCCAAAAGCATGGCCCTATCTGTGGCTTCTAGAAGGGCTCTGTGGCTTCATTCGTGGGGTGCTGATTATGCTTCTAAGGCTTCCCTGTGTGCACTTCCGTTCCAAGGGGATCTCCTTTTTGTGAAAATTCTGGAAGATGTTATTCAAAAAGCTGCTGATGGGAAAAAGGCATTTTTACCTCAAACCGGCAGAAAGAGTTTTCTCCCCCCTCCTGGAAGACCTAGCACTTCAAGTATAGGTCCTTTCGGGACAACAGGAGCTATAAACCTGGAAGGGAATTTTCCAGGAATTCTTCATGGAAGTCCTTCTCGCATTCATCTTCCAATAAGCCTTCCAGAGGAAGGGGTGCTAGGATCCCAGGTAAGAACTTCTGAAGGTCTCAAGGCCCGTTCAGGGACGGTGGGAGGAAGACTGAAGTTCTTCTACCCTGTATAGGCCAGCAATATTTCGGACCTATGGGTCACTTCCATCGTAAAGGAAGTTTACAAAATAGAATTCTCATCTTACCCGAAAACTGCATTCTTCCGAAAATCAAAGGTGTCGGTAGGCATCAAACGAAGGGCCATGAGGTCCTGCATTTCTGTACTCCTGGAACAAAAAGTGGTGGAAGAAGTTCCAAAACGGGAAAGGTTCCGGGGAATTTACTCCACAGTGTTCTTGGCCCCAAAACCACAGGGAAAGTGGCGTCTCATTTTGAATTTGAAAGGAGTAACTCCTTGCTCGACGTAAGGACGTTCAAAATTGAATCCTTGAGGACCATCTTGAAGTGTGTCAAAAAGGGAGACTGGATGACCTCAATAGACTTAAGGGACGCTTACTATCATATCCCGATACATCAAGATCACATACAGTTTCTCAGGTTTTGGGCGCTAGGAAGGCACTTCCAGTTCCGGGAACTACCGTTTGGCCTGGCTCCAAGAACGTTCTCAAAAGTTCTGGTCACCTTAATAGCCTTTATAAGGGAAAAGGGTATTGAGATCTTCCATTATTTGGACGACATTCTTATCTTGGGTCCATCTCAAGGAATTGTAGCTCAGCATACGTCAGTGGCAATGTCCATTCTTCAAGACCATGGTTGGCTTCTGAACGTAGAAAAGAGCTCCCTCGTTCCTGCGCAAACTATCATTTTCCTGGGTGCAGTGGTGAATACCGTGTCTGCACATGTGTTCCTGTCTCCAGAAAGGGTCACGAAGATCAGAGACGAAGTAAGGAAGCTGCAAGATCTCAAAACTGCACCTGCAAGAGAAGTCATGAGTCTCCAGGGTTCCTTGACATCAACAATAGGGTTGGTGAAGTGGGCCCAGTGGAAGTTCCGTCCGGTCCAGAACTGCTTCCTTCTCCAGTTCGACAGAGTGGAAGCGGATTTGGAACAGATGATATCTCTTCCCCTCCCCGTAAGGAAAGGCTTAAACTGGTGGAAGAGCGAGAGGAATTTGACAACAGGCTTCCCGTTGGAAGATCCCCCTTGGAAGGTTATTACAACAGATGCCAGTTCTTTTGGACTCAAGGGAAGTGGACCCGAGAAGAGAGTCGCCTACACTCAAACTTAAGGGAACTGAGAGCGGTTTACAAGGCCATTTTGAGATTCCTGCCAAGGGTAAGGAATTCTTGGGTTCTAATCAAGACAGACAACAGAGCGGTGGCCTCATATGTGAACAACCAAGGTGGCACGAGCAGCAGGTTGCTCCTGGAAGAGCTGGCTCCCTTAATGGCTATAGCCATGACCTATCTTCAAGGCCTGAAGGCGATTTATCTCCCAGGTTCGGAGAACGTGACGGCAGACTTCCTCAGCAGAAAGGAAATTCTTCCGGGAGAATGGCAACTTCACCCGGCGATCTTTGCGGAAATTGCACATCGGTGGGACATGCCCCAGATCAACCTGATGGCATCATCTGAGAATCATCAGGTGGAGAATTACTTCTCTCTCCACCCGGACTGTCAGGCACTGGGCCAGGATGCTCTCTCTCTGCCTTGGTCGTTCGATCTGGGGTATGCTTTCCCTCCCCTACCCATGATACCCAGGTTCCTGCGGAAGGTTTGGTCAGAAGGCAAGAAAGTTATTGCCATAATTCCAATTTGGCCTCAGAGGCCGTGGTTTCCCCTATTGGCCATGATGAGCCAGGAACAACCTTGGCCTCTTCCAGTGATGGAGGATCTGCTCACGCAGGGCCCTGTATTCCATCCTCATCCGGAAGGCCTCAAGCTGGGGGTATGAGTCTTGAGAAAGAAAGACTCCAATTACTAGATCTCTCAGAGGCAGTGATCAATACCCTTCTGCTCTCCAGGAAAGCTTCCACTTCCTCATGCTACCATAGGATCTGGGATGTGTTCCAAGCATGGGCATCGTCTAATAATGTGGACTTCCTGCATCCTAGCAATACTGAAGTTTTGGAGTTTCTGCAAGTGGGCCTGGACAAGGGCCTTAGCCTCAGCACCCTGAAGGTTCAGTCTTCGGCACTTCCAGCTTTGTGCAACATCTCATGGGCTTCGGATCCTTTGAATTCCAGGTTCTTCAAATCGGCCTTCAGGTTGAGGCCTCCTTCCAGATCTACTACCCCTCCTTGGGACCTTCCTCTGGTGCTCAATTATCTCACTGAGGATCTGTTTGTTCCTCTTGAAAGTTTGGATTCTACTATCCTGACGCATAAAACTTTGTTTTTGGTGGCAATTACTTCCGCAAGATGGATTTCAGAGATTAAGGCATTTTCTACATCATCTTCTTGTTTACGATTCTACCAAGATAGGGTGTGTCTGAAACCAAAACCGGAGTTTCTTCCTAAGGTGGTTTCTCAGTTTCATCTCTCTCAAGAAGTGGTTCTTCCATCATTTTACACCAACCCCTCTTCTCAGGAGGAGGTTAGATGGCAATGTTTGGATGTCATGAACTGCCTGTCTGCATATCTTAAGCGTTCTGAGTCTTTCCGTAAAACGGACCAACTCTTCGTTTTGCCGTTGGGAGCAAGGAGAGGTGAGGCGGCTTCTTTATCTACGTTGAAACGTTGGATTTCTCTGGTAATTAAGAAGGCGTATATCTCTAACGGTATATCACCCCCACGGGAGATAAGAACTCATTCTACTAGAGCATTATCAACTTCATGGGCTAGCTGGGCAGAGGTTCCATACGATGATATTTGCAGAGCAGCCACCTGGTCTTCTCCGATGACATTCATGAAGCACTACAAACTTGATGTGGATTCTCCTTCCACCTCCTTTGGGAAGAGTGTCCTTGTCTACGGTTTCTTTATCCCGTTGATATTAAACTTTTCTTTGCTGCATGTGTTTCAGTTTTGTGTAATTTCTTGGATTATTATTCCCACCCTATATTTCTGTGAAGCTTGGGTATTAACCATAAGTGATGCTGCCATGATTAGCCAGGAATAGAGAAAATTTATGACAAACTTACCATAATTTTCTTTTCCTGGCTATTTCTCATGGCAGCATCAGGGTTCCCGCCCATTCTTTTATTTCAGCTTTATAATTGGACTGAGGTGTAGGGGGAGGAGAGACTCTTTATACCTATCAGTCTGATTAATTAATCTAATTAATTCCTGTCCTGTGACTGCTAAGGGAGGAGCTACCCATAAGTGATGCTGCCATGAGAAATAGCCAGAAAAAATAAAATTACGGTAAGTTTGTCATAAATTTTCTCTAATTTTATTGCAGTAAAAGCAAACAGTATTAAGACATTGACAGTTAAAATGTCATGTAGAACTAAAAAAATTAAAAAAAATCTTATTTTCTCCCATTGTTTTCATATTAAATTATGTTTCATAGCTAAATATTTGATATTAAATGAAAGCCCTGTTTCCCCTGAATAAAATGATATATAATAAGGGTGGGTGCATTTACTATGAAAGAGTTGAATTACGGTTGGACAGACATGTAGCGCAAATGCCAGGTTTTGTTTACATTTTGTTTCGTTCACAACGTGTACATTTGGCTCCCTCCTTAAGGGGTTAAGCTGTAGATGTACAGGTGATTATAGTGTCCCTTTAAACCCTGCCCCACTGGGCTTAATTCAATGCTGCAGCTTCCGGCAGCAAAGGCGGATTCAACAGGCTGACCCCAGATAAGTTGCATAACATTAGCAATTGGTTTGCCTACTTAGACTTACAGGGTGCCAGGAAACTCCTACCACCATAACAACTACAGCCGGCTGTAGTGCTTATGGTGCTTGGAGTGTTCCTTTAAGAAAATTAACAGTTTACCACTGTCTACAGAAGGATTACACATGGCCACCGTACATTACAAAGGTAAAGAACTTGGAATAGGAAGATGTTATACCGAAACTGCAAATAGAAACATGGCAACTCAAGAATGTGATCAGGGAGAAGTACAGTGTTAGTTTGGACTGCAAAATACGGACAGTGTTGATAGAATTTATCAATGTCTGGATTTTGTAAATCAGGCCCCGAACGGAGCTGAACTAAATACTCCTGGTACAGCTGAAATATGGGCCAAATTAAATAAATCTGGGCACAGATCTAAAATAAAGACCCTACCTAGTCCTCTTTACCCTAATTATGAGGGGGGGGGGGGCAAAAAAATCTACAGCCTGTTAAATAAGAAAAATTACACTTAGTAGCAGAAGTCTTCCTTCTTCTAAGTCTTCTCTTTTCAGCCACAAAAAAAGACCAAATAAAAGTCCATAATTTCTGACGCCATGAATTAAAATGAAAAAAGAACCGATCGCAAAAATGTAAAAATCAGCAGAAAAATAAGCTTGGGCAAATGGTTGTTCAAATGAACAAAAGTAAGTGAATGATCATTTGTTTATCATCAGCTGCCATGCAGTCGTTGATAAATCTGCGATTCCGCTACTGTAGATTGGCTCATCCGAACCAATATTACAGAACTGGTCAGGCAGACTGAATCATGACCTCATTGGCTTTACTAAATTTGAGCATTTCCAATGCTGTCGTAATTCGGTCATTTTAACCTGATCTTGTCCATTCTGACAATAACCCTGTAAGACTCCCTGATATAGTGTGAGGATCCCTACGCCTATAGGAAATGGCAGGATGGGGTAAAGAGTCTGTTTTTGGCATCTGAGCAGGGATTCAAAATTAGGTCGAGAGACAGAGAAAGTAGGTTTTAGATTGGGGGGAGAAGGTAAGAGACTGAGGTCCATGATGTGATTTGGGATGGCGTACTAGACACAGGGGAATGAGAAGGGTGGAGTAGAAGTTCTATCTAGACCTTGGTAGCTATGTGGTAGGTAAGGAGTAAAAAGCCACATCTAAGGTATTGCAAACTGCATCTGATGGGGAGAGGAGATACTGGAATAGGGTCTCAGGTGGGTGACTGAATCTGGTTCAGGAAAAGCCAAGACTTCCAGAAACAGGCTAGGGGAAATTGAAGAACACTGGGTGAATAAACACACTGGGGTAAGGGTGGAAACTGAGAATGGCTGAAAGGGGCAGTGCTGTCCACTCTGTTTCATGGTGTTTCTGGCCGCTATGATTGTTGCTGTTAGTCCCATCCCAGGGATATGTGTTTGAGATCTCTGATAGAGGTCCAATACTGCAAGTGATGGTGAGTGGCGCAGCTCGTTGCCGCCTGTTGCGGGGGTGACTCCAAAACATTATAAGGTTGCCAACTCACACCACTCAATGTCATAGTGTTGGGGTGATGCTATTATGTTATGTTACTTTATAAGGTTACTCTGCTTTTTTTTTTTTTTTTAAACCATGACGGATTATGACCAGGCCAATTACCACTGTATTATAACGTGCGTGTCATATTCCTTTCTGTATCACTGAAATAATGTTATATGAAACATATTTGGCTTTTGCACAAGCCTTTATACTGCAGATCAATTATCCGTCATGGCAAATAAATAAATAAATAGCACACTGTATTGGTATGTACGAGGAATGCCCTGGCCTGCCCCCATGTAATTAGTCAAAGCATTTGGTAATGGAATGACTTTTTGCCTGGGATTCAATGGGCACTGTCATGTGCCTCCACTATAGCCTTTAGAAAACCAGACGTTCTCTGTCCAAGCTGGCTGAAAGCAATCAGCTAACACTCTCAGCCAACACTCTCAGCCAATGAGCTAGTCCCGTACCGCAGGGTTTGCTCGGGCGAGCTAACGGAGACGTCTTAAGCTGCAGAGAGAAGGTGGGAAGCTTTGCGCGTCGGACTCCAGGTAAGAAGTTAAACCTTGCAAAAAGGTTCCACTACTTGTAAGTGGTGGCGCCACAACCTTTACAGTGCTTGCAGTGGTTATGGTGCTTGGAGTGTTCCTTTTAATAAAGGTAGGAATTAAACACCATACAATGCAGAATTAGACATACTGGTACATAATGTGCTGGTTCTAAAGTGAACTTAAAATCTAGCTTTTGCACAAATTGTTAAATGGCCCACGAGCTTGCAATCGAAAAGCATCATTGATTACCGAGCCGGCACATATGACAGAAAAACAGCTCCTGATTCATAGCAATACATATGTTTTGTTGTTGATGTAGGAGGTGAATTGCACAATGTCTCTTCTGAGAAAGCCTCAGACAGCTGGAATCCCCCCGTTGAGACTTGTTTTTAGGGGTTTTTCTATTTATTTTTTTATTCCCAGACATTACAACCTCTCGCCAGATTCTTAAGATGGGTCGAATAGATATTTATAAGTGTTGTAATATTTGCAAAGTCATATGAGGGCTTTTTCCTGGTATGTGATGTCAGGGCAGGTCAGATCGACAACGTGCCGAGTGGATGAGGTTCAGCTGGCAACACCCCAATTCCCCTAAAACATATTTGACCTTATCTGCTTAAAGAGTGCTCCTATCATGCAAAAATAACAGTCCAATGTCAGAGAGAATAAAATATCACCTACACGTTGAGAACCATATTAGTGTAATTACTGTCAGTGATTAGTGCATTAAGAGACAGACCTCTTTACACTGAGTTAAGTAAAAGGTGCTTTGCAGACACACAATTAGATTAATTTAATAGCCATATCATATTTAAATAGTTATTCCAACCACCATGACCACGTCTGTTTTGTGGTTATGGTGATAGGAGTCTGTGCGTGCCGCGTTTCTGTTTTAAAGTGATATCTGAACTTGTATGCTCTGGGCTAGTCACACCACTGGCACATGTGACTTTGGCAGCCAGAACTTTGTTCCAGATTGCCAAATGTTAATTTTGTGCAAAAATCTTGTCTCTCGTCAGTGCGCACTGCACGCAGGCAACGGAAGCAATTAGCTCCTCTCCTGCAGCGGGAAGCATTTCTCTGCTCTCCATCCATCACTGAAGCCCTCCCTGCCTCTCTATACCTTCTGTTAATTTTGGTTTTAATTTCCCTGCCTCCTATCACTCCTGAGCTTCGCCCAGCGCTGGATTTAGGTAAATTGGAGCTTAGTTTTAAGAATGAGGGCCTAAAGTATAAAGATAAGAATTAATAAACACAAAGATGGGTAAGCGTAAGATTTAGGATTTGGGCTGTGCATAGCTTTTTAACATATATATCTTTTAAATTGCCACCAGTGATAGGATGAAAACATAAGATAAAGCGCTCACCCAATAATCAGCACACATGAAAGGCTTCTGCATTAGACGTAAGCCCAGAAGACGAGGAAGAGGGGACGAGCAACGTCATGAGGATTTTGGGGTTAAACTGTTCATAAACGATTGAACCCTATAAGTTAATATGGCACCCAAGACCTCCAGACACCATAATGACTTCATTGAGATGAATTCAAATTTTTTAAAGAGTTAATCCAAACACTATGATCACTTCAGTGATTTGAAGTGGTCATGGTGGTAGATGTCCAATTGTTCAGCGTTTCGCGTTGAAATGCTGCACATCCAAAGATGTTACCTTTCGTGCCAGAAGCTATTTAACACCCCCTGGCACACTGTCAAATGGGAGTTTTGTGCAAAATTAACATCTGTTGTCCTTACACACTGGAACAGATGTAAACAAATAGTTTGCTTTCTAAGTAGAAGTCCCACCATCCCTTGCTGGCTCAGAGTTCGCACAAGCCCGTGATTGGATCGCACAAGGGCTGCCGTAACGTTGGATAGTCAGATCATCAATGATGGGAGCTGAATTTGTGGTAAGTTTTTAAAAGTCTCTTAACTTTGGGAATTATGAGGTAAAATAAAAACCTCAGGAGTCAAAAGGGTTGGAGTAACCGTTCAATTTAAATTAGAGTTGTCTGTACCATGACATAAATAATGCATGGTCCTTTCAGTGTATGATTAGACAAACATTCTGCAGCGGGTATTAGGGGTGATTCCAAACTTTCAGACGGATTACACATATTGAAGATGGAATTCAAGGCTATGCCTAGAAGACTGGAGCTTGTCCAGAAATTCCTCCCAGGACAGCAGCAGCTGAATCTCTGCTCATAGAAGTTTTTTATTCAACTAAACTCCTCTAGGGTCAGGTCACTGGTGCCAGCTGGACGTGTAACGAGAGACTCCTACTGCAATGGCACTATGGGCCAATGGACTCCACCCCAAAAGGTTAGACAAGGTAAACCCACCCATAGTAACTCAGATGACTGAAAGGATTGTTTAAAAAAAACAAAAAAAACTGGGGCAAAGTTGTAACAGTGGAGCAATAATCGTGGCGACCACTGGGTTTTCCAAACTTGATTATATACATATATGCTGAGATATCCTTGATCACAATCTCTACCCCCTATTGTCTCAAGTTCCCTTAACTTTAAGATTGTAAGCTCATAAGACAATTCGTTCAGTACTTTGTATAAAAAGGCTGTAAGTGCTAGATCTCAACATCCCTTACTCCTTTTGTATTGGTAGGTCTATACTTTACGGATTTCTCTGATTGTACAGCACTGCAGTATAGGTTGGCGCTTTATAAAGGCCATTAATGATGCAGTGATCTTATGTTTAAAGTGCCAACAACTGCTATTGTGATGGAGAAAGTGAAGCAAATTACAAGTCAAATTTTATGGTTTATCCATTATGTGCTTTATTATTGGGGTGAGATTTCATACCATTAACCCTACACTGCTATATTTTATCACCAAGTTGAGTGTTGGAGACCGGTCCTTGTGTTTCAGGAAGCACCAGGGGTTGTCAGAGCTCTGGGAAGTTGTTACCTGCCTGTCCAGTGGGTGGCAGGACAAGACCATACCCTGAAGAACTCTGGTGAACTTTTGTAGAGAAGAAAAATAAAAAATAAATATAGGCCCATTGTGTTCTGTACTATACCCAGAGTTATGGATTTCTTATGCTCACTGGGCAACCATAAATGCACACCCTCCTAGCTATACAGGACCTGAAATTATCAGAACAAAAAAAAAAAAAAAAAGTCTAAAATGTATTTAGCTTTAATACATCATTATGGATCTTGCTGGAGAAAGCCATTAATTCGCAGCAAAGTTCTAAATCCTGTGTATTTTTTTGCATATATCAGGGAGAGGTGTGACAAAATAAAACTTATAAAGTATTTATTACAGAATATTTTGCATTATCAGATTACATATGGTCCCGATCATATCATGTAGTTTGGAGGGAGTAAAAGCATTTTAACCCAAATAATACTCTGTATAATATTACTTTAGCCATTTAGAACACAGATTAAAAAAGTAGAGCCTCCATTGACATTAAAATCTTTGGTGTGATCAAGAGGCACAAAACCCCTCCAATGTTTAATTCCCCCATAGTGCCAAGTACTGATATTAAAGATCCATTGAATGTAACAAGATTCTAGATTGGTACTATTACCACTTATTTCCCAGTTTAGACAAGTTAAACAGAAGCAAATTGATCATTTTAGAAAAGGCTTTATTGACAAATTTTAAATAGACTGCCTGTCTACATGTAAACTGGGATCCCATCAGTAGGGAATATAAATGCTATGGCTTACAACTGCTAACAGATAGGCCTAGCATGCGGCATCACATGTAATGTGACACTAAGTATGTCAGTGCTCTGGAGAGCTTTATTTAATAAATTCAGAAAAAAAAAAAATAGAAGCCAGGGTTTGTTTAAAGATACAGCCACCATTAAAGACAGTACCCATGAGTTGGAAATCAACTTTTAAAGCCAGAGATGTGCCCAACATTTCATAGGTTTGTCTTTTGTACTCTATTGTGGCCCATCTTTTATTGCTGTGTGCCATAGTGGTGACAAGTTAAAGCACCCAAGATCTACCACAGAACAAAAGTGGTCTTCCAAAACAGGTGACCTGAGCCCATTGTGAGCTAAAAGAGGACTTCTTTACAGAAAAATGTAAAGAATTCACAGTATGTACAGGATTAGAGAAGATTTCAAGTCTGAGAAAGTGCTACTTCACATAGAAAAAAGACAAACAGGAAGAATAAAATGTCAGTGCTTAGAAGTTAAAGGTAGTGTGAGTTCCTTCGTGGACCGGGAAGGTGTAGCCATCAGCTGTAGCTTCAGGGGCAATAGAAGAGTCTTCTTCCTCCTAAAAATCACAAATAAAATAAACCACAAGTGTTACACATTACTGCAACAATGATCACTTACCCATTCAGAAACCACCCACTGACTTCATAAAACAAGATGTTACAGGTTTAGATGATTGAAACTACTTCTTGCTGACATGTAACCAAGAGCAGAGTTTCTACACAGATTGAGAAGCAGTTTTGAAGGCATGCAAATAAGCAAAGTACTAGTTTGTCCTGTACGTACCTCTGTAGAGAAATATTTCTCAATAAGGCCAGCAGAGACTTTGTAGACCTGTTCGTTCTCGTGCGCCTGAAGAGCCTCAATACGGTCAAGGCCACCACACTCCTCCACCATCAGACAGAGCTTCTCAATTTCTCCAAGCTTCTCAGCAGCCTACGGACACAGCAAAATTAGTAGGGGGTTAAACCAAAAGCAACTGACAATTTCAATATCACAAGGAATTAAATTAAGCCAGGTTTTATTTAACATGACTCTTCAGATAGGAGAAAGCAAGTTGACAGTGCTCCTGGCTTTCAATAAGAAGTTATCTAGACATAGCTTACTGCAAATATATTTGAGAAGGCATCCAACACAACGAGTACGGTCTTGCTGTCCTTTGCTGACAGGAGGTTCGACAAGGGCCCAATCACGCCAGCCTGGACCAGGTGGATTATCTGGTCAATAGTACCACCACTTGTGTAGTTCGTGACAGCCCACACTGCTTCTTTCTGGGTCTTGTAGTCACCCTGTTGGAGAGTGATGCATTAGTTCGCTTACAAGACAAGATCTAGGAGACATGATACTAAAAGTCGGTTTTATTTTCAGTGTTCTGATTAGGGTGTTTGGATCTGTGATGCAATTAAGTGGTCTCTGAATCAGTATAAGGAATTACCTTCATTAAGATTTCCACGAGATAAGGCAATAGCCCATTATTGAGCACTTCCTGGATCTGCTCTTGGCGTCCAGCAGTTATATTAGACAGAGTCCAAGCCGCCTCCTTCTGAATGTTGTTCTTGTGGTGACTGAGTAGGACTGGAAAGACTGCCAGTGCACCTGCATCAAGGACAGCCTGTGTCTGTTCATCTGTCCCAGTCACAATGTTACCAATGGTACGCAGACAAGGAGTCTAGAGATGGAGAGGAAGAGAGTCAAACAGTAAGTCTGATACAGGCTCAAAAGAGAGCTAGCCAGTCATATTCCAACGATAGTTGGGTTGACAACTGCCTGCTAAAATACAGAGACCACAGTGTTGTGAAGGGTTGGAGGCGGTTACTCACCATTATGGTCAGCTCTCCACAACCCAAGAGATGGACAATTCGAGGAACCACCCCAGTTTGTGTCACCACATCTATACGGTCATTGGAGCCATCAGTCAGGTAAGATATTGCCCAGCAGGTGTCGGCTAGGACTTCACGGTCATCATGATGCAGCAGTCGGACCAGAGTGGGCAAAAGCTGTGTAATGGCTTCCATTGGAGGGGCTGGATTCTTATTGCGGCACATGTTAGACAGTGTCCAGGTGATATTCCTTAGGTAGCCAGTCTGAGAAGACAGCGATAGATAAATGGTAACTCTGCACATCTCTCAGAAGTGGGGGAATATACGTAAAGAAATAAAACCCACACCACTATTGTTTACGGCAATGCCTCTGGGTGATTTTACTTACAGGTAGTGCAGAGAGGTCAGGAACAGCAAGCAAGTTCAGCAGGGGTTCAATAGCCCCATGTTTGATCACCAGATCTCTGTAGGCTGAGCCATCACCTGAACAGGAAGAATGACAATGGATTAAAGTATTAAACCACCCTCAGTATGTTGAGTTTTGCACTGTTGGCGGTGCTTTTTATGAGGAAGCATTGGATTGATGTAGATCAGGGCTGCCCAAACGGTAGATTCCAGATGTTGTAGAACCACAACTCCCATGATACTTTGTGTGCCTGCATGCCTTTAGAATGACAAAGCATCATGGAAGCTGTAGTTTTAGAACATATTGGAGATCTTTTGGTCACCCTGGGTCTAGATCATAAACCAAGTATCAGCCATTGGGATGGCAGTGTGGAGAATAGCTTCAAACTGCCTTTTACCACCCCCCACCCTTACAGTCACAGGTTGGGAACCTAAAGATGCTATAGCATTAGGAATGCAGGTTTATATTCCTAAATGATGGTTCTTTAAGTAACAGAACATCTTTAGATTTTATGAATTGCTACATGTGACTGGCTTTTAAACAGAAATCCAAACATGTTCTTTAGAACATCCTAAACTACTTTCACAGTATTGCACAAACCCTTCAGCTTCTGATAGTTACCTGCAATGTTACCCAGAGCCCACACAGCCTGCTCGCTGATATGAGGATGAGGAGATGAAAGCAACAAAATGAAGGCTGGAATAGCCCCGCCATCTACCACAGCTTTGGTTTGATCAGAGTTTCCAGACGCGATGTTTGTTAGCGCCCACGAAGCCTCAAACTGGATAGGGCTGCAGTCAGTCTGTCCCAGGAAAGAAACCAGCTTCGGAATCAGGCCAGCCTGTATTATCCGATCAATGGGAGGTTCTCTCTCACGAGAAAGCAGCTTCCTAAATAAAAATGGGAGATCGTGAGGGAGGTCAGTTACAGCCTGATACACACACACACAAAAAAAACCCAAACAAACCACGTTAAACTTTATTGCACATTCAGAGTATCTGCTACCTCAGACACTTCCTGGTCTAAACATGCATTGGTTCCAAGTCATCTCAGTCAATTACTTCCCTCCCATGATTTAAGTGGGATCCCTGCATATTGAGCAGGGGTACATGGGATATGGTATGTACCCACTTCTGATTGAAGACATTAGTAACTGGCATGTTCTTTTAAAGGAAATGGCAGTGTTGTCAGCTTCTGCAGTGAGCTCCCCCAGATCAGAAAGTGGCTTAGACCAATGGAGGAAGTCTGAACTTATCAAAAAGTGCCATGAGGCTTTTACATTGTTTTGACAAATCTCCCAAAACCAGCATTTGAATTCTACACAGGAACCAACCACTTAGTCTCAGTGCAGTGGATGTGGTGTCTGAAGTCCCACATTAAAAGTTGTACACTATAAGGTTAGCAATACTAAAGGAAAAATCCTTGTCATAAGAGTTAATCCTCACTTATCTTATGCCAGCTCCAAGGTCCCTTGGTGCTGGATTCATCTCCTCCTGCGACGTCAGACAGAGGACCTAATGCACAGCCAATGCCATGCACCTTAGGAAACTAAGGAATCAATGCTTTCCTATGGGGATTTTCAAGATTATTGACATCCTCATGCAGAGGGTGAGGATGCCCAGCATTGTTTCACAGAGTTACTACAGGCTGTAAGTATTGTATTCTCTTTAAAAATGTAGCTAGACATCATGGAATTTAAATGGTCTGGGTGCCTGCAGTGTGTATGAACTGTTCCTAAACGACCTAGCTCGGGAGGTCAGCAACCTATGGCACAGCACTCAAGAGTGCCAGAGCCAAACAGTTTGTACTGGATCTGCCACCTTGACAGTCTCAGCCAATCCTTTGGGAAAGCATTATGATTGGCTCAGACAACCACTTCTGATGATGTCAGCCAAGGAGGCAGAGCCAGCACCAGCAGACTCAAATAATGGCGAGATTTTACTATAATTAGGTTAAAGGGGGCTAGATGAGGTTTAACACTATTGGGCCAGGAAGACATGTTGTGTTCCTTTAAGAACACATGATGGAAGACCTGCTGGCCTTTTATTTTGTAAGTGCTGTCCTTAAGGGGCAAAAGGGCACTCCTGGAAGCATAAACATTAGTTTATTGTAGCAGTTATGCTGTTTGGAGTGTTCCTTTACAAGAACATTGCTATCGAGTAATGTCCTTTGTCAAGTTCATCGCAGAAGCTGTAGATTGAAATTTGCATTTACTGTAATTTTCCAAATTTCTGGAAGACACTATCTTTATCCAGTCTCATGCAGAGGTGATTGTCAGTGCCAATGCTGACAGTATATAGTAAAAGTTTGGCCTACTTACCTTGCAGCTTGAGTAGCCTGTAACTGGATCTCCAGGCTTGGGTTATTGACGCCTCTGACGATCTCCTCAACACTCCACTGGGTGGATGTCTGGGAATGGTAAATAAATACACATTACATTTTAGAGTAGCCAAAGACTCTTACTTGGTAAGGTAATGTAGTAGCGTACATTTAAAGGGCCAGTATGGTCACCAAAACTAGCTTAGTGGCGTTTTGGTGTGTAATTCATGCCCCTGCATTTTCAGTCATTTAGGAGTTGAATCACTTTGTTTATTCAGCCCTTGACACCTCCCTGCATGTGACTGTCATAGCCTTCCTATAAAATAATCCAGGTATTTTAGCATCATGTATTACCCAATTTCTTATGTCCTGGTTTGTTAAAGGAACACTATAGTGTCAGTAAAACAGAGCTTTTTCCTGACTATAGTGCCCTGAGGGTGCCCCCTACCCTCATGGTCCCCCTAGACAGCCACTAGAGGCTGGGTTAACCCAAAATGTAAACAGTTTCATTGAGCTGAAGTGGTCTGGGTGACTAGTGTCCCTTTAATAGCCTCCTGGTCTTTGCAGGAGCCTTGTGTGTAATTAAAGGACCACTATAGGCACCCAGAACACTTCAGCTTAAAGGACCACTATAGTGCCAGGAAAACCACTCGTTTTCCTGGCACTATAGGGTCTCTAGGTTCCCCCACCCTTAGGGTCCCCCTCTCGCCAGGCTCTAGGGTGATGAAGGGGTGAAACACATACCACCTTTTCTCCACCGCCGGGCTCCCTCGGCGGTGGGGAGCCTCCGCCTCCTTTCCCTGTCATTGGCTGAAAAGGCATGCGCGGCACGAACATTCAGCCAGTCTCAATGTGTTCCTATGGACGCTGGCGTCTCACTGAAAATCACTGTGAGAAGCACGGAAGCGCCTGTTAATGAGAGCCACTAGAGGCTGGATTGACCCATAGGTTTACAGCAGAAAGGGTTATTCCCTGAGGGACCCGGCACCCAAACCACTTCAGCTTAATGAAGTGGTCTGGGTGCCAGGTCCCTCTAGGACTAACCCTTTCTGCTGTAAACAGTTTCTCTGAAACTGCTATGTTTACCTATGGGTTAATCCAGCGTGATTTTCAGTGAGAAGACGCAAGCGTCCATAGAAAAGCATTGAGAATGCTTTCCTATGGACCGACAATGCGCGCGGCTCTTGCCGCACATGCGCACTCAGCCGATGAAAGTAAATTAGGAGGAGAGTCCTCAGCGCCGAGGGAGCCCAGTGCTGGAATAAAGGTAAGGGATTAAACCCTTCCTCACCATAGAGCCCGGCGGGAGAGGGGAACCCAAGGACCCTAGAGAGCCAGGAAACCGAGTAGGTTTCCTGGCACTATAGTGGTCCTTTAAAGTTCTATTTACAGAGCAGGAGATAACTTCTAAAGCAAGTTAACATTTAATTGAAATCAGATGTTTTAAATGCAGGCTGTGTCAGTCACAGTCAGAGCTGCATCAACAAAGTACTTTAACCCTTTCTGAGCTGGGGGCCAGAGGGCACTAGTTATAACACTATAGGTTCCCTTTAAGCTAAAGTGGTTTTAATGCCTATTGTATTCTTTAACGCTTTCATGGTAAGCAGTTTATGCTGATGTGGCATGGTTAGATGCCAGATATTAAACTATTAAAAAAAAAAAAAAGCACATAATTTCTTTTATCCAGATACATTGTATAAATGCCAATACACAAATAGATATTTTTGGAGGATTTACCAGATGTGGAGCTTATACCATTACATCACACAATAGTAGCCAGCATACCGTCAGAGCACCACCACCTACCTGTCCATTTTGGTTCTTCTCCTGAAGTGGAGATGTTGGCTCTTCTGGGAAGGAGCTGACATTCCTACGTTTCAGTAGTTGGTCTTCCTTCTTTGCCTTCCGTAACTCCACATTGACTTCGATTCTCCTTCGCCTCATTTCCTAAAAGCAAACAGACGATCAGAAACGTTGCCATCCTTCTGCCAGTACCATAGAGGCCAAGCATCGGGAATCCTACTCACTGAGGTGTCCTTTCCCTTGTTCTTGAACTTGCTTTGTCGGAGGGTGGCTGCATTCTCATTGTTTGACATCTTGACAGAGGTTTTAGACGACAAGGAAATCCTGCAATGCAACTGAACAAAAAGGCATCTTGGTCAGACTCCCACTCTCAGTACTCCAAGCTCAGATCTAACAGTTCATATGCTAGATGCAGACAGACATTCTTACAAAACCAAGACAAGAGTAGGAAAACCAGCTGGGCATTACCACCCCATACCCAAACGCCAAGAGGGCCCTTTGTACACACTGACCTTGAACAAAAAAGGTTTACTCCCATTATAGGAACCTAGGTTCTCTGCTGCCCTCCCTCCCCACAAAACTTTTATACCAACTGTCCTTCTGGACACCCTAATTCACAAACATATATCAGCTACTTCAACAACCACCACCACTCCCAAACCCCTACCATCCAGCAAGATCTATCCAGAAACCCTGTTAGCTCCTAGATATGCACAGCCTGACACCCCCAAAACCTGGTATTACCAGGGTTATGTATAAAGAGATATTTTGCAGAAAGGTTCTACAATTGAACGAATTAACACAGAAACCAGTGGATTTGCCCTGCTCAGTGAACCACTTTTGTAAATTTGCCCCAGAATTAATCATACATAACTCCCAGTGCATCAGAGCAGTCAGTCCCACCCCAGCCTGTCCAGCACATTATCCATCCCACAATGTTAAGACATCTAGTTATATATGGCCTTACAATGCACCATACAACTACACCAGGGGCCACATGGCAGGATCCCCCCCCCATTGCCTTATACTGAGAGCCACATATCGCCTCTCTATTGTTTTATTCCTGAGGGGCTAATGCCGTACTTATTGTTTTATCTCTGAGGCTAATGTCAGTACTTCTATTGCTTTATCTCTGAGGGGCTACGTCGTACTTATTGTTTTATTCTGGAGGGGCAAGTACTGCCGTACTTCTATTGCTTTATCTCTGAGGGGCTACATTGCCAGTACTTTATTGTTTTTGTATTATTATCTCTGAGGGGCTAGCTACGCCGTACTTCTATTGTTTTATCTCTTGAGGGGCTACATTGCCGTACTTATTGTTTTATTCTGAGGGGCATTGCTGCGCATGTTTTTATTCTGAGGCTGTAATGTTTTATTCTGAGGCATATTGCCAGTACTCTCTATTGTTTTATACTGAGGCTACACGCCGTACTTCTTATTGTTTTATACTGAGGGGCTAATGTCAAAATTCCTCTATTGCTTTTGGTACTGAGGCCGTACTTTTCTATTGTAGGCGGCGTAATTGCTGGTACTCCAGATGTTTTGGACTACACCTCCCATGATGCTTTGTCAGCAATATGGGGAATGTAGTCCACAACATCTGGAGTGCTGAAGGTTGCCTATCCCTGCCCCACACTGAGGGCCACATGTCAGGATCCCCCCCCCGCCTCTTACTAAACATCCCATACCGGAGAGAATAGTACCCGGTAACTGTGTGTCCGCCTCTTACTATACCCCCGATATCAGCTCCCTCCCGGTAGCCCCCTCCCGGTAGCCCCCTCCCGGTACCTGTGTGTGTCCGCCTCGCTGTCCTGCACTGACTGACTGACGCTGCTCGCGGCTCGCAGTATAAATCGCCGGCTCTGCTCGGCTCTGATTGGTCAGTTCGAGCACAAGCAGCTCTGCCATTGGCTGATTTGAAAGAGGCCGGTAGGCGGGCCCGAGATTAACGCTTCGTGCGCCAGACAGCATTCACATCCTGTCACCATAACCACCGCCCCCCGACCGGTAGACCCAACCCCCCCCCCGCGACAGACTTTAACCC
>OW240916.1:15084718-15100752 GCA_933207985.1 Pelobates cultripes | reverse complement strand
CCCCCACAGACTCTGACACCCCCCCTTCCCCAAACCGGCAGACCTGGGATCCCCCAAATCCTACTGAGACAGCCCAAAATCACATAGCAACTCCTTAATTCACACCCCAACTCCCAGCAGAAAGATCCTGGGGTCTCACTAAGACACTCTGTACACCATGACTCACACCCCAAAACACCCCAACTCCTACCTGAAAGATCCTGAGAGAACTGGGGTCCCCAAATCCTACTGACACAACCAAAATAATACCCTAACTCCTGCTTCACACCCCAAAACATCCCAACTCCCAGCTGATCCCAACATCTACCAGTGCATAGGGAAGTCAAACACCAATTCCATCTCAAACATACCAGGTCATCCTAAATATACCCTAAAACTTCACCAAACACATTTACCCCCATCCCTGCAACACCACAATGCCCCATGATGGATAACGAGAGACTGTATCACCCACGAAAATACTGTGTTCTATCGAAATGGCACCCTAACCCTCTGATATGGGATTGCTAATCCCATACATACCGTAATAGGTCTCAGATATCACACCTCAACTCCCACTCAACAAATCACAAAATACACTAATGTACTCCTTAAAATATTCCACCTCACCAGACACCCCGAAAATAATACTGGTTACCGCCAAACCTACTGGGACCCACCAGAAATGAAAGTTACATCATGTCCCAAGTAGCTCTTCCAAAACTCATAATGGACCAAATTGGACATGATTCACAGCACAGCTTCCATACTGATACCATTAACTCTCCTCCGGATACCCCAAAATCCTCCATCCATCTGAAGATACACCAACTAACCCGACTAGACTAGGTTACCAGCCTGACACGTTCTCTCTTAGTGACCCTGAAACGTTCTTACTTGCCCCTGGTGTAACAATCCCCTCGCATAGCAACCCTAAAACCCTCTCTCATACTTCCACTCTTTCCTAAAACCACAGTTCCCTCACAGACAATCCCCGCTCCTCACCCACATTGTATTAACAGCCCAAACACCTGAAAACCCTCCGAGACAAACTCAAACAGCCCACCTTGAATAAAGTGAACCTGTCATCAGTTTTTAAACTTTAGTCAATGTTTTTTCATTTCCTTCAATGAATCTTTTTCCTACATTCCCACCTTCTGCTCAATAGATTTGGCCACCATGACTCCTCCTGTGTGGCTGGCAACCGCTTCTCCACATGCCTCTTAGTTGTCCTACTTTTGGCAGGACAGTCCCAATTTCATGGTCATGTCTTGCTGTCCTGCTTTAGTTCCCTGGTGTCCGTGATTCGGGTACACCAGGGAATTTGGTCTTCCAGGGACCTGGTCCTCCATGCAGTTGGCTGGCCAGGAGGCTGTCTTGGAGATTGGCATGCTTGACGCCATGATCAAACGCCCATTCAGTGGGCGAATCTGCCTACTTTCTGGGCGAGCCCACCTATTTAGGGGCATCACCAGTGACTCAAAACATGATTATTATCATAATCTACACATTGACTAGCCATTTCGCTAGCACAATGTATAGCTAGTTTGAGGAGAGGAATCAAATTAGAAAAAGTAGAATGAACATGATCGGTACCCATTAAAGGACAACTGTCATCAAACTTTCACATCTTCTTATTTTTAAAATGTTTATTATTTTCTGAAACAATGATATAAAATGATGTATACTTATATTTTTCCAGCGCATTTCACTTGTTTGTTTAACTGGTTGGGCAGCTGTGTTGTGTCAGACTCGACTTTTATCTGACTAAATGCTGTTCAACCTAACTTGCCTGTTGCTGTGATTTTCAATTTTTCGAGTGACACCGCCACGTCTGTACGTTTATTTCCTTGCGATGCATGAGATACATGGGGGGGCTAGGGGAATGAGACACATGGGGGGGCTGAGGGAATGAGATACATTGTGGGTCTGGGGTAATGAGACCCTTTGGGGGCTGGTGGAATGAGACACATGGGGGGGCTGGGGGAATGAGATACATGGGGGGCTGGGGGAATGAGACACATTGTGGGTCTGGGGGAATGAGACACATGGAGGCTGAGGGAATTAGACACATTGTGGGTCTGGGGGAAGTTTACTTCCTTGAGATGCATGCCACGCTTCCTTTTCAATATCAGTGCAACACCACAAAGTCTGTCATTGTATACAAGGTTGACACTAGACATGTACACATCCTTTTCACCTGCAACAAACAAAAACAATTCCTGTTGATCTACTCCGAACGTCTCGATCCCGGACAGATCTTGGCAGATTATCAGGAATTTGATTTGTTTGTCGAAGGTGACATTGCGACTCTAGTAATTATGCCAGGATGAAACAGTTACAACTCTCCTTAACCCCTTAAGGACACACGACATGCGTGACATGTCATGATTCACTTTTATTCCAGAAGTTTGGTCCTTAAGGGGTTAAATAACAGTTAGAAACCTCCACCTGTCCCATCAGTGTGCTAACACCATGCCATATGCAAAGGGGGGTATAGTGGAGTCAAGATCTAGATAGTTTTCCTTGTAAATCAGGGAGACACAGCTATGGCTGATATTTAAAGTGAAAAAGACATTTAAAATGGTGAATAACGTGTCATAACATTTAAAACCACCATTTCCTGGTGGCAGCATGTTCTCAAGCCCAGTAAGCACGCTGCAGAGGGTGCCATTTAAATCTGTCACGTGGTTTCAGTTCCAGCTGCGCTTCAAGCCTCATTGTGGGGACAAAGCCACGCCCACTCAGCAAAGCTTCTCTCTTGTGGGCGGTGCTCTCAGTTCCTCACCACCTCCTTGACACGTAAGAAATGTCTGTAAGGCTGGCAGACATGCGGTGACCCAGTGGCCTAATGGATAAGGCATCAGCCTCCGGAGCTGGGGATTGTGGGTTCGAGTCCCATCTGGGTCGCACTTAAATCCTGTTTTGTCAAAATTAAAATTCCCCAGGAAATGATCCCCTTATTGTTAATTAATTAGAAAGCCGCCAATCCTCTCACTCTGGGAGCTGAACATGGTATGTTTATATATATATCTTTTTACACAGTGAAGCTGACTAAAACGCAAAATAATTACTGGCAGGATTATGTTTATAAATATAGAAATCTCACCCAGCAATTATTTATTATTTCCTAACTTTATGCAGGCAGTATAGAATGCATTGTGTATGAGAAGGGTTTTAGTGTTATCTTTTGTCTTTTAAATTATAGTAAGGAATAGAATTTTACACATAAGGGGGCTGGGAATGAGACACATGGGGACTGGGGAATGAGAGACACATGGGGAGCTAGAGATGGGGAGCTGAGGGGAATGGGGTATTGTGGGAGCTACTGATAGATAGGCTGGCATGGGGGGCTGGGGACAGAGCAAGGGTATTGTGGGTCACAGAGATACATTGTGGGTCTGCTGGGGATACATGGGGGGCTGGGGAATGAGACACATATAGGGGGGGCTGGGGAATAGAGAATACACATGAGAGCTGGGGAATATACATGGGGGCTGGGGAATGAGACATGGGGGACTGGAGGAATGACAGAGATACATGGGGGGGGAATGAGACTGGGGGCTGGGGAATGCATAGGAGTACATTGTGGGTCTGGGGGTACATAGAGGCTGGGAATGCAAGATACATTGTGGGGCTGGGGAATATTAGAGATACATGCAGGAGGCTGGGGAATGAGACACATGGGAGCTGGGGAATGAGATACATTGACAAGAGTGGGTATGAGGTGCTGGGGGATGAGACACATTGTAGGGCTGGGAGGAGAGATACTGGGGAGCTGAGAATGAGATACATAGGGTCTGAGGGAATGAGATACTGGGGAATGAGAATGACACATGGGGGCTGGGGAGAGGGGGGGGAGCTAAGAATGACATGGGGGCTGGGGGAGAATGGGATACATGGGGGAGGCTGAGGAATAGAGATACATTGTGGGTCTGGGGAGATGAGAGATGCTGGGGAATGATACATGGGGCTGGGGGAATGAGAGACACATTGTGGGGCTGGGAATGAGAGACACACATGGGGGAACAGAATGAGAGATACTAGGGGCTAAAGAGACACATTGGGGTCTGGGGAATAGGAATGAGATACATGTGGGTCTGGTGAGAGATACATGGGGGCTGAGGAATGAGGATGAGGGAGTGAGATACACATTGGAGGCTGGGGAATGAGATTGTGGGGGTCATGGGGAGCTGGGGAATGAGACACATGGGGGGCTCTTGGTAATAGAAACACATGGAGGCTGGGAATGAGATACATGGGGGCTGGGGAATGAGAGACACACATGGGGCTGGGGAATGAGATACATGGAGGGCTGGGAATGAGAGACACATTGTGGGTCTGGGGGAATGAGATGAGGAATGAGGCCCATTGTGGGTCTGGGATGGGGGCTGGGGGATACATGGGGGCTGGGGAATGAGGTGGGTCTGGGGAATGAGAGATACATTGGAGGCTGGGAATGAGACACATGGGGGCTGGGGAATGAGAGACACATGGGGGGCTGGGAATGAGACACATGAGATACATGGGGGGGAGCTGAGGGAATGTGACACATTTGGGGTCTGGGGGAATAGAGACACATGGGGGCTGAGAATGAGGCAGGGAATGAGACACATTGTGGGTCTGGGGAATGGGGAATGAGATACATGGGGGCTGAGGGAATGGGAGACATAGGTCTGGGGAATGAGGGGGGGCTGAGGGAATAGAGATACATGGAGGGCTGGGGAGAGTAGAGACACATTGTAGGTCAGGCTGAGGAATGAGACACATGGGGGCTGGTAATAGAGAAACACATGAGGGCTGGGGAATGAGACACATGGGGGAGCTGAGGGAATGAGACACATTGTAGGTCTGGGGAATGAGATACATGTGGAGGGGCAGGGGAATAGAGACACTGGGGGTCTGGGGAATGAGATATATGGAGGGCTGGGGAATGAGACACATTGTGGGTCTGGGACACATTGTAGGTCTGGGGAATGAGATACATGGAGGCTGGGGAATGTGGGGGCTGGGGGAATAGAGACACATAGAGGCTGATGAAATACTGGGGAATGAAGCACACATGAGGGAGCTGGGGAGAAATAGGACACACGGGAGCTGAGGAATGTGACACATGGGGGCTGGGAATGAGAGACATTGTGGGCCTGGGAATGAGACACATTGCTGGGGAATGAGACACATGGGGGGCTGGGGAATGAGGCACATAGGGGCTGAGGGAATGAGACACATTGTGGGTCTGGGGGAATGAGATACATGGGGGCTGAGGGAATGGGAGCCATTGTGGGTCTGGGGAATGAGATACATGGGGAGCTGAGGGAATGGGAACACATGGGGGCTGGGGAATGAGAGATACATGGGGGCTGAGGTAGAGACACATGGGGGCTGGGGAATAGAGAACACTGGGGAATGGGGCACATGGGGCTGAGGTGAGAGACACATTGAGAATAGAGACACATGGGAGCTGGGGGAATGAGAGACACACATGGTGGGTCTGGGGAATATAGAGATACATGGGGGCAGGAATGAGACAAAAACATGGGGAGCTGAGGGAATGGGAACATGTGTGGGTCACAGAATGAGATACATGGAGGGCAAATAGAGACAGATGGGAGCTGGGGAATGATACACACATTGTGGGTCTGGGGAATGATACAATTGTTGGTCTGGGGAATGAGACAAAATAGAGACACATTGTGGGTCTGGGAATGGGAACACATGAGGGGCTGGGGAATTGGGGAGCTGAGGAATGAGACACATTGTGGAGGTCTGGGGAATGAAATACATAGGGGAGCTGAGGGAATGAAACACGTTGTGGAGTCTGGGAATTGGAGGCTGGGGAATAACATGGAGGCTGGGAGGTATGAGAGACACATAGAGGCTAGGGAATAGAGACACATGGGGCTGGGGAATAGAACACATGGGGGCTGAGGGAGTGAGACACATTGTTTAGAACACATGGGGGCTCATGGCAGGGAATGAGAATGAGACACAGGGGGGGTAGGGGAATGAGAAAAAAAAACAGTGATCAAAAGAACAAAATTAATAAGTGTGAAAAAATCATAAAATTTTTTTGATTCTGTTGAATACTCCAAAAAATGTAATTTTAACATGAGGCTGTTATAGACATAAAGTTTGGCTCCCCCTGGTATATACTCAGCACAGTTATAGCCATACCGAAGGCTGACCCGTAATAGACTGAATGCCGCTGGTGATGGGTTACAGAAACAAACTGTGACAGGTTCTGTCTGTACAAAATGGAAGAATTATTCCTGTTTTCAAGCTGTAGGGCTGTCACTTTAAGAACTTCCAGATGTCTGTGTTTACCTATAATCAAGGAAGTGTTACTATAACCACGAAAATTGTCCAGATGCTGAAATCCTGTGATTAACCCCTTCAGATCCAGCTCTTTTGCAACTCTCCTGTGATTCCACCTGTCCTGAAAAGGTTAATGACCATTTGGCACAGTCCCACGTGCTGCCACTAGATGGCAGGATTTGCAAAGAATGGAATACCTTAGGCCTTACTGGCCATCACTAGCCCTGGCTAGTCCTTCATATTCAGAGCTAGGAGACTATTGCAGTGCAAATCCCACCGGTAGTAGACATTTCAAACTGCATCATTATAGAATTAGGGTTTTATTTACTAAACAGTGAATTGTGATGAAATGACAATATTACACAATGTGGCGAGGTGGTGACGCAATTCGCTGTTGTTGATTGATTATTGTTACAGTTTTGTTTCACTGCAATTCATCGATTTGTGAATAAAAACCCCGAAATGTCAGCTATAAGGTGTGATTTCATGTCAAGCTGCTGAATTATCGGTTCCTGGCCATACCCACAGCAGAGCAACAATGGTTAGCTCCTCCTGATATGACAATATATGACATCATCATAGTTCTACAACATTGATACGTGACATCACAGGAGGAGGACACCAATTATATGTGACATCACAGGAGGAGGACATCAATTATACGTGACATCACAGGAGGAGGACATCAATTATATGTGACATCACAGTAGTTTGACACCACAGATACATGACATCACAGGAGGAGGAAACCAATTATATGTGACATCACAGTAATTTGACACCACAGATACATGACATCACAGGAGGAGGACACCAATTATACATGACATCACAGTAGTTTGACACCACAGATACATGACATCACAGGAGGAGGACACCAATTATATGTGACATCACAGGAGGAGGACACCAATTATACATGACATCACAGGAGGAGGACACCAATTATACGTGACATCACAGTAGTTTGACACCACAGATACATGACATCACAGGAGGAGGACACCAATTATATGTGACATCACAGGAGGACACCAATTATATGTGACATCACAGGAGGAGGACACCAATTATACATGACATCACAGTAGTTTGACACCACAGATACATGACATCACAGGAGGAGGACACCAATTATATGTGACATCACAGGAGGAGGACACCAATTATACATGACATCACAGGAGGAGGAAACCAATTATATGTGACATCACAGTAATTTGACACCACAGATACATGACATCACAGGAGGAGGACACCAATTATACATGACATCACAGTAGTTTGACACCACAGATTCATGACATCACAGGAGGAGGACACCAATTATATGTGACATCACAGGAGGAGGACACCAATTATACATGACATCACAGGAGGAGGACACCACAGATACATGACATCACAGGAGGAGGACACCAATTATATGTGACATCACAGTAGGAGGACACCAATTATACGTGACATCACAGGAGGAGGACATCAATTATATGTGACATCACAGTAGTTTGACACCACAGATACATGACATCACAGGAGGAGGAAACCAATTATACGTGACATCACAGTAGTTTGACACCACAGATACATCACATCACAGGAGGAGGACACCAATTATACATGACATCACAGTAGTTTGACACCACAGATACATGACATCACAGGAGGAGGACACCAATTATATGTGACATCACAGGAGGAGGACACCAATTATACATGACATCACAGGAGGAGGACACCAATTATACGTGACATCACAGTAGTTTGACACCACAGATACATGACATCACAGGAGGAGGACACCAATTATATGTGACATCACAGGAGGACACCAATTATATGTGACATCACAGGAGGAGGACACCAATTATACATGACATCACAGTAGTTTGACACCACAGATACATGACATCACAGGAGGAGGACACCAATTATATGTGACATCACAGGAGGAGGACACCAATTATACATGACATCACAGGAGGAGGACACCAATTATATGTGACATCACAGTAGTTTGACACCAGAGATACATGACATCACAGGAGGAGGACACCAATTATATGTGACATCACAGGAGGACACCAATTTTATGTGACATCACAGGAGGAGGACACCAATTATACGTGACATCACAGTAGTTTGAAACCACAGATACATGACATCACAGGAGGAGGACACCAATTATATGTGACATCACAGAAGGAGGACACAATTATACGTGACATCACAGTATTTTTTTTTTTTTATTTTTTTTTTAATTCTTTATTTTCTGTGCATTGAGAAATGTAACAAAACATAACATACTTGTGCTGCCTTTTCAACATAGGCAGATTAGTAAACTGCATTGTTTTGCCATGGATCAGGATTAGTCTATACGTTTTACAATTATAACATATCAGGAGCGTAGGATTGGCAGCAAGTATATAGTTTGTGTCTTTTTGTTCTATGGTCGGAGGAATTAACCTGCGTCCTAGTAGTCAGGAAGAACTTTGTGGTCATGTTTCTGCACTTTTTCTGTTTTTCTAATGTGTCGCGTGTGCCCATGCGGTAGGTTCCCATAGGGTGAGCTGGTTGTGAGTGATTGTGTCTATGTTGCTTGGGTCCTGTGAGTGGTTAAGTGGCACTTCTCTCGGTTGTTTGAGGGAGGGTGTTGGTGATTGTGAAGTGCTGCCGTTCATCGTCGGTTAAAGTTGTATATGTGCGTCTGTCTGTGCCTGAGTGTGGGTTTTGTGTCGTGCTTGCTATGCTTGGATTAGTAGGTAGTGTTGGCCCTTAACCTAAGAGGGTCACGGGGGTTGGGAGTTCGTCTCCATCTTTGTATGGGGAGTTATTAGTAAAATGTTGTATTTTGGTAGAGCAATAGGGTGAGATCAGAGAAGGGGAGAGAATATCAGAGCATGGAAATTAAAAGGTAAACAGTTTGAGGTGTTCAGGTCTCTGCCTCCGGTCTCTTGTTGCCCCTGGGGACGTATGGTACTGTTCTGTCTGGGTCCCATGAGTGGGGGGCTTGTGTTGGTCCTGGTGTTGGGGCGTTCTGAATTAGTCCCAATTTTTGGAGAAGCGCTGGGGCCTCCGAGAGTGAGGTGAGTTTTAGAACCTCTTCTCCGCTGAATACCGCCAGGGTTCTTGGCAACAGCCATCTGTATTCTACGTTCCCCTTCTGCAGTTGTTCCGTTACGTTGCTCAAGGACTTTCTCCAGAGTAGGGTGCTCCGCGTGATATCCTGGAAGAAGGTAAGTTGTGAGGCTTCGAAGGCCAAGGGTGTCTTGTCTCTCACTGCTGTTAGTATGCGGCGTTTGTCTGTCATGGAATGGCAGCGGACGATGACGTCCCTTGGAGCCATTGTGGGTGCCCTTTTTGCTTTGTTAATGCGGAAGTGGCTGTCAAATTCCAGCTTTTTGGCTTGTGTATGTGGCAGTATTGTGGCCGTGAGTCTCCTCAGGTACTGTGGTAATTCGGATGGTCCCACTGCATCAGGGATACCCCGGATCTTAATATGTGTGCGCCTGCTGCGATCTTCCATGGCATCTAGCGTGTTTTGGAGCGCTGAGTTCGCTGTCTGTAAATGTTTCAGGGCGTCCCCCATGCTTTTCACCTCTTGTCGGAGGTCTAGTATGTCTTCTTCAGAGGCCTGTACTCGTGCCGTCACTGCCTGCGTTTCTGTGCATATTAGGTTTATGTCTGTGTCAAACAGCCCCTTCATCTCCTGTAATAGGAGTCTGATATCCCTTTTAGTGGCTGGGGCTGAGTCATCCCCCTCTGCTTGTGGGCTGCTGGGGGCTTCAGCTCTCATGTCTGTGCTGCTTCCCTGGGACAGCTGTACTGAGTGTGTGGGGCCAGGTTCCTGAACTTGTTCGGCCGCCATTTTGTGGCCTGCTGTGCGTTGAAGCAGAGTCCCAATGTCTTGGGAGTCCCTGGGTGCTGCCTGTTGTGGCTTCTGTGATCGCCTCCCCATTTCGTTGTCGGGTGGGTGGTGACCTGCCCGCTGTCTGCACCAGTCCTCCAGGCTCAGGGAGATCCACGCGGGTAGCTGCGATGCCGGCGGGAGAGCGAGGTAGGCCCTGGATTTGCGTACTCATTTTTTGCCCGGTTGTGGGTATAAAAAGGGCATCGGTGGGTAGCCCTGGGGGCCATGGGGTTGTAGCTGTGGGTCCCGCGGGTCGATGGCCCCCCCTACCTGAGATGCGCGGCGGATTGTGTCTTGGTGCTGGGGAGCCGTGGATGATGGCGTCCATTCGGCTCCGTGGTTAAGCTCCGACCCCCGACATCACAGTAGTTTGACACCACAGATACATGACATCACAGGAGGAGGACACCAATTATATGTGACATCACAGTAGTTTGACACCACAGATACATGACATCACAGGACGAGGAAACCAATTATATGTGACATCACAGTAGTTTGATACCACAGATACATGACATCACAGGAGGAGGACACCAATTATATGTGACATCACAGTAGTTTGATACCACAGATACATGACATCACAGGAGGAGGACACCAATTATACATGACATCACAGTTGTTTGACACCACAGATACATGACATCACAGGAGGAGGACACCAATTATACATGACATCACAGGAGGAGGACACCAATTATACGTGACATCACAGGAGGAGGACACCAATTATACATGACATCACAGTAGTTTGACACCACAGATACATGACATCACAGGAGGAGGACACTAATTATACGTGACATCACAGTAGTTTGACACCACAGATACATGACATCACAGGAGGAGGACACCAATTATATGTGACATCACAGTAGTTTGACACCACAGATACATGACAGAGGAGGAGGAGGACACCAATTATATGTGACATCACAGTAGTTTGACACCACAGATACATGACATCATAGGAGGAGGACACCAATTATATGTGACATCACAGTAGTTTGATACCACAGATACATGACATCACAGGAGGAGGACACCAATTATATGTGACATCACAGTAGTTTGACACCACAGATACATGACATTGTGTGGTCAATGGGTAAGCTTCATGCACAAACAAAAAAAATCAATGCCATTTACTTAGCTGGTGTCAGCCTCTAGTTACATTAACCCCTTAAGGACCAAACTTATAAAGGAATAAAGGGGAATCATGACATGTCACACATGTCATGTGTCCTTAAGGGGTTAAACATGGCAAGTTTTTACTTAAAGACACAATCTATAGTCACTAAAACAACTAGCTTAATGAAGCAGTTTGTGTGTATAGATCATGCCTCTGCAGTCTCACTGCCCAATTCTCTGCCATTTAGGAGTTAAATCCCTTTGGTTATGAACCCTAGTCACACCTCCCTGCATTTGACTTGCACAGCCTTCCTAAACACTTTGTGTAAAGTGAGATCTAATGTTTATACTTCCTTTATTGCACAGTCTGTTTAATTTAGAATTTATTATCCCCTTGCACTGTTAAAATCTTGCTAGACCTTGCATGAGACTCGTGTGTGATTATAGTTCAATCTACAGAGCAGAAGATAAAAACCTCTAAAGTAAGTTACATCTGATTGAAAGTGAAACCATTTATTTTCATTCAGTCTGTGTCAGTCACAGCCAGGGGAGGTGTGGCTAGGGCTGCATAAACAGAAACAAAAGTGATTTGACTCTAAATGGCAGAGAATTGAGCAGTGAAACTTCAGAAGCATGATCTATACACCAAAACTGCTTCATTAAGCTAAAGTTGGTTTAGTGACTATAGTGTCTCTTTAATCAATAATAGAGAATATTAATGGATTTTTATTTTTATAGCATATAACTAACCATGTATCATAATTCAGCTTCACTACTGCCTTATCTGGATTGTGTTATTAATTAAAGTGAAAATTCCAGGGCATTTAAAGGGAATTTTAAATTTAAGAAATTTAAGGTTAAAATAGCTGAAGCGAAACAATTCTCTCAGTCAGCTATGCTTTCCGTTCGGCTTTGTGCTTAAATGTTAAATTCACTTTGAATTCCCTGCAAATCTCAATTTAGTGAATCACCTCATTAATCCCTGATGAAGGTGTTATAACCTGCACTGAAAAACGCGTCGGATGTTTCTTTGACTTTTATGTTTTTTTTAGATGATTTTGGCATTTTGGTTAATGCTCTCTTCCGGCTTTGTCTAGTATCTTTTTCCTGTTGTCCTCTTAAGGTCTTTTCCTTGTAGGGAAGGTACGTCTTCTTCATTTTTCCTTTTATGTAGCCGAGGTAGCCATTCTGCTCCCATACCTGCTAATGCTTTGTTCCTTGAGTAAAGTAGGCTATTTACCTCTATTTATTTTATTTCTATATATCGAGACTCAGTCGGTTACCCTATGTGTTTATATGAAGCCATTTACCCCATCATCTCATTTAGAATTAGAACTCACTTAAGCAACCGAGGATTCATGTTTCATGCTACCCGCTGTCATAGCTTTTACCAAGGACATCGCCCCGTAGCTAGAGAGGCACTACTTCTTATTTAAGTTAGGTTATAGTGTTGATAGCTTTGATAGTAGGTTGTTGATAGTGGGTTATAGTGTTGATAGTTGTGATAGTCGGATGTTGATAGTGGGTTATAGTGTTTATAGTTGTGATAGTAGGTTGTTGATAGTTGGTTATAGTGTTGGTAGTTATGATAGTAGGTTATAGTGTTGGTAGTTGTGATAGTAGGATGTTGATAGTGGGTTATAGTGTTGGTAGTTGTGATAGTAGGATGTTGATAGTAGGTTATAGTGTTGATAGCTGTGATAGTAGGATGTTGATAGTAGGTTATAGTGTTGGTAGTTGTGATAGTAGGATGTTGATAGTGGGTTATAGTGTTGGTAGTTGTGATAGTAGGTTGTTGATAGTGGGTTATAGTGTTGGTAGCTGTGATAGTAGGTTGTTGATAGTGGGTTATAGTGTTTATAGTTGTGATAGTAGGTTGTTGATAGTAGGTTATAGTGTTGGTAGTTGTGATAGTAGGATGTTGATAGTGGGTTATAGTGTTTATAGTTGTGATAGTAGGTTGTTGATAGTAGGTTATAGTGTTGGTAGTTGTGATAGTAGGATGTTGATAGTAGGTTATAGTGTTGGTAGTTGTGATAGTAGGTTGTTGATAGGTTATAGTGTTGATAGTTGTGATAGTCGGATGTTGATAGTGGGTTATAGTGTTTATAGTTGTGATAGGTTGTTGATAGTAGGTTATAGTGTTGGTAGTTGTGATAGTAGGATGTTGATAGTAGGTTATAGTGTTGGTAGTTGTGATAGTAGGTTGTTGATAGTAGGTTATAGTTTTGATAGTTGTGATAGTCGGATGTTGATAGTCGGTTATAGTGTTGGTAGTTGTGATAGTAGGTTGTTGATAGTAGGTTATAGTGTTGATAGTTGTGATAGTAGGGTGTTGATAGTGGGTTATAGTGTTTATAGTTGTGATAGTAGGTTGTTGATAGTGGGTTATAGTGTTGGTAGTTGTGATAGTAGGATGTTGATAGTAGGTTATAGTGTTGGTAGTTGTGATAGTAGGATGTTGATAGTTGGTTATAGTGTTGGTAGTTGTGATAGTAGGTTGTTGATAGTAGGTTATAGTGTTGATAGTTGTGATAGTAGGATGTTGATAGTGGGTTATAGTGTTGATAGCTGTGATAGTAGGATGTTGATAGTGGGTTATAGTGTTGGTAGCTGTGGTAGTAGGTTGTTGATAGTAGGTTATAGTGTTGATAGCTGTGATAGTAGGATGTTGATAGTAGGTTATAGTGTTGATAGCTGTGATAGTCGGATGTTGATAGTGGGTTATAGTGTTGGTAGTTGTGATAGTAGGATGTTGATAGTAGGTTATAGTGTTGGTAGTTGTGATAGTAGGATGTTGATAGTGGGTTATAGTGTTGATAGTTGTGATAGTAGGTTGTTGATAGTAGGTTATAGTGTTGGTAGTTGTGATAGTAGGATGTTGATAGTGGGTTATAGTGTTGGTAGTTGTGATAGTCAGATGTTGATAGTCGGTTATAGTGTTGGTAGGTTGTGATAGTAGGATGTTGATAGTGGGTTATAGTGTTGATGGTGTTGTAGGTTGTTGATAGTAGGTTATAGTGTTGGTAGTTGTGATATTGGGTTATAGTGTTGGTAGTTGTGATAGTAGGATGTTGATAGTGGGTTATAGTGTTGGTAGTTGTGATAGTGGGATGTTGATGTAGTGGTTATAGTGTTGGTAGTTGTGATGGTAGGATGTTGATAGTGGGTTATAGGTGTTGATAGTTGTGATAGTAGGTTGTTGATAGTAGGTTATAGTGTTGGTAGTTGTGATAGTAGGTTATAGTGTTGGTAGTTGTGATAGTAGGATGTTATAGTGGGTTATAGTGTTGATAGTGTGATAGTAGGATGTTGATAGTGGGTTATAGTGTTGATAGCTGTGATAGTAGGATGTTGATAGTAGGTTATAGTGTTGATAGTTGTGATAGTAGGATGTTGATAGTGGGTTATAGTGTTGATAGCTGTGATAGTAGGATGTTGATAGTAGGTTATACTGTTGATAGTTGTGATAGTAGGATGTTGATAGTAGGTTATAGTGTTGATAGTTGTGATTGTCGGATGTTGATAGTAGGTTATAGTATTGATAGTTGTGATAGTCGGATGTTGATAGTAGGTTATAGTGTTGATAGCTGTGATAGTAGGATGTTGATAGTAGGTTATAGTGTTGATAGCTGTGATAGTAGGATGTTGATAGTAGGTTATAGTGTTGATAGTTGTGATAGTAGGATGTTGATAGTAGGTTATAGTGTTGATAGTTGTGATAGTAGGATGTTGATAGTAGGTTATAGTATTGATAGTTGTGATAGTTGGATGTTGATAGTAGGTTATAGTGTTGGTAGTTGTGATAGTCGGATGTTGATAGTCGGTTATAGTGTTGATAGTTGTGATAGTAGGATGTTGATAGTGGGTTATAGTGTTGATAGTTGTGATAGTAGGTTGTTGATAGTAGGTTATAGTGTTGGTAGTTGTGATTGTAGGTTATAGTGTTGGTAGTTGTGATAGTAGGATGTTGATAGTGGGTTATAGTGTTGATAGCTGTGATAGTAGGATGTTGATAGTAGGTTATAGTGTTGATAGTTGTGATAGGATGTTGATACTGGGTTATAGTGTTGATAGCTGTGATAGTAGGATGTTGATAGTAGGTTATAGTGTTGATAGTTGTGATAGTAGGATGTTGATAGTAGGTTATAGTGTTGATAGTTGTGATAGTCGGATGTTGATAGGTTATAGTGTTGGTAGTTGTGATAGTAGGATGTTGATAGTCGGTTATAGTGTTGGTAGTTGTGATAGTAGGATGTTGATAGTGGGTTATAGTGTTGGTAGTTCTGATAGTAGGATGTTGATAGTGGGTTATAGTGTTGATAGCTGTGATAGTAGGATGTTGATAGTAGGTTATAGTGTTGATAGTTGTGATAGTAGGATCTTGATAGTAGGTTATAGTGTTGATAGTTGTGATAGTAGGATGTTGATAGTAGGTTATAGTATTGATAGTTGTGATAGTTGGATGTTGATAGTAGGTTATAGTGTTGGTAGTTGTGATAGTCGGATGTTGATAGTCGGTTATAGTGTTGATAGTTGTGATAGTAGGATGTTGATAGGTTATAGTGTTGGTAGTTGTGATAGTAGGATGTTGATAGTGGGTTATAGTGTTGATAGTTGTGATAGTAGGATGTTGATAGTAGGTTATAGTATTGATAGTTGTGATAGTCGGATGTTGATAGTAGGTTATAGTGTT
>OW240916.1:15060749-15084618 GCA_933207985.1 Pelobates cultripes | reverse complement strand
GTGATAGTCGGATGTTGATAGTGGGTTATAGTGTTGGTAGTTGTGATAGTAGGATGTTGATAGTAGGTTATAGTGTTGGTAGTTGTGATAGTAGGATGTTGATAGTAGGGTATAGTGTTGATAGTTGTGATAGTCGGATGTTGATAGTAGGTTATAGTGTTGATAGTTGTGATAGTCGGATGTTGATAGTGGGTTATAGTGTTGATAGTTGTGATAGTCGGATGTTGATAGTAGGTTATAGTGTTGATAGTTGTGATAGTCGGATGTTGATAGTGGGTTATAGTGTTGGTAGTTGTGATAGTAGGATGTTGATAGTGGGTTATAGTGTTGATAGCTGTGATAGTAGGTTGTTGATAGTAGGTTATAGTGTTGGTAGTTGTGATAGTAGGATGTTGATAGTAGGTTTTAGTGTTGATAGTTGTGATAGTCGGATGTTGATAGTGGGTTATAGTGTTGATAGTTGTGATAGTCGGATGTTGATAGTGGATTATAGTGTTGATAGCTGTTATAGTAGGTTGTTGATAGTAGGTTATAATGTTGGTAGTTGTGATAGTAGGTTGTTGATAGTAGGTTATAGTGTTGGTAGTTGTGATAGTCGGATGTTGATAGTTGGTTATAGTGTTGGTAGTTGTGATAGTAGGATGTTGATAGTAGGTTATAGTGTTGATAGTTGTGATAGTCGGATGTTGATAGTAGGTTATAGTGTTGGTAGTTGTGATAGTAGGATGTTGATAGTGGGTTATAGTGTTGGTAGTTGTGATAGTCGGATGTTGATAGTCGGTTATAGTGTTGATAGTTGTGATAGTCGGATGTTGATAGTCGGTTATAGTGTTGATAGTTGTGATAGTAGGTTGTTGATAGTTGTGATAGTAGGTTGTTGATAGTCGGTTATAGTGTTGATAGTTGTGATAGTAAGTTGCTGATAGTCGGTTATAGTACTCATAGTTGTAGTTATAGGTTGTAAATGCCCGGTGGGCCACAATGGCCATGGGCCGAGGCCCGCAGGGGAGATCTGTTTATCTACCTTGGTGGCCCATGCAGAGCCATCCTTGCTGTGGGTCCTCTCGGGCCAGTGGGAAGTTAAAAGATCTCCTTCAATGTTACACTGGCAATTCGTTTCAGTGGAGGGAGGGAAGGACCAGGGAGGCACTGTCTTGCTCCTGCGAGCAGGCTGCCCAAAACGTTTCCGCTTGTTACCGAAGCAACACTCTGAAACAGCTATGTGCTTGCAGGAGGACAAGAGAGTGAGCCTGCAGCCGGAGGAGGTGCAGGGTGAATTGCCCGCACCACCGCTGGACCACCAGGGCTTGCAGCATTATGGCCCCTCCCGGCCAAAGGTAAGAAGAAGGGTGGGGGGGGGGACGACATAAAGGTTTCTTGTTTTTTTAAATAAAATTAATTTAAAAAAACAAAAACGTTTTCTTGTATCTCACCCTCTTATACAACATAGACCCTATGCACTTCTCTACACACACAGAACACCTCCACACACCCACAGCACACCTCTTACACACACAGCACCCATCTCACATACACAGAACCCCTCAAAGAAACACAACACCCCTCCCACACGGCATCACTACATACCTAACCTCTCACACTGCACTACATACACACTACATCCCGTATACACACTCTGGATCTGCTACACACACTCTAAAAATGACTAGACATATTATGTCCCCTATACACACACACAAACACACACACACATTCTAGTCTCTAAAGCCCCTAGCCAGACATATACTACCACAAACAAAACACAACTGAAACTAAAACACAAAAACACCATACCACAATCACCTCACTTTACACACACAATCACCCTCCAAACACATGTACAGTACTCTTTCCTGGCCCTTTTGTCCTCTAGAACCCCACTTAACGATTTACCAGAGACAAGTCACAAGCAAACGCAGTGGAAGTGTGTCATTAAATTGCGCTGTGCGCATCAGGGAGAATGGTTTCAGCTAGAGACAGTCTTTGAACTGTTCTGGACGAAGCAATGGCACAGGTACCTCCTCACTACCCAACAAGCTCCACTACCTAATTCATCTGTGATGGTACACTGTGGATCTCGTGAACCCACATTGGCTCCAAACCCTACGGCAGCCCACCCCAGATGGTGCAGACTGCACCAGCGCCGCCAGCGTTGATAGTAGGTTGTAGCGTTGATAGTATGTTATAGCGTTGATAGTAGGTTATAGCGTTGATAGTATGTTATAGCGTTGATAGTAGGTTATAGCGTTGATAGTATGTTATAGCGTTGATAGTATGTTATAGTGTTGATAGTTGTGATAGAAGTTGTAGTGTTGATAGTTGGTTATACTGTTGATAGTAGGTTGTTGATAGTTGGTTATAGTGTTGATAGCTGTGATAGGTTGTTGATAGTTGGTTATAGTGTTGGTAGTTGTGATAGTAGGTTGTTTATAGTGGGTTATAGTTGTGATAGTAGGTTGTTGATAGTTGGTTATAGTGTTGATAGTTGGTTATAGTGTTGATAGGTTGTTGATGGTTGGTTATAGTGTTGATAGTCGGATGTTGATAGTAGGTTATAGTGTTGGTAGTTGTGATAGTAGGTTGTTGATAGTGGGTTATAGTGTTGATAGGTTGTTGATGTTTGGTTATACAGGGAGTGCAGAATTATTAGGCAAGTTGTATTTTTGAGGATTAATTTTATTATTGAACAACAACCATGTTCTCAATGAACCCAAAAAACTCATTAATAGCAAAGCTGAATATTTTTGGAAGTAGTTTTTAGTTTGTTTTTAGTTATAGCTATGTTAGGGGGATATCTGTGTGTGCAGGTGACTATTACTGTGCATAATTATTAGGCAACTTAACAAAAAACAAATATATACCCATTTCAATTATTTATTATTACCAGTGAAACTAATATAACATCACAACATTCACAAATATAAATTTCTGACATTCAAAAACAAAACAAAAACAAATCAGTGACCAATATAGCCACCTTTCTTTGCAAGGACACTCAAAAGCCTGCCATCCATGGATTCTGTCAGTGTTTTGAT
The DNA here is from genome assembly GCA_933207985.1 of Pelobates cultripes. Taxonomy (NCBI): domain Eukaryota; kingdom Metazoa; phylum Chordata; class Amphibia; order Anura; family Pelobatidae; genus Pelobates; species Pelobates cultripes. Next base: position 15,081,583 of record OW240916.1, on the reverse strand, counting down.
CTGTTCACCATCAACATTGCGTGCAGCAGCAACCACAGCCTCCCAGACACTGTTCAGAGAGGTGTACTGTTTTCCCTCCTTGTAAATCTCACATTTGATGATGGACCACGGGTTCTCAATGGGGTTCAGATCAGGTGAACAAGGAGGCCATGTCATTAGATTTTCTTCTTTATACCCTTTCTTGCCAGCCACGCTGTGGAGTACTTGGACGCGTGTGATGGAGCATTGTCCTGCATGAAAATCATGTTTTTCTTGAAGGATGCAGACTTCTTCCTGTACCACTGCTTGAAGAAGGTGTCTTCCAGGAACTGGCAGTAGGACTGGGAGTTGAGCTTGACTCCATCCTCAACCCGAAAAGGCCCCACAAGCTCATCTTTGATGATACCAGCCCAAACCAGTACTCCACCTCCACCTTGCTGGCGTCTGAGTCGGACTGGAGCTCTCTGCCCTTTACCAATCCAGCCAAGGGCCCATCCATCTGGCCCATCAAGACTCACTCTCATTTCATCAGTCCATAAAACCTTAGAAAAATCAGTCTTGAGATATTTCTTGGCCCAGTCTTGACGTTTCAGCTTGTGTGTCTTGTTCAGTGGTGGTCGTCTTTCAGCCTTTCTTACCTTGGCCATGTCTCTGAGTATTGCACACCTTGTGCTTTGGGCACTCAGTGATGTTGCAGCTCTGAAATATGGCCAAACTGGTGGCAAGTGGCATCGTGGCAGCTGCACGCTTGACTTTTCTCAGTTCATGGGCAGTTATTTTGCGCCTTGGTTTTTCCACACGCTTCTTGCGACCCTGTTGACTATTTTGAATGAAAGGCTTGATTGTTCGATGATCACGCTTCAGAAGCTTTGCAATTTTAAGAGTGCTGCATCCCTCTACAAGATATCTCACTATTTTTGACTTTTCTGAGCCTGTCAAGTCCTTCTTTTGACCCATTTTGCCAAAGGAAAGGAAGTTGCCTAATAATTATGCACACCTGATATGGGGTGTTGATGTCATTAGACCACACCCCTTCTCATTACAGAGATGCACATCACCTAATATGCTTAATTGGTAGTAGGCTTTCGAGCCTATACAGCTTGGAGTAAGACAACATGCATAAAGAGGATGATGTGGTCAAAATACTCATTTGCCTAATAATTCTGCACTCCCTGTAGTGTTGATAGTTGTGATAGTAGGTTGTTGGTAGTTGGTTATAGTGTTGATAGTAGGTTGTTGATAGTTGGTTATAGTGTTGATAGTTGTGATAGTCGGATGTTGATAGTAGGTTATAGTGTTGATAGTTGTGATAGTAGGTTGTTGATAGTTGGTTATAGTGTTGATAGGTTGTTGATGTTTGGTTATAGTGTTGATAGTTGTGATAGTAGGTTGTTGGTAGTTGGTTATAGTGTTGATAGTAGGTTGTTGATAGTAGGTTATAGTGTTGATAGGTTATAGTGTTGATAGTTGTGATAGTCGGATGTTGATAGTCGGTTATAGTGTTGGTAGTTGTGATAGTAGGTTGTTTATAGTGGGTTATAGTGTTGATAGTTGTCATAGTAGGTTGTTGATAGTTGGTTATAGTGTTGATAGTTGGTTATAGTGTTGATAGGTTGTTGATAGTTGGTTATAGTGTTGATAGTTGTGATAGTAGGTTGTTGGTAGTTGGTTATAGTGTTGATAGTAGGTTGTTGATAGTAGGTTATAGTGTTGATAGGTTATAGTGTTGATAGTTGTGATAGTCGGATGTTGATAGTCGGTTATAGTGTTGATAGTTGTGATAGTCGGATGTTGATAGTCGGTTATAGTGTTGATAGTTGTGATAGTAGGTTGTTGATAGTTGTGATAGTAGGTTGTTGATAGTCGGTTATAGTGTTGATAGTTGTGATAGTAAGTTGCTGATAGTCGGTTATAGTACTCATAGTTGTAGTTATAGGTTGTAAATGCCCGGTGGGCCACAATGGCCATGGGCCGAGGCCCGCAGGGGAGATCTGTTTATCTACCTTGGTGGCCCATGCAGAGCCATCCTTGCTGTGGGTCCTCTCGGGCCAGTGGGAAGTTAAAAGATCTCCTTCAATGTTACACTGGCAATTCGTTTCAGTGGAGGGAGGGAAGGACCAGGGAGGCACTGTCTTGCTCCTGCGAGCAGGCTGCCCAAAACGTTTCCGCTTGTTACCGAAGCAACACTCTGAAACAGCTATGTGCTTGCAGGAGGACAAGAGAGTGAGCCTGCAGCCGGAGGAGGTGCAGGGTGAATTGCCCGCACCACCGCTGGACCACCAGGGCTTGCAGCATTATGGCCCCTCCCGGCCAAAGGTAAGAAGAAGGGTGGGGGGGGGACGACATAAAGGTTTCTTGTTTTTTTAAATAAAATTAATTAAAAAAAACAAAAACGTTTTCTTGTATCTCACCCTCTTATACAACATAGACCCTATGCACTTCTCTACACACACAGAACACCTCCACACACCCACAGCACCCCTCTTACACACACAGCACCCATCTCACATACACAGAACCCCTCAAAGAAACACAACACCCCTCCCACACGGCATCACTACATACCTAACCTCTCACACTGCACTACATACACACTACATCCCGTATACACACTCTGGATCTGCTACACACACTCTAAAAATGACTAGACATATTATGTCCCCTATACACACACACAAACACACACACACATTCTAGTCTCTAAAGCCCCTAGCCAGACATATACTACCACAAACAAAACACAACTGAAACTAAAACACAAAAACACCATACCACAATCACCTCACTTTACACACACAATCACCCTCCAAACACATGTACAGTACTCTTTCCTGGCCCTTTTGTCCTCTAGAACCCCACTTAACGATTTACCAGAGACAAGTCACAAGCAAACGCAGTGGAAGTGTGTCATTAAATTGCGCTGTGCGCATCAGGGAGAATGGTTTCAGCTAGAGACAGTCTTTGAACTGTTCTGGACGAAGCAATGGCACAGGTACCTCCTCACTACCCAACAAGCTCCACTACCTAATTCATCTGTGATGGTACACTGTGGATCTCGTGAACCCACATTGGCTCCAAACCCTACGGCAGCCCACCCCAGATGGTGCAGACTGCACCAGCGCCGCCAGCGTTGATAGTAGGTTGTAGCGTTGATAGTATGTTATAGCGTTGATAGTAGGTTATAGCGTTGATAGTATGTTATAGCGTTGATAGTAGGTTATAGCGTTGATAGTATGTTATAGCGTTGATAGTATGTTATAGTGTTGATAGTTGTGATAGAAGTTGTAGTGTTGATAGTTGGTTATACTGTTGATAGTAGGTTGTTGATAGTTGGTTATAGTGTTGATAGCTGTGATAGGTTGTTGATAGTTGGTTATAGTGTTGGTAGTTGTGATAGTAGGTTGTTTATAGTGGGTTATAGTTGTGATAGTAGGTTGTTGATAGTTGGTTATAGTGTTGATAGTTGGTTATAGTGTTGATAGGTTGTTGATGGTTGGTTATAGTGTTGATAGTCGGATGTTGATAGTAGGTTATAGTGTTGGTAGTTGTGATAGTAGGTTGTTGATAGTGGGTTATAGTGTTGATAGGTTGTTGATGTTTGGTTATACAGGGAGTGCAGAATTATTAGGCAAGTTGTATTTTTGAGGATTAATTTTATTATTGAACAACAACCATGTTCTCAATGAACCCAAAAAACTCATTAATATCAAAGCTGAATATTTTTGGAAGTAGTTTTTAGTTTGTTTTTAGTTATAGCTATGTTAGGGGGATATCTGTGTGTGCAGGTGACTATTACTGTGCATAATTATTAGGCAACTTAACAAAAAACAAATATATACCCATTTCAATTATTTATTATTACCAGTGAAACTAATATAACATCACAACATTCACAAATATAAATTTCTGACATTCAAAAACAAAACAAAAACAAATCAGTGACCAATATAGCCACCTTTCTTTGCAAGGACACTCAAAAGCCTGCCATCCATGGATTCTGTCAGTGTTTTGATCTGTTCACCATCAACATTGCATGCAGCAGCAACCACAGCCTCCCAGACACTGTTCAGAGAGGTGTACTGTTTTCCCTCCTTGTAAATCTCACATTTGATGGACCACAGGTTCTCAATGGGGTTCAGATCAGGTGAACAAGGATGCCATGTCATTAGATTTTCTTCTTTTATACCCTTTCTTGCCAGCCACGCTGTGGAGTACTTGGACGCGTGTGATGGAGCATTGTCCTGCATGAAAATCATGTTTTTCTTGAAGGATGCAGACTTCTTCCTGTACCACTGCTTGAAGAAGGTGTCTTCCAGGAACTGGCAGTAGGACTGGGAGCTGAGCTTGACTCCATCCTCAACCCGAAAAGGCCCCACAAGCTCATCTTTGATGATACCAGCCCAAACCAGTACTCCACCTCCACCTTGCTGGCGTCTGAGTCGGACTGGAGCTCTCTGCCCTTACCAATCCAGCCACGGGCCCATCCATCTGGCCCATCAAGACTCACTCTCATTTCATCAGTCCATAAAACCTTAGAAAAATCAGTCTTGAGATATTTCTTGGCCCAGTCTTGACGTTTCAGCTTGTGTGTCTTGTTCAGTGGTGGTTGTCTTTCAGCCTTTCTTACCTTGGCCATGTCTCTGAGTATTGCACACCTTGTGCTTTTGGGCACTCCAGTGATGTTGCAGCTCTGAAATATGGCCAAACTGGTGGCAAGTGGCATTGTGGCAGCTGCACGCTTGACTTTTCTCAGTTCATGGGCAGTTATTTTGCGCCTTGGTTTTTCCACACGCTTCTTGCGACCCTGTTGACTATTTTGAATGAAACGCTTGATTGTTCGATGATCACGCTTCAGAAGCTTTGCAATTTTAAGAGTGCTGCATCCCTCTGCAAGATATCTCACTATTTTTGACTTTTCTGAGCCTGTCAAGTCCTTCTTTTGACCCATTTTGCCAAAGGAAAGGAAGTTGCCTAATAATTATGCACACCTGATATAGGGTGTTGATGTCATTAGACCACACCCCTTCTCATTACAGAGATGCACATCACCTAATATGCTTAATTGGTAGTAGGCTTCGAGCCTATACAGCTTGGAGTAAGACAACATGCATAAAGAGGATGATGTGGTCAAAATACTCATTTGCCTAATAATTCTGCACTCCCTGTAGTGTTGATAGTTGTGATAGTAGGTTGTTGGTAGTTGGTTATAGTGTTGATAGTAGGTTGTTGATAGTTGGTTATAGTGTTGATAGTTGTGATAGTCGGATGTTGATAGTAGGTTATAGTGTTGATAGTTGTGATAGTAGGTTGTTGATAGTTGGTTATAGTGTTGATAGGTTGTTGATGTTTGGTTATAGTGTTGATAGTTGTGATAGTAGGTTGTTGGTAGTTGGTTATAGTGTTGATAGTAGGTTGTTGATAGTAGGTTATAGTGTTGATAGGTTATAGTGTTGATAGTTGTGATAGTCGGATGTTGATAGTCGGTTATAGTGTTGATAGTTGTGATAGTCGGATGTTGATAGTCGGTTATAGTGTTGATAGTTGTGATAGTAGGTTGTTGATAGTTGTGATAGTAGGTTGTTGATAGTCGGTTATAGTGTTGATAGTTGTGATAGTAAGTTGCTGATAGTCGGTTATAGTACTCATAGTTGTAGTTATAGGTTGTAAATGCCCGGTGGGCCACAATGGCCATGGGCCGAGGCCCGCAGGGGAGATCTGTTTATCTACCTTGGTGGCCCATGCAGAGCCATCCTTGCTGTGGGTCCTCTCGGGCCAGTGGGAAGTTAAAAGATCTCCTTCAATGTTACACTGGCAATTCGTTTCAGTGGAGGGAGGGAAGGACCAGGGAGGCACTGTCTTGCTCCTGCGAGCAGGCTGCCCAAAACGTTTCCGCTTGTTACCGAAGCAACACTCTGAAACAGCTATGTGCTTGCAGGAGGACAAGAGAGTGAGCCTGCAGCCGGAGGAGGTGCAGGGTGAATTGCCCGCACCACCGCTGGACCACCAGGGCTTGCAGCATTATGGCCCCTCCCGGCCAAAGGTAAGAAGAAGGGTGGGGGGGGGGACGACATAAAGGTTTCTTGTTTTTTTAAATAAAATTAATTTAAAAAAACAAAAACGTTTTCTTGTATCTCACCCTCTTATACAACATAGACCCTATGCACTTCTCTACACACACAGAACACCTCCACACACCCACAGCACACCTCTTACACACACAGCACCCATCTCACATACACAGAACCCCTCAAAGAAACACAACACCCCTCCCACACGGCATCACTACATACCTAACCTCTCACACTGCACTACATACACACTACATCCCGTATACACACTCTGGATCTGCTACACACACTCTAAAAATGACTAGACATATTATGTCCCCTATACACACACACAAACACACACACACATTCTAGTCTCTAAAGCCCCTAGCCAGACATATACTACCACAAACAAAACACAACTGAAACTAAAACACAAAAACACCATACCACAATCACCTCACTTTACACACACAATCACCCTCCAAACACATGTACAGTACTCTTTCCTGGCCCTTTTGTCCTCTAGAACCCCACTTAACGATTTACCAGAGACAAGTCACAAGCAAACGCAGTGGAAGTGTGTCATTAAATTGCGCTGTGCGCATCAGGGAGAATGGTTTCAGCTAGAGACAGTCTTTGAACTGTTCTGGACGAAGCAATGGCACAGGTACCTCCTCACTACCCAACAAGCTCCACTACCTAATTCATCTGTGATGGTACACTGTGGATCTCGTGAACCCACATTGGCTCCAAACCCTACGGCAGCCCACCCCAGATGGTGCAGACTGCACCAGCGCCGCCAGCGTTGATAGTAGGTTGTAGCGTTGATAGTATGTTATAGCGTTGATAGTAGGTTATAGCGTTGATAGTATGTTATAGCGTTGATAGTAGGTTATAGCGTTGATAGTATGTTATAGCGTTGATAGTATGTTATAGTGTTGATAGTTGTGATAGAAGTTGTAGTGTTGATAGTTGGTTATACTGTTGATAGTAGGTTGTTGATAGTTGGTTATAGTGTTGATAGCTGTGATAGGTTGTTGATAGTTGGTTATAGTGTTGGTAGTTGTGATAGTAGGTTGTTTATAGTGGGTTATAGTTGTGATAGTAGGTTGTTGATAGTTGGTTATAGTGTTGATAGTTGGTTATAGTGTTGATAGGTTGTTGATGGTTGGTTATAGTGTTGATAGTCGGATGTTGATAGTAGGTTATAGTGTTGGTAGTTGTGATAGTAGGTTGTTGATAGTGGGTTATAGTGTTGATAGGTTGTTGATGTTTGGTTATACAGGGAGTGCAGAATTATTAGGCAAGTTGTATTTTTGAGGATTAATTTTATTATTGAACAACAACCATGTTCTCAATGAACCCAAAAAACTCATTAATATCAAAGCTGAATATTTTTGGAAGTAGTTTTTAGTTTGTTTTTAGTTATAGCTATGTTAGGGGGATATCTGTGTGTGCAGGTGACTATTACTGTGCATAATTATTAGGCAACTTAACAAAAAACAAATATATACCCATTTCAATTATTTATTATTACCAGTGAAACCAATATAACATCTCAACATTCACAAATATACATTTCTGACATTCAAAAACAAAACAAAAACAAATCAGTGACCAATATAGCCACCTTTCTTTGCAAGGACACTCAAAAGCCTGCCATCCATGGATTCTGTCAGTGTTTTGATCTGTTCACCATCAACATTGCGTGCAGCAGCAACCACAGCCTCCCAGACACTGTTCAGAGAGGTGTACTGTTTTCCCTCCTTGTAAATCTCACATTTGATGATGGACCACAGGTTCTCAATGGGGTTCAGATCAGGTGAACAAGGAGGCCATGTCATTAGATTTTCTTCTTATACCCTTTCTTGCCAGCCACGCTGTGGAGTACTTGGACGCGTGTGATGGAGCATTGTCCTGCATGAAAATCATGTTTTTCTTGAAGGATGCAGACTTCTTCCTGTACCACTGCTTGAAGAAGGTGTCTTCCAGGAACTGGCAGTAGGACTGGGAGTTGAGCTTGACTCCATCCTCAACCCGAAAAGGCCCCACAAGCTCATCTTTGATGATACCAGCCCAAACCAGTACTCCACCTCCACCTTGCTGGCGTCTGAGTCGGACTGGAGCTCTCTGCCCTTTACCAATCCAGCCACGGGCCCATCCATCTGGCCCATCAAGACTCACTCTCATTTCATCAGTCCATAAAACCTTAGAAAAATCAGTCTTGAGATATTTCTTGGCCCAGTCTTGACGTTTCAGCTTGTGTGTCTTGTTCAGTGGTGGTCGTCTTTCAGCCTTTCTTACCTTGGCCATGTCTCTGAGTATTGCACACCTTGTGCTTTTGGGCACTCCAGTGATGTTGCAGCTCTGAAATATGGCCAAACTGGTGGCAAGTGGCATTGTGGCAGCTGCACGCTTGACTTTTCTCAGTTCATGGGCAGTTATTTTGCGCCTTGGTTTTTCCACACGCTTCTTGCGACCCTGTTGACTATTTTGAATGAAACGCTTGATTGTTCGATGATCACGCTTCAGAAGCTTTGCAATTTTAAGAGTGCTGCATCCCTCTGCAAGATATCTCACTATTTTTGACTTTTCTGAGCCTGTCAAGTCCTTCTTTTGACCCATTTTGCCAAAGGAAAGGAAGTTGCCTAATAATTATGCACACCTGATATAGGGTGTTGATGTCATTAGACCACACCCCTTCTCATTACAGAGATGCACATCACCTAATATGCTTAATTGGTAGTAGGCTTTCGAGCCTATACAGCTTGGAGTAAGACAACATGCATAAAGAGGATGATGTGGTCAAAATACTCATTTGCCTAATAATTCTGCACTCCCTGTAGTGTTGATAGTTGTGATAGTAGGTTGTTGGTAGTTGGTTATAGTGTTGATAGTAGGTTGTTGATAGTTGGTTATAGTGTTGATAGTTGTGATAGTCGGATGTTGATAGTAGGTTATAGTGTTGATAGTTGTGATAGTAGGTTGTTGATAGTTGGTTATAGTGTTGATAGGTTGTTGATGTTTGGTTATAGTGTTGATAGTTGTGATAGTAGGTTGTTGGTAGTTGGTTATAGTGTTGATAGTAGGTTGTTGATAGTAGGTTATAGTGTTGATAGGTTATAGTGTTGATAGTTGTGATAGTCGGATGTTGATAGTCGGTTATAGTGTTGGTAGTTGTGATAGTAGGTTGTTTATAGTGGGTTATAGTGTTGATAGTTGTCATAGTAGGTTGTTGATAGTTGGTTATAGTGTTGATAGTTGGTTATAGTGTTGATAGGTTGTTGATAGTTGGTTATAGTGTTGATGGTTGGTTATAGTGTTGATAGTTGTGATAGTCGGATGTTGATAGTGGGTTATAGTGTTGATAGTTGTGATAGTAGGTTGTTGATAGTTGGTTATAGTGTTGATAGTAGGTTGTTGATAGTTGGGTATGGTGTTGATAGTTGTGGTTTGACACCGATCTCTCCACTGTTTGACCAATAGGTTTATTCCTAATAACAAGGTAAAACTCTTTATTTTTTATTCCCTTAATAATATATTCAGCTAACACACAGTGTGATTCATTGAATTAGGTTGGCTACCCAGGGAGTGATAATTTGCTGGTTATAACAGATTGTTGGCATACAGCAGGTTCCTTGGGTGGTGAATCTTAATTAAAAAAAAAAAAAAAAAAGTAAAAAGTAGTTGCACTAATAGGGAGAGAGTGAACAACTGTCTTCATTTAGCACCTTGAGTTTGTTACTTTATAACTTTTGGTGTTTCTTATTTCATATTCTGAGTTTTTTTGTTTTGTCAATCCATTAGATTGGAATTATCTACCCGGTTGAATACTTGCTTTTTATTTTTTAGTTGAGGGTTTTTATTCCTGGAAAATCCTAATATTGTCCCATAGGTACAAGACACTAGTCATTTTTTAGCCCAGAAGTCGTGGAATATAACTTTGTGCCATTCTATGCAGTACAATTGTGCAAAGTAAAAAAAAAAATCAGTTCGGCCAAGTCACGTCATCGAGTCCAGCTAATCGAAATATCATCCATGCAAAGATATTTGGGGAAATGATTTAGATGAAACAAAAAGGAAGCGAAAACGGGCCAGAGTGCTGCAAAATATATACATAATATAAATACACATAATATAAATATATTGTATACATTTTGCAGTAAACTGAAATGGCGCAATTTAACGTCATTTAGTTCACAGATCAAGAGAGAAAAAGTAATTACTAGAGGGAAACTCAGGAGTAGCAGTAAATAAGATCTTTATATTTTTATATATTTTATAGTTCTTTTAAGTCAAATAAACATGTGTTTATGCATTCCGTGAGTTATATGTCCAACCAGCCAATCGGCCTAAACTCAGACGAATTGCAATTCGGCCGAAGATGAATGCACATTTCTGTGGGTGCTATTGCTCTGAAGAGCTGTAAAATATGCATATACATTGAATATTGAAGCACATTACAGCTACAGAGATCAGGGATACACTCATACACACTGCACATTACTGTGAGTCTTACTGCAGTGAAGCTTTCTGTGAGTTTTATTGATGTGGAGCTCTGTTATACACTCATACACATTGCACATTACAGTGAGTTTTATTGCATTAGAGCTCTGTGATACACTCATACACATTGTACATTACAGTGAGTTTTATTGCATTAGAGCTCTGTGATACACTCATACACATTGCACATTACAGTGAGTTTTATTGCTGTGGAGCTCTGTGATACACTCATACACATTGCACATTACAGTGAGTTGTATTGCTGTGGAGCTCTGTGATACACTCATACACATTGCACATTACAGTGAGTTTTATTGCTGTGGAGCTCTGCGATACACTCATACACATTACAGTGAGTTTAATTGCTGTGGAGCTCTGTGATACACTCATACACATTGCACATTACAGTGAGTTTTATTGCTGTGGAGCTCTGTGATACACTCATACACATTGCACATTACAGTGAGTTGTATTACTGTGGAGCTCTGTGATACACTCACACACTGCACATTACAATGAGTTTTATTGCTGTGGAGCTCTGTGATACACTCATACACATTACAGTGAGTTTAATTGCTGTGGAGCTCTGTGATACACTCACACACTGCACATTACAATGAGTTTTATTGCTGTGGAGCTCTGTAATACACTCACACACTGCACATTACAGTGAGTTTTATTGCTGTGGAGCTCTGTGATACACTCATACACATTGCACATTACAGTGAGTTTTATTGCTGTGGAGCTCTGTGATACACTCAGACACATTGCACATTACAGTGAGTTTTATTGCTGTGGAGCTCTGTGATACACTCATACACACTGCACATTACTGGGAGTTTTATTGCTGGGGAGCTCTGTGATACACTCAGACACATTGCACATTACAGTGAGTTTTATTGCTGTGGAGCTCTGTGATACACTCACACACTGCACATTATTGTAGCCATCCCCATAACCTCCACATTCTAAGTTTTCAATCCTTTCACTATGAATCATGTAGAAAAAAAAAAAAAAAAACTTTTTATCGCCCGAGCCTTGGAAATACTTTCTCATAAAAATAAACAGAAGTCCTGGAATTCCGACACAAATAAGTTCATGCTAATATTTATTAATCGCGCTAGATGTTTTCAAAGTGTAAAGTCTAATTGTGACATGAGAGGCCACGGCAAGCACTAAGACTTCCCAGTAGGCCATTAAAAGCGGAGTGGAAGAATTGATGCAGTTTTCTCCCCCCCCCCCCAATGCCTTGTTAAGAGAATCATTCATGTCCTCCCCAAAGGCTGCCTCTCATTAGCATGAGCCTGGGGAGGGCAGAACAAGCAAACTACAGGCATTCTGGTACAGACATATCTCAGCTAAAATGATCACAGCAGCTGTGTGGATTCTACTGTCTACAGCGTTATCCCAAAATACTTCTGGAAGGACAGGTAAGCGATCCATTGAACAGGTTAACTTACAGCTAAGAGATCACTAGGCTTCCATTTATTACATCTGTCCGTATGATATTTATTCACCCAGTGTGCTAACTAAACAAAAATATAGGCAACCTTTGAGCAGAAACAGCTATTTCTCTCTCTTTTTTTTTTTTTTAAATATGCTAAATAAAATAAAAAACATGACTTTTGAACTTAGTATTTGACTCAAAGCTTTAGCTAAAAAGAAATTGCTTTACATAGCAAAAACGCTTTACTTTATTAAATGATTACAAACAATGAACACTATTAAAATATAATATGTGAGATAACGCACATTTTTTAAAATTATTATAATCTTTATTTATAAGAAATACATATAACACATAGAAACATCATTCATTACACAGATTTTTATGGTATTGGCGTGCAAATTTAAAATTTGTACGAGTTTATTGAAAAAAGCTGTGAAATGTAGAAAACTGCAAAGGGAGTTGAAAATTTATGCCAAATTAGACAAATTAAAAAAAAAATTACAATGCGGCTATAGTTTCAGATTTTTTAGCAAAGAAATGTTTGTTTATTCCAGTCCTGCAATTTGATTTTCAATTCACTGTTAAGGAAATAATTAAATACTTTTCAGAGGGGAGAGAAGTCTGATATGAAAACATGGCCAAATAATGATGTGATAAAATATTACTATGAAATTAAATATAATAAAAAATATATAAGAAGCTTACTTTTTAAGGTTTTTTGGGTTTTTTTGTGCGCAAATCTTCATACATTACATCATTAGCTTTGAGCTATGCCAGCAAGTAACTTGATTAATTAAGAACTTCTTATTCTGACAATTGAAGCAGAATTCTTAACCCAGCAGTGCGAGTGTTAAAATGCAGATATAGCACTAAATGCGTCTCTCTGCAGAGATTGGATATATAACAGTCACTAGCATTGATGAGAACTCACTTACCAGAAATCTCTCAGGTTTGTAAGGGTGCAATAAGGAAGCTGTACACAGGTACAATAACCATCAAGAAGCAAGTATTTTCGGACGTGGAGGTGAAACAGAGGAGGTGGGGTTTAAGATAAATAATGTTGCAAAACATTTTTATTCTTCCAAAAACTTAAACGTGCAAAAGTAATACAGGTAGGCCAAAAAGCTATAAAATGCATCAATGTTGTATTGATGCCTGAAGTGTCCACATAAATATTTATTTATCCCATACACGGACCACTACCAATACTGATGGAAGGCGAGTCCATGTACACACTACTCTCCAACGCATGTCCGATATATCTTGAATTTTTTAAAATATCTATAATTGTGCTGAAATGTGATTTTCTGTACCCACTACACTGATTCACATTCCATTCAACTCGTTCCTATTGTACGATTTTTAAAATTATTTTATTTAAAACTCTATATTGTAGTAATAAGGGTATACAGATAAATCATACGTAGAGATTGAGTATATTGGTGTAGTTATGTAGTTATGATGGACAAAAAAGTTACATGCACCCAGTGTAGACAATTTTGAAAATAGTTTGCCCCTTGAGTCCAGATGAAGGCAAATTGTTATCTGGGATTGGGAAGACTTAACAAGGGTATCAAGAAATTTTGTTTAAAACAAAATGCCACTTTGGAAAAATGTTCCAAAATGTGTTATTTTTCCAGTTTGGCCATTTGAATCTAAAACATGCAATTGTTGAGTTACAGCTCTTAGATGCGAGGGGCCTAGCTTTGCAAGTAAAATGTGGGGTACAATTGATCAACCCCATGATAAAGGCCTTAAATATTGTTCTCAGAGTTAGTTAGCAGAAGCAGTAAGTGTAGCAATGTTCATTATACTTCTATATCGCCTTTTGCCAATTCAGCTGGTATTGTAGGCTGAATTTTAACTATTGACAAGTTAGACCTTATCAGCTGAATTTGGCACCCAGATTTTATAAGAGAAATTAAATGTCACTCGGTTGTCACGTATAGGCCTCGTTTAATTTTTTTTTTTTTTTATAAGTTTTTAAAACAATTTTGTTTTTCAAAATATTAAACTGTCAAAAAATATACCATGTATAAAAAACATATCACTATATTAAAAAAAATCTATATTTTTTTTAAAAATAGGACATAATTTTTAAAGGTTATTGAAATATCTAAAATATTTTGAAAACCTTGTCCAGAAATATAAAATCGAGGCCGTAGTCTGTTCCAGGAGTTCCAAGCATTTTTAAAAGTTAAGGTTAAAAATAAAAGTGATTTGGGAGAATTTGTTTAAATTTGTGCTATTTTAGTCTAAAATTTGAAAATTACACTGGATTCCAGAGATTACACGTTTTAGTGGATTTAGTGTAGAGAAAAGGTAACTCAAAACTGGACACAGCAAACAAAACAGTAATTAATATTATGTACTTTGCAAGAGGCTGGTGTTACAGTTTCCTCGGTGAAAGGCCTCTAGCCATGAGAACTACAAATAGAAATGATTCTCTTTAAACACAGCAAAACAGATGCCAACACAATGGCCGACATAAACATGGCTTTCTTAGAAAAGAGGTATAAAATGCAGCTCCCGCATGGGTTAACACCAGACTGTCTCAAACATCGTCAATGCCAGACCATCCATCCATGGATGAGAATGGAGCAGTGGGCAAAAAGAGGGGCATGTTTATAAAGATCCCATTCTCTGCTGGTGAGAATGCTAAGGAATTGCAAATTCTAGATGTCGGTGCTATTGAGGCATCCCGCTGAGCGCACAGACTAATTGTTATTCTGAAGCTGCAGAGACGTAGGGGGTTAGGAAACCAAATTTGCATTCTACAAACAATTTGGATTTTTTTTTTTCCCCTCTCCTGTTTTTACACCTCAGTTAACTCTTTGCAGTAAACTTTTCGATGCACTTGAACCCAGATAAATAACACTTCATTTAAACCAAATGTAGGAATTTAACAGAATCGTCACAAGTTGTTTCGGGGGGTTTTAAATGTCACACCAGACAATGTTTGGGGTGTATTTATTGAGTTTGGAATTGTAGTGATCAGAAACGTTTAGGTCATAATGTCGAAGATGGAGAAATAAATATGCAACTATTTTTCCAGCTTTTACTTTTTTTTAGCCTTAGCCATGCATTTCCCTTTTTACCTGCTGTGTTGTCTATTCAATGGCTTTTTACGTTATTACACACTACGTTTGTACTTTACAAAAAAGTGTAACAATATCAATCTGTATTCTAGAGGTAGCTCGGTGTTTTTACCAGTTAAAGTGACAGACAGATTGTGAAAATCATGTCTTGCCATTCCCTATACAGTGATGTTTGACACCCTGGACAATGTGTTAGAAAGCACATTTCTAAGCAGAAAGGTTCCAAAACTATGATTTTGTTCTTGAGCGGATCATAGATGTTCCCAGAATTAATGGAGCGGATAGTTTTTAGCTTGGATACTTAGAAGGAACGCTAGATGGAGAGTAGCATGATTTGGTTCCTGTTTAATTGTGTTTTTTATACACAGGATAAAAAGGGATTTGTTTATTGAACTCTGAATTAGCGCATTAACATCAGAATTGCAAAAATAAGGCAAATACGGAGGATTTGGAGAGGTTTTCTAACCTGGCTATAATTATTGTTTGGCTTTTTATACTAAGATTTACCGGTGAATGTCGGTTAGCTACAGTTCAGAAACTAGCGAATAAAACCCACAACTTTTTCTAAACCATCCCTTGTGTCCTTTTATTTTCTTGTAGATCTTTCGCAACCTAATAAAAGTCCTTTGTTACTATTACCGCCTGCTTGGAATGACACAACGTCGAGCCATGAGCCCGACTTGTCCCTTGAAATATTCAGACAACGGAATCAGGATAGATACGCTGGCCGCCATCTTTTATTCGCCAATCAACAGCGGCAGACGCACAATGGGAAAGTTGTGGTCCAACCAGATAAAAAAACTAAAGTAAAAAATTGCCTCGACAATAACACAGGGCTGAGGAAACCAAAACTACGCCGCAACTGTGCGTCACCCACAGCTACTGGCGTGGAGGCGCCTCTCTCTCCGCCAAATGTCTATGTAAATTCACAAAAATTGTCACAGGACCAGAGCAAAAGTGAGGTTTCTGCAGATTCCTTTAATTTTCACCAAATAAACTCACGTCAAGATAAAATACTGAGTGATCCACAGGACATGTTCACCGGTGGTGTGACCAACGCATATAACATATTAGATCACGATAGTAACCGTCCGAGTAAAATCAACCAGCAAAGAACTGGTGAAGGCTTCCGGAACTACACAAAGCAATCATGGATAACTAATCGGCATCCGTCTAGCCTCCTTTACCAATTCAGTCCATTTAAAAAAGGTAAATTTTTCTTACTTATAAAAATACAAAACAAAAACATTTAGGGGAAGTGACCGCATACAGACATTTTTTTTATATTATGATGGCATTTCTGGAAATATACATTCACACAAATGCAAACAGGTACTTTAAAAGTATCCACAATTGTATATGAGAAAAATGGTATTCCTGCTTCGAGATTAATGTCTCAGACCCTGTCTCCGTTTCAGGAGGTTAATATTATTATTGTCATTTATATAGCACCAACAGATTCTGTAGCGCTTTACAATATTTTGAGAGTGGGGATCTAACTATAAATAGGACAATTACAAAAAACTTACAGGAACGATAGGTTGAAGATATAGCTCCATTATTGCACTGATATAATATTGCATTTTGACAGACCTATTTTAACAGATCATTTTATGCAATTGCACATTTATCAAGCAAATTAAGTGCCACAGTTGTAATTCTGCAACAAACTACTTCTACAGTGATTGGAGATCCTGTGAAATAAAATTTAATTCTACGTAACAATAAAAGAAACAAACAAACACATTCTCAACTTCAAGAGGTATTCATCATCAATATATCTGCAGTGGAAAACACGCAATGTGTTTTCTTGAACACGGACATCATCTAGCGTGGCACAAGTTGGGGGTATCACTGCCAGTGACATAATCCTGCAACAATCTATAAAAAAAAAATATCAATCATCACCTCTGATGGTATTTTATCTACAGGTGGGGTAGTCAGTGGAATGGTCATTTGATCGACACAAATTTCTGAAGATACAAGAACCAGCTATTTTTTTAAGTTCAGTTAGTTTGACCCATATTTTGATATTCACTTTTAAAGGGACACTATAGTCACCTGAATAACTTTAGCTTAATGAAGTAGTTTTGGTGTATAGAACATGCCCCTGCAGCCTCACTGCTCAATCCTCTGCCATTTAGGAGTTAAATCCCTTTGTTTATGAACCCTAGTCACACCTCCCTGCATGTGACTTGCACAGCCTTCCATAAACACTTCCTGTAAAGAGAGCCCTATTTAGGCTTTCTTTATTGCAAGTTCTGTTTAATTAAGATTTTCTTATCCCCTGCTATGTTAATAGCTTGCTAGACCCTGCAAGAGCCTCCTGTATGTGATTAAAGTTCAATTTAGAGATTGAGATACAATTATTTAAGGTAAATTACATCTGTTTGAAAGTGAAACCAGTTTTTTTTTTCATGCAGGCTCTGTCAATCATAACCAGGGGAGGTGTGGCTAGGGCTGCATAAACAGAAACAAAGTGATTTAACTCCTAAATGACAGTGAAATTGCAGGGGAATGATCTATACACTAAAACTGCTTTATTTAGCTAAAGTAATTTAGGTGACTATAATGTTCCTTTAATTCCAGGAAATCCAAATTTAGCAAATAATCCTGCTAGTCTGGTGGGTTTCAATAAAAAGTTCTTTAAAACAAAATATTATATATCCGTTATATAGGATCCGAAAGTAAAGAGAAAATATGTCTGAATGAATGTCACAAGGAGAAGGATGAAAGAGACTCTTATTGTAACAGTGATTTCGGTAAGTACGTCTTGTCTTATCATACAATATATAGAAAGATGTAGATAGAATACACAGACAGCAGATCAGTGCTTCTTGCACCATAGGTTACGTTGGGATAAGTCACAAAAAGGGGTCGACACATAATGTTATTGTTTCACCACTGGAACAAACAGGGACATCATATGCAGGCCCTGGCAACTTCCCAAATATATACTGTAGCAGTACTGCGTTACAATTCAGTGCAGACTCCCCTGACACTGGCGGAGAATCCAATGAGCTAATGAGATGTACATAATTGGGTTGCCTGTCAAATGGTTAAGAATCATTGCGATAGACAAACAGACATAGACGGACAGATCAACAGACAATCTCATCGATTCTCTTGTGGGCCAAAAGTGTTAAAACATGATAAAACATAGTAAATCATTAGCCAAAGTTTTTTCACTCAAGACAGCTCAGTATGAGGTTCTAGATTATTCATGGTCCAACAGGCATGGAGGATTCATATTAATCCAGTGTAGACAACCACAGAACTCTAAATCAGGGGTGTCCAAAAGGTAGACCCCCAGATGTTGTAGAACTACAACTCCCATGATGCTTTGCATGACATTAGAATGCTTTAAAATGACAAAGAATCATGCCTTTTGGGCACCCCTGCTCTAGATTATTCCAGTAAGATCTGGAAGTCAGATGTTGGGTTCTATATTATTCCACGGTAGAGGTTTAGAGTTCATTGATATTCCTGCAAAAGTTAGATCCAGGTTGTAGATGAGTTTGGGATAGACCATTCTATAATCAGTTCTACACAAATCCAGTTTAGAAAGAAAGCTGCTTGGCTCATATTAATTTTTCTCCTTGTGAAATTACGTCAGCTTAACCGTGGCGTGTTAGGATGATGTTTAATAGTGCTTTATATTTGGTTATAAATATATTAACATCTTCATAGCGGTCAATGGAATAGTTCACAACGTGGAAACACTCAGCAAAGGGACACACCTTCTGACACTTCTCGTGAACAGCGCAGGGCTGTACAAGATGAATCGGCTCTATATAACTCCTGACGGGTTCTTCTTTAGAATAAAGATTTTGGCTGTGGATACATTAAGATGCCATAAACCCTGCCTTGACTTCAAACTAGGTAAGCAAATATTTTTTAAAAACCGTACAGAGACTGCAGTGAGCATTTAAATATATATATAAAAAAATACCTTAACCTATTCAGAGATAATCATAAAAATAATTAAAGGACCACTATAGGCACCCAGACCACTTCAGCTTAATGGTCTGGGTGCCAGGTCCAGCTAGGGATAACCCTTTTTTTAAAAAAACATAGCAGTTTCAGAGAAACTGCTATGTCTATGTTAGGGTTAATCTAGCCTCTAGCGGCTGTCTCACTGACAGCCGCTAGAGGCGCTTGCGTGCTTCTCACTGTGAAAATCACAGTGAGAAGACACCAGCGTCCATAGGAAAGCATTGAGAATGCTTTCCTATGGACTGGCTGAATGTGCGCGTGGCTCCTGCCGCGCATGCGCATTCAGCCGAAGAGGGAGGAGAGCTCCCCGCCCGGCGCTGGAGAAAGAGGTAAGTTTAACCCCTTCCTCTCCCCAGAGCCTGGCGGGAGGGGGTCCCTGAGGGTGGGGCCACCCTCAGGGCACTATAGTGCCAGGAAAACAGGTATGTTTTCCTGGCACTATAGTGGTCCTTTAACAGTTTCACTAACATGTATATGCACATTATTGGGTTTTGTTTTACAATCCAATGCAATACGTAACATAATATTAATAAACTTCACCTCGGGTAACCATCAAGATGTGAAACTAATTTATTAGCTAGATGGTAATTACTTTCAAATACAGATATTGTTTCAGTCAGGAATCTATCCACTGACCACATACAGTCATAATGATTATATTCTGCTGACATTTTGGGAATTGGAATTCCCCGATATGCCAGCAGATTCTTTACTCGTATTGCAAGTTAAAGGATAATACATAATGTCTTATACTTCGTACACACTGCAATATTTCTGAAAAGGATGAATGAATAAATATATAATTAACTTTTTTTTTTTTTTTTTAATTCTTTATTTTTCTTGTGCTTATGGTTACAACATGCTTGCAGCACCACGACAGCGTGTACAAGCTATTCAATATCATACAGTGTCAAGGCAGCGTAAACTGCACATTTATATTTTTGAAATATAACAGGTTTGGTACAAGTGGATAGAACATTTATAGCTAGTTTATGCATGCTAAGTTAAGTAGTGTGGATATGGTTCTTAAGTTACAGGCTATGCAAGTTAACGACAGGTATAGATTTTCTACACTGCTTGGATTTAAATTTAACCACCAGGGGGCAGCGAGCCTCTGAGTTTGCTGGATAAACTGAAATGTAGGCTTATCTATTTTTAAATGAGTTACATGTGGGTCTGCTGAATAGGGTCAGCTGCAATAATGCTAGACATAACAGCATGAATAAGAACTAAAACAGAAGACACAAAGCGTTCTGCTGGGTTTTGATTATGGTTATACAGGGTTAGCAGTCACTTAGTTACTCCTGCAGCTGTGCGGGGTCGGCGGGTGTCCTGGCTGTAATCAAGTCCCTGGTGTTCCCCGCTGGTTGCGTGAGTGCCCAGGCACCCGTTGGCCAGGAGTACGTTTGGTCGCATGTCTGCAGGCTTCAGCCTCAAGTATGAAAAGAGGCTTGTGTCCTATGTCCGTTGCACTTCTGTGCCCATTCAGGGTTATAGTCCCAAGTGAGTCCCCGCAGATCCGCCGGAGACCATGTGAGATGTTACCTCAGATAATATATAAGCTGTGCTTACATGTTGAATGTGCCCTCCTTAGAGTCGTACGGTGGGTGGAAAGTGTGTGTCGTTGTTTGCGGGACACAATCAGTGCTTGGTGTTCTGGTCCGCCTCTGTTTCCAAACGGTGCCCAGCGGTTGCTCTATTGCTGCCACCTCCATTCTCCAACTAGTGAGGGACGCGGCGGCCATCTTGGGTTTC
>OW240916.1:15010669-15053022 GCA_933207985.1 Pelobates cultripes | reverse complement strand
CAAACAATGTCCAACCAAAGCTGTGTGTCTACAGCTGAAGGATCCTGTCTTTTACTAAAGGTAGGGATGTTTTTCACATTTGTAGTTTTTTTTAAATATACCGATACTTCATTTAAAAAACAAAAACAAAAAAAAACCTATTTAATTTCAAAGTTTATGAAATTATTATTTTATTGAAAAATAGTTATGATGTGACTTATCTTTAAAGGAGCAGTTATAAGGAAAACTTTAATAAACATGTCACCTTTCTTAAAATAGGCGTATCACAAATTTATGTAAAATACAGAAAGGTGACATTAAAAGGTGTATATAAACTTGGAAAAAATCAGCCAACAAATCTATCCAGATACACATTTGGTGCAATATGCATGTTTAGTTACAGTTAGAATTAGAGATTTTTCAAAAAAAATTTTTTTATCCTTTTGGGCCACAAGCCCACATTAATTGGCCCTCCCTTTCAGCATACAGTGTTTACTCCATTGCTTGAAAACAAACCAAAACAACTGCTGTGTGTAATGTCACACTCTGGATTGCAGTTGATGGTTGTCTACAGCAGAAAGCAGATATATGATTACAACGTGCAGAAACCGTTGCAGTTCACATAAAGCACTGCCTTGACCTCCATTCGTATACGTACATAATAACTTGTATAGAATTGTTCAAGCAACAGCCAAGGCTTTTATAGCTAAGACAGTAAACTGCAAACACACAAAGAAAAAGCCAATTAAAACCATCAGCAAATAAATGAAAACAATAAAATGGTATTGTGATAAGTCTGATATTAATAGGGTCTATAAAAAGTTCATGCTTTGCGTATGTTAATGCTGTGTGTTCGTGTGTTGATTGGTATGATGGTTAACATTAGCCACTATGGATTTTTGCGTCAGAATGTAACAAGTTTAAAGAGTTCAATCTTTTACCGTTGGTTCTCCTCTCTCTCCACAGGGGTCATAGTCTTTTTCTGCTTCAGGTGCTCTATAACAGCATTCTGCTTCATGACAACCTGTGGTCAGAGTGGTACACGTGAGTACTATCACAAGCAAACAACAAGACAGATCAGGCACAGCTGGTTACTTGAAAGTATATCCAGTTATCCCAAGTCATCTACAGCTGTCTGTAAATAGAACTCATAGTATTCATAGTATTCATACAATTCCAGAAGTTCTCTGGAACTCTGCCCACCTGTTTCTGGATGATTTCACTCTGGCTGGACCCCTGGAGGATTTGCTCTCGCTTCACCTCCTGATTATTCTTCTTCTGCTGCTGCTGCTCCTGGAGTTGGTGAATCCTTTGCAGCTGCTCCTGAACGCTAGCCCCTTGCACAGTAACCACATTCTGGATTTGGTGAGTCTGCATGGAGCCAGCTTGCTGAATCTGGAAGGGGATTTGAAACTTGATGTGCTGAGGGATACCACCTTGTTGGGCTTGCAGCTGAGCCACCACATGGGGTGGTAAATGAGAGACAACCTGGACCTGCTGCTGCAGCTGTGGTACAGTAATGACTTGGGCCTGGGACGGCTGGATATGAAGCTGAGCTCGAGAAGGAGATTGGACAGTAACTTGGGTTGCTGTCTGACACGTCTGGATGTGGGCCTGAGATTGAGGAAGAGTTGAAGCTGGGAGCTGCGAAGTCTGTACTGGTGCTTGAATCTGGAAGGAAGTCGGCACTGCCATCTGCACAGACTGTTTGTGGCTTGCTGTCTGCGACAGGGTTGAAGGCTGTTGTCGGTTAACAAGCTGAGGCTGGTTTTGCAGTGAGACCTGAGTGGCAGCCTGCGGAATGGACACTTGAGTAACAGAGCTTTTGACGTCTGAAGAAGGTTGGGTGCCAACAGATGTTACAGGCTGACCTTCTCTGCTCTGCTGAGTCTCTGGAACCAATTGGTGACTGCCAGGAAGTGGATGTGGCTGCTCTACACCGGGACTTGCATCTGTCTGTGGATGAGATGTTGTGGGCAGCTGTGGCTGGACATGAGAAAGAGACTGGGGCTGAGCAGGGACCTGGGGTTGCATGGGAGCCAGAGCTTGGTATTGTGATTGGTCTGCACTCTCAGACCGGGATGGAGCCTGTAATGGACCCAGCGGAGGTACTGGATTACTCTGCAGCTGGCTTTGTGATGCTGGTTTCTGCTCAGAAGACATGGAAGCTGCAAGGGAATAGATACATTATCCCAGGTAATTGGTACTTTTCTATGGATTTCATGTTAAATATATATATATATATTGATATGGTAGTCCTATAAAATGTGTAACATCCATCCCCTCTTTCTCGTGACTGGGTTAACAACTTGTTTTACACATATTGTGCCTATTTCCTCGTTTCAGAGATAATGACATATGTGATGCAGCCAATCTATAAATACATATTGCAAACTCTCATGGTGTGCAATCCCTCTGATTTACCTGGAGTGGTGCTACTGGGTGTTGAGGTCATGGTTGTGCTGGCAGAACATGATGACGGTGGCAATGGGGTAAACAGAAAACGCTGGATGGTACCATTTGGCATTGCAGCCTGCATTAACTGCTGTCCTGGAGTTGGGATAACCGTCATGCCCTGGGGAATCAGTTGTAATTGACCTGTAGTCTGTCCTTGACCTTGCACCACCACAGTTAGGCTTTGGTTTCCACCCTGAAACAAACCAATAACATATCAATCAGAGTACAAGGGAAGAGCTAAACAACTGGGGCCTGTCATTATGCCTCTTGTCAACAAATCTCCACTTACAAAAACATCTCTGTGTGCTATGTGGAAGGTTTCTTTACCTGGCCTTGTGTTAACTGAGTGAGCTGAGCCATTGTCAGTTTCACCTGGCCCTGCTGAGGTCGGGGAGTCTGAGAAGCAGTTGCTTGTGGATGTGCTTGCTGCACCGCTGTGCTCATCTTCGGCCCACCAGCTGACACAGGGGTTCCAGCCGGCATTGTGGTAGAAACAGCCTGGCCCCTAATGATCTGAGTTACAACTTGCTGTGGTTGGCCTAAAAAGAGAGCAAACAAGAGGGATATTAGTGCATACAGTGTCCCGAATTTTATGCACAAATCTATGATGTAGCAGATTTCTTTCAACAGAAGCGAACCACCCTGATTATCACTATGATATATGTGTTCCTCATCAGTCAATTCCAACAAAAATGCTTTTCATAAATGATGTGCTTTTGTAAAGTCATTTTAAAGCACTCAAACCACCAAATACCATTTGAGCTTAAAGGGACACTATAGATTTAGGAATATAAAATATTTTTTTTAAAAGATTTAAAAAACAAAAAAAAAAAAAAAAAACAGCTTACTCACCTTTTTGCCATTGCTGTGCTGCTCTCTATGCAGTCACCCCAACTCATTTGTGGAGATCACAACTCTGAAAAGACCACTATAGTGCCAGGAAAACACACTAGTTTTCCTGGCACTATAGGGTCTCTAGGTCCCCCCCACCCCCACCCTTAGGGCCCCCCTCCAGCCGGGCTCTGGTGTGAGGAAGGGGTTAAACACCATTTCTCCAACGCCGGGTTCCCTCGGCGGTGGGGACTCTCCGCCTCCTTTCCCCGCCATCGGCTGAATGCGCATGCGTGGCAACAGCCGCAGGAGCATTCAGCCAGTCCATAGGAAAGCATTCTCAATGCTTTCCTATGGACGCTGACGTCTTCTCACTGTGAAAATCACAGTGAGAAGCGCCTCTAGCGGCTGTCAATGAGAGGCTGGATTGACCCATAGGTAAACACAGCAGTTTCTCTGAAAAACTGCTATGTTTACAGCAGAAAGGGTTAATCGTAGATGGACCTGTCACCCAGACCACTTCATTAAGCTCGAGTGGTCTGGGTGCCTATAGTGGTCCTTTAATGATATCAGGCAATCCAGTGCTTTCCCATAGGAAAAACCCATAAAACAAGAGTTTAACTGGGCTAATTCCACAGAAGTGCCTCTAGTGTCACTGCCACTAGAGGCATTTCAAACCTGGAAACGTTTCCATTTGCAGATTTAAACCTAAACTGACAAGGCACCCTGATCACTTAAGTGGAGGTGATCTTGGTGCCTATAGTATCCCTTTAACTCCTTAAGGACACATGTGTGACATGTCATGATTCCCTTTTATTCCAGAAGTTTGGTCCTTAAGGGGTTAATGAAGTGTTTTTGGAGTACAGGCAATCCTCACTTACTGTGTTCTGTTCTTACAACTCGGTCGGAAATTCCCCTGAACATAGACCAATTAACTAGCGCATGGAATTCCGCAAATCTATGTTCGGGGAAATATCCTTGAACATAGATTAGCTCACTGGCGCAGGGAATCTCTGAAATCTATGCTCAGGGAAAATTCCCTAAATATAGAGCAGCTCTCGTGGGGAATCCTTCAAATCCCTACGCTAGAGAGCTGGTCGTAAGTCCGAGTTGTTGTAAAACAGGTAGGTCGTAAAGTGAGGACCACCCGTACATGTTATGGCCTTGCAGTCTCACTGCTCAATTCTCTGCTGTTTAGGAGTTAAAGTGTACCGATCATGGAACAAA
Source organism: Pelobates cultripes (assembly GCA_933207985.1). NCBI lineage: Eukaryota > Metazoa > Chordata > Amphibia > Anura > Pelobatidae > Pelobates > Pelobates cultripes. The sequence continues at coordinate 15,048,528 of OW240916.1, read as the reverse complement.
CAGTTATCTTCTTTTAAAGAGGATTTATTTTCATCTATACATTGTACTGAGAGAATTACTAGCAAATGCACACATTTTAACTTAAATCTCTATAAAATGTTCGCTTCTCCCTCATTTGTCAATCCAGTGGTACACAGGGTCTAATGCCAAATAGAAAGTGACAGGGGGAGTAAGAGTACCCTCCTCCACAAAGTACTTTTGCCCCCAGTCATTGTGTTGCTCCCCCAGCAGGCGTTCCTCACGCTTACTCAGGGAGTATGCAACTCACAGACACCCACATGCTTGCATGTTGGCAGCACAAAGGATGGCCTTCCTTGGGGAAAAAGTCCCAAACAGGGCCATTTACAGAAAGCAGCAAAAGTGTGTGGGAGTAAGGATACAACACCTAGAGACCTGAAAATGACATCGCTGGACGAAGGGCTGCTGGTGTAATAAAAATATGATTTATCACTATGAATAAATATTATATAATAAAATTATATATCTAGTGCCTTGGGAAATGTTAAAGAGAACATGCCCACGTAGATTGTAGTTTTTCTATTTTTTTTTTTTATTTTTTTTACTTATTATTAACCAGCTCTAAATATTGTGTTAAGAAAAAGTACATACATTTACATATATATTTTTTTTTAAAGAAAATCCCCAAAAATCTATTAAACACCCATAATAAAAACACAAATATAGTCAGCAGACATTACAAGTAATTAGAAACCACAGATCAACTTCGATGTTTCTCAATGCACAAAATACTGTTAGTGAAAACAGCATTTGTTTGCACTTAAGAACATATTATATTACCAGAAGGAAGGATTCCTTGTTGAACGACCAGCGGTGTCCGAATAATTGCCTTTCCTATTGAAGACTGCTGCAGCGGTGATCGGATAACAGTCATTCCTGGTCTCATCTGAGCACCAGCGGTTATTACCTGCACAAAAGACAATATCAGATCAACTATATATGTAAAGAGACATGTTATACAAATACTTCTGTTAGAATGGTTCTAAGCTACGTTACAGTGCTAACTGTATTCTCTTGTACCTAGTGATATTCGCCTATTTAGTACTGTTTATACGTCGATTATGTTTATTTGTGCAAGAAAGCCAATGGGACTTATTTCTCTAAAACAATTCTGGATCAATGTTCTAAAACCCACTTTGATAATTTTAGCGAATTGTCTGTCAGTTTTGTATGCTCATAACTAAAACATCTATTCAGTATTCAAATAGGTAAATACATATTTTGTTAAGTTGCTTAATTCAGAATCCATTTTTTATCAAGGCTTTATATTTCAATCATTTTCAACAAGTGCAGCAGAACCGCACTATTACACTTCTTGATAGATTTCTCTTCAAATGTTTTCATAAGACGATTGCCATAAAAGAAGCCTGGCATCAATATGATTTTTTAGCAGTACCTGTTGATTGGTTCCAGTGGTAACCCCAGGATTGTTACTGTTGGGTCGGATGGAAACAGTCGCTGTTCGAGGCTGAAATGTGCTGTAGGTTTGTTGACCTCCTGCATTGGATGGAATAATCCCCAATACTTTCTGCTGAACCTGCATTACACCTGCATGACAAGTAACACGTATGGTTAGCTTAGCCTATAGAAATAGGAGAATATGCCCCAACCTTTTCAGAGATACACACACTAACCTCCTTGAGTTGTTGGCACGTTCACGGCCACAAGTTTGCTGTTGGCTGGAAGAGGCAGTTTAGTAAGGACTTTCCCAGCCATGGTAACAGGACTTCCCGTAAATTGGAAGGTCTGGCCAGCAGTAACAATGGTAGAGCCAGATGTGACAGCAGTACTTGAGGCTGGAAAATATACAAATCACCAGTGAGGCACCATGAAGGATATATCCACTTCCATTAAATATCTATAAAACATGCAAAGATTACATTTCTGGAAATTCCATTTGATCCTTTGCCAGCCAACGTAATTTATCCCCATTAAACCATATATTTTAGAAAAGTAGACACCCTAGGGTATTTTAAATGGTGGTATTTTAAAACTTTTCATGCACTAATTCTACCACCAGTCTTTGTATAACTTTGGGTAGTTATTTTTTTGTGTTCTTTTTCTCTCACATTGTATTTTAGGCATGGATTCTCAGTTCCTGTTGTGTTACTGACCAAGAACACCCCAATATGTGTTCAACAACATCTCCTGGGTACAACAGTACCCCCCAATGTACAGGTTTTATGTTTTTTTGCAAACTTACAGGGGTCAAAATGTAGGGCTTTCCCCTTTTCCGTGTTTGCACATTGAAATTTGCCAGATTGGTTTGCTGGGCCTATTTTGCCTTTGAGACCGTATAGCAGCCCAGGAATGAAAATTAACCTCATCAAGTCATACCATTTGTAAAAGTAGACAACCCACGGTATTCAAAATGGGGTATGTCCAGTCTTTTTTAGTAGCTATTTAGTCACAAACCCTGGCCAAAATTAGCATTAATATTGTTTTGTGTTTTTTTTGCATTTTTCACACATAAACGGTCATTTCACTGATGATATCAGTATAATACATTTTACTGCTCTAAAACGCTCATATTTGTGTAGAGTAATGTCTCACGGGTACAACAGGTTGTATGGTGAAAAGTTACAGGGTCAAACATAAGATTTGCCAGTTTCTGTTATTGTAAATTGCTATTTGCCAGATTAGCTATGTTGCCTTTTGAGATCACATGGTAGCCCAGGGATGTGAATTAACCTAATCACGGCATACCATTTTCAAACGTAGACAACCCAGGGTATTTAAAATTGGATATTTCCATTCTTCTGTAGTAGCCACTTAGTCACAAACGGTGGCCAAAGTTAGCGTTCATATTTTGTTTTGTTTTTTAAACAACCAAAAACTACACTTTGACTGGTGATATCATCGTCATGATAAAACACTCATCTTTGTTTTCAGCGAAGTCTCCCGAGTATAACTATACCCCCCATGTAAAGGTTTTATGGTGTTTTGGAAAGTTACGGGGTTAAATATAAGGCTTGCCAATTAAATTCTCTGGACTTTGTGCTTGGGTTGGCAGGCAGGTCTCTGAAATTATAATTAGTAAAATCAAATAATTATGTAGTTAATAGCTAAATATATGTAGAATGTGTGTGTGTGTGTGTGTATATATATATATATAAATATTTTGTAATTTATATATACACGTGTAAAATTATATATATGTATATATAATATAAATTACAAATTTATTTTATTTATTTTTATATTTATACACACACACACTTATTTCCTATATATCTATAATATATTGGAAAATAATTCAAGCATTTTATAATATATTATACATATACAATATTTCATTATAAGTGTATTTTGATATATGTGTATATATCTTAAAGTACACTTCTAATGAAATCATATATATTATAAAAAAATTTAATTTATACATATGTATAATATTTAATACATACAAGGTACGTCTGAGGTCATTAACTACCATTTTTTTTGTTGGACGTACTGGTACGTCAGAGGTCGTGAAGGGGTTAACATGGGAGACAAATAACTACTTAACCCCTTAAGGACCAAACTTCTGGAATAAAAGGGAATCGTGACATGTCACATGTCGTGTGTCCTTAAGGGGTGAAATACTGCCAGAGCTAAATTAATAAAACAAACTAAAGTACACTATTAGTTCATCGTAAACATACATCATACATCACAGATGCAGCATGGACAATATGAAATTACCTGTAGTGGTCTGGCCTTGTTTAACCCAGGTAGCAAACGTCTGGTGGAAGTTTTTGTTTTGCTGGAATGTTACGGTGGCCGGGGAACCAACCTTTGTGGCAAGAACCACTTTGGTTCCAGGACTGGATAAGGAACCAACCATAACCTTGTGTGGTGTTGAAACTGGTGACATGGTGGTGCTGGTTGTGGTGGGGTTCACCGTGCTGACAGAGTTCAGTTGTTTCTGTTGCTCTAGTCGTTTCTGGAGGCAAATTGTTTACTGTTAGATTAAAATCAAGTTTGTTAAAGGGTAATAAATAAGGAGTATCCTTATTTCACCCCTCCCCCCAAATAAAACAAAACAAACACAAAATAAGCTCTTTTTATAATAAATATAGGAACATTTATGGCGCCTGTGGACAGCAATCTACCGGTCATGCTGCAGATTTTTGGGTTAATTCACTAGACTGGGTTATAACTGGGTACAAAACTGACAAAGGGATCTATAATTTTAGGTTAAAAATAGCCAAATGGGGGGAAAATAAACAGTGTGTATGGCCAAAAACAGAACATTGTCCACATTCCATGTGCAGGGAATAAACCACTAAAGGTCACTTCAAATACACACAAACTGAATTAAGGCATTCTAAGTATTTTAGCAAATTTTGCCATGATCATAGCCCGTAATGATTGCACCAAAGTGTAAAATAAAGATTGATATGCGGGGGAAATGCAAGGCACAACAGGATAGAGGGACACAGAATCGAAACTGTGAGGTTTGGTATATGCACTGCCACTCATGTTAAGGATGCCATTAGTTCACACACATTTGAAGTTTGTGTTTTAAGCAGGTAAAACGCGCTGCCTCCCCCACCTGCTGTGCAGTCAGGCGTTGTTGCTTTAGCTGAGCCTCCACCTGGAGCTTCATTTCCTCTGCTTTCTTCTGATCACTAACCTTAACCTGTTGCTCCACAGCCTGAGCCTTCTCTTTCTCCACCCTACAATAGAGAGAGGTGCCATTACAGATCGCAGTTTGCAGAGCAAGACGATTGCATTACCCCTGGTAAAACAAATTGCAAAGTTACCTTTCTGAAAAACATTTGATCTCCCATAAATCAAGCTCTTCCTCTGCGATCCATGTTTCCAGGATGATGGGACCTGTTTGTTTGGGGGTTTCTGGCCTTTTTGGACGAAGGGCGCTGGAACGAAGCCCTTTTCTTTGTGGTGTTGGTGTTTCTACAAGTAACAAACATTTAATAGCAAACAAATAGTTGTTTCTTTTGTAGCAATATAATGAAATACATTCCATTACCTAAGAAGATTGAGCAAATTCATATATGTCAGTCATGACAATCATATTCTTTCTTGAACAGAGGTCACATAGGAGAGAAAACTAAAACTTAATATTCCGGCATTGTCACAGACTACTATTGCAATTTAACATTCCTTTGCTAGCACAGATCAACCAGGGACTTAAAATATTTTGGTCTGATTTCAGATCTAACATAGGACAATCAGGGAGTTTGGAGTACAATTCAGTCAGATTTTTTTCAATCATGTGTAGGGCAGTCAGGGGCTGACAGAATAGTGTAAGTAGTGAGTGTAGGGCAATTAGGGGCTCATAGTATAGAGTAATCCATGAGTGTTTGGCAGTCAGGGGCTCACAAAATAGTGTAATCAACAAGTGCAGGGCAGTCAGAGGCTCACAGTATAGCGTAATTAGAAAGTGTAATGTAGCTAGACTGCTGGCTGAACCTAGGGTGGTCAGGGACTGGCACTTTAATGTACTCAGATTAAAGATCACAGATGTAGCAGTCAGGGGGTCTCAGTATAATATTCTTAGATTACTGATGGGAGATGTAGCATAGTCAGGGGTCACAGTACAATATAAACAGATTACTGATCTAAGATGTAGCATAGTCAGGGGGTGTCAGTATAATGTAGACTTCTGGCTAAACCTATACCTGTACTCAGATTACTGATCAGAGACGTAGCAGTCAGGGGGTCACAGTATAATGTAGACAGACTGCTGGCTGAACCTATACCTGTAATCAGATTATTGATTGGAAGTAGAGCAGTTATGGGATTGGAGAATAGTGGAAGTGGATTTCTGAATGAATGCAGACAGTCCGGAATCTCTATTACTATAAAGGAATCCATCCGATAGCAATCTTCTAATTCTACGGGATTGCAGAAAACTAGTGTCACACACCCACCTTTTGGTGCTTCAGGAACGCCAATGGGGCAAATGATTTTTCGTACACAATATTCTGAGCGAATTGCATATGGAGCAACATCTCTCCTCTTTATTATCTCTGTAGTTGTAATCTCTGTTTCAGACGTTTCTGTAAACAAATACATTTGTTATTTAAATGCTATAACTAAAAATACCAACACAATAAAAAAAGATGTCTATTTGCACAATAGATATTTTGACTGCTATGGCCTCTGGCCTGGGAACTACGACTAACTATTTCCAGAAGCAAAATAAAAAGTTTACCTGTTCGGGTTATTCCTCCACCAGGAGGCGGCTTCGCTGCCATATCATCCCATCGTAAACTGGCCCAGAGTAAACGAAGCATGAGACTCACACCGGCCAAAGATTTTACAGTCTGGAGTCGGTACCTGCATTAAGGATCCAGTGTCATTAATGCCAACGATTATTTTCTGTAATGTTCTAAACAAGCTAAAGCTTCACACAGACCTGAGGGGGAACTAATTACAGGGCAGTGGGGACCCAGTTACAGACTTCCTGTGTTTATAGATTTTAAAGCGGATATTTCGGAAAAATTTGCATATTTAGCAAAGAACCCAAAAATGGACAAATGTGGTGCGAGTCCGGGAACATGGGGTAGGTGAGTTTTACTTACATTTCAGCTGACAGGAACCATGACAGTACAACACTGAGGCCTATGGAGGATCCTCTATAGACAGTGCCTGAATCCCACAGCTATCATTTGTGACAGCTGCTGGGATTCGACAAAGGTTGACTGAGGAGCTCCTCGTTTTGTCAAACTCAAGCTTTACCATAAGACAAAGTAATCCCTACTTTGTCTTATGATATCTTTGGATTGAGTTGGAATTTCAATGAGATTCAGATGCAGTATTTATCAGTAATTCAAGGTCCTAAGAAATTACAAAATCTCAGCTAGAAAAATCTAATTGATAAAGTGTCCATGCAAAAACTCTTTACATCACCTTCCAAAGACCTTGCATGCTCCAAGTTTTCAATCAATCTTGCCTGAGTAAGCATTTATCAGTATACAGTTTGCCTGGCTCCATTTACTCCATTCTATACTTACAGGTTGTTCTAGAGATCGATAACCATTCCATTGCTTACTAATGGAGTAAAACTCTATCACTATACAGTCAGTGTCTGATGAGTAAACACACGGAATTATAGCTCATTTTCAGAAGGAACTTGGTAAAGATGTGAACTTCCCTACACGGAAATCTAAGAATATGAATTTGATATATAGCTAACACTGGCTCAATAGCAAAGCAAACAAGAAGTTGCAGGTTGTAAAACTCTGCACAAATCATAGGGATATAAATGACAAACTTTATTTAGACGGCATCTGGTACCTGTGAGGCATGCTAGTATATATCTAAATAGAAGGGTATGCAAGGTGCCTAGAGATTTAAAGTACTGTGCCACTTGATAAACTGGTGTCTCGCGCGCCCCCCCCCCGCCCTAACTCACATGCGTTCTGCAACAAGACAAACTGTACTGTAAGGCCCAATCACTTATTACACTAAATGTTCATACATGCAGTAAATGTGTGTGTGCTATGATTTGTTAAGCCTTTCTGTTCACTTCGACAGGTTATATTTATATTTTCATCTCTATAAAGATTACTGTGAAAGAAAACCCTTCTAGATATTTAAAATAATAGAGGTTAGATCAGATAGTTTCAGTCCTTTGCTACTAATACACCAGATAATACTGCTAACAAAGGCTGAAAAACAAGCAGGCAGTGGAGTCCCTTCAGGGTTACAGAACTGTGCAAATTAATCCATATTTAGATCATACATTGTCCTCTGAGACACTACATACCTCCATGTTATCCCGAACGTTGGCCGTGGGGATGGGTAAGGCCAGATATCTTGTACAGGTTTAGCATTGTAATTAAATCCAGAAACCTCTCTAATGCCACCCCTTCTTGACAATTTTTTCAGGTCATCATTTGGCAAAACGAAAATACTCTTTTTGCTGCTCTTGGTGACAAACTTTCTGTAAGATGGAAGCGCCGTTCCCGACCTGGTCTTTTTCGCTCTTGTGAACTTGATTAGCCTCACCCTGTCCTTGGTGGAATACTCCTTACTGAGTGTCATGGAACATAAAACATTGCTGGCAGTTGTTGAGTCGGTCACCGAAGTAACAACAGTCTTACGCTGCTCTTTTACCGACACGTCCAGCTCGCTATCAGCACTGGGGGAACTCACCTCAGTCACAGTAGTGATCTTAGTTACGCTGGAAACAGCAGTGTTTTCTGTGGAGGACACAACAGTTTTTTCAACCTCAGATACCAATCCACTGGACACCTGGACAACTGTCCTGGAAGTAGAGATGGTTGCTGTTGTAGTAATTACTTCAGTAACAGTTTTGACTCTATTAACCCCATTTACGCTCTCTGTGGTCAAGCCGTTCTGTTCATTGAAGTCAATGCTTAAACTTGATTCTTCCCCGGATGTCACCTGCGATGGGGTAGCCTTCTGAATTCCTTCAGTTTCCATTTCTTCAACTTTATCATTTATTTGAGTTGTTGGATTATCTGTTTTACACAAACTATCAACAAAATGACTTTCCTTTGCAGAAATCCATTCACTGGAAGATTTCTGGGAATGTTCTACCGTGGAATCTTTTTCAGAAGCCAGCTCAGTGTCTGCTGATGGACTGGCATGTAATGGTGTGTCAGTACTTTCCATGCTAATGTCCCCATTCATAAGGTGCTTTGATGATTTAACCTCAAGGTCAGGAACAGTTTTTGAGAGGTTATTTACCTTTGATTCAATCTTGCTTTCACTCAGGTCATTTGTTAAACAGTCTTTCTTACAATTCGCATCTTTCCCATTGATCTGAGCAGCGATTTCTAGCTTATCAGACTTATATTTTTTGATGCCTTTCTTATCATATTTATAAATAAGACCTCCAAACAGCTTTCCACCTTCCTTTGGTGGGTCACCATTAGATGTATATTTGCAAGGAAAGGGCAGTGGTTTGGATCCATGAGTGTTTTCTGATCCCGGTTCATCCTTTAAGGAATCTTTTGTTGTAGAAGGTTCATTCCTGCGGTTTGAATTGTCCATGCAGTGCTCTCCAGTGCCCTCAAGACATCCTTGTAAGCTGGGCTCCATAACTTCCTGACATGGTGTAATGTTTTTTTTCGAAGACTCCTCATTTCCCTCCCCAGGTGAAACATTTTCAGAGCAGCATTGCTCTTCGGGTTGGCTTCCTTGTGGAATAGGTGAAGCTCTCTCTGTGCTGACATTGGAACAGTTTTCCAAAGGCAGCTTTTCTGAATTATCCTGACTTTTTGTTTCACTTTGTAACATTTTGCCAGCTGGCAAGCTGCAGATCTGGGAAGAGACCTTATTGACAGTGCCACCTGGTAGAAGGTCTGCATTTTGTTTCCCATTGTGACATTCAGTTACATTTAAATCTCCACTTTGCATGGTTTCCCTAGTTTCTGATGGATTTTCATTTTGCGTGTTCTCCGTGTTGGATGTCACACCTGCTCTGTTATCAGTAAGATTGTCTATATTGCTGGGATTGGAAGGTTTGTGCATTGTCTGGCTGTTTGTCACTGGAGGCACATCTGTGAAAGGCTTGCTGTTCTCATGGTGGCTTGCTACAGGAAGTGTTTTGCTGGAAGAAACGTTTGTTATCTCCTGCCTGTCTGCTGCCACACTTGCTTCTGTGAAAGGTTTATCTTCCGCAGCAGTGCCAGAGAGTTTGTCCTGGTGATTGAATTCCTTTAAAAGCGGTCTGCTTCCAATACCCGCTCTACGCAAAGATGAATCACAATGAAGGCTCTCGGACTCTCTTTTTGGGGGGTCAGAACCTGGTTTGGCAGCACAGCGAAGTTTTAGTTTTTCTATGCGTTGTTTTTCTTCAAGTGTAAACTGTTTGACTCTCCTTTCCAAAAGTCCATCTAATCGTGAGGTTTTTACTTTCTTTTTATACCAAGTCCTTGCTTGAAACCCCTCACTAACGTTAATTAAATCAAAATCAGGAAATGTTTCCTCCTTTTTTAGGCCTGGTTCAGGTTTAATTTCATCCACCTCCATCGGTTCCCCCTTGACAAGCTTATCGTTTTCACAGTGCAATTCTTTTTCATCTATAAACACAAGATTTGGGACATGAAATAAAAGTATGCACGCAACATAATAAATACACTTTATTATAATGCCATTGGTGCTCCAGCAGGAATACAGTCATTTACAAAAAATTATTAATATAAATATTTCTCCGAAGAGAAAATGACTGCAGGTTGCAGCAGCATGTACATCCTAAACCTGCAAACACAATCCAATTTTAAAATTGCCAGCCCTGCCTTTGCCATTATATCTACAATCTAAATCTGTACACAAAGAAATCTCAACCCCCAGTGCAGTCACCCCTAATTCATGCACACCCTAAAACTGTATGCAAGGAATCAGATTTTACAATCCTCAGGTCAGTCACATCAAATTCACAAATATCCTAAACCTGTACACATAGAATATCTCACAATCTCCAGACACTTCAAATATATGTACATCCTAAACATATGTTTATAGACCTCTGATTCTCTAGCCAGACTCAGAAACAAACATCCTAAACTGCCAATAAATATACAATCCTAAACATGTACAGATAATGAGATCACACAATCCCAAGTGCAGTCACTTCCAGTAAGCGTGGGTACACGCTAAACCCATATACAGAGGCACATAGCTGGCCATACACATCATACCTTTACTTGACATCTTATCCATATCTGCTGGCTTTACATCAATGTCCATTTCACCCTCTTCCTTCTCTGACGTTTTCTCCTCTTTAATTTGGTCCCTCTGTTCCTCCGGATCTGCTTCTTTGCTTTCTGATTGAGAGGTCGTCACGGGCTTTGTCTCTTCATCCTTTGCATTGGTCTCGGATTTGATTGCTGTATGGTTTTCAGCATCATCGCTACATTTTACTGAAACACAAAATAGTCGGGGCGGAAAACGTTTTTATGTCTTTAATTTCGAACACACCAAACAAACTGGAAACAAAACGTATACATGAGAAATATCTGAAAAACTTACCCATGGCTTTTCTGTAAGAAACATTGGTATTTCCCGGAAAGCGAGGGAAAAAACGGTAAACGTGCGTTTTACTGATCCAGCTCCAGCCACCATAGCCTGTGACTCTGTACTCTTCACCTTTCTGTTTCCAAACCTATTGACAAGGAACAAGTCACACAATGCACTGAGGAAGGGAATGGAGCATTTAGCAAGATAGACTGGCTAAAGGGATTTCCAGCGAAAGACGTATTGCTCTCCACGCGACCTACCTGATGTTTTACAGGAAACGTATACTTCACCCACGTGGCCTGTTGCATGCTTTCTTCCTCTTCTTGCTTTCTCTCCTTTTTTTTCACTTTGTCTTTCTCCTCTCTCTCCATAGATGTCATTCTACGTAACCTGGGGACAAAACACAGCAGGGAAATTAACAAAATAATTTAAATATTGGTCATGAGTATCAAGTGATAATGTGAAGCAAGGATCTTAAGTGTCTGCAGAAGGTTTGGCCACTTCTCACTCTTAAATAAAAAGATAAAATGCCAAATACATACCGTGTGTGACCCAAGCAGTCTTTCCAAATTGGCAGCATAACAACAGGTTTAATTGCGCACTCCAATATAGCGAGAGCAAGTGCAAACTCTCGCGGTTTGCTACACATTTGAACAGCCTTTATCCAATTTGACCTATTCGAGAAAATGAAGAGTTTTTATTGAGAGGTCACACTAGAGAAGGAGCTCTGCAAAAATACGACATAAAACAAACATATAATGTCTTAATACAACACATTCAAATGCTGTGATTACCAGCTGAATTATCACTTAACTCAGCAGTATTTATCACGATGATCACAGGAGAAGAAAAGACTAAATGGACCTGCCCTGAATTTATCCTGTGGTGTAGGAAAAACATTTCAAAAACTCTAGCTTAGCTGGCGACAAATACACCCACATTGGGCAAGCACGAGTAAGCATAAACTTTAACAAAAAAAAGTTTATTTTTAGTCAAAACTGGACCATCCTTGAAGCAGGACTGGCTTTATTCCTTACGGTACCAGTGCCCCATTTTCGGTGTGTACATACATTGAGAATGTCTCTAAGTTTAATATCACTACATATTGTGTCTATGTCCTTGTTCTCTATATATACTGTGTGCATGCAAGGTCAATGTATATGCTGGCTTTCTGTATGCTTGTGCAATGTCTGTTGGTATCCTCTGTACCAGTGCTGTCAAAGCTTAGTCAGTATGTGAATGATGGTGCTCCTGCGTGTGCAACATCTGTGTGTATGGTGGGATCCAGTGTGTGTGCCATGTCCGTTTGTGTGTACATCTTTGCTCGTGAGGGTGAAATGTTATATATATAAAAAAAAATTTAAAAAAAGGCCACTGACTAATGAAAAGTGCAGTGCAAGTCCAAAGACATTTAGCCAGCCGCAAAATTTAAAATAGTTTTGCAGAAACTGTTGTAAAGTGCAGCTTCCCAAATGTTTATAATGTTCAATTCCCAGATGCCCAATACAGGATTATGGGTTGGCTGAGAAGGCAGGGATAGTGTTGTGTGATATTACCTATGTGATGCCCAGTTAGGATGCAGGAATGGTGCAGGGATATTGCTTTCCAGCTGAATGATTGTCAGCCTTAATGTGGATATGGTCAGCACCTTTGACCCATGCACAGATCCGTTCCATTTGAACTCGCCCATGGGGGACATGCAGAACTTGTGGGACAGGTGTCTCCTCTTGTCATGGTCCTCTCTGTGCTGGTGCTTATTCAGTGCAAACGAGTTTGTGGAGTACTGGTTGTGGTACACCCGATATTTCCCCTCCTGTCCCAGTTTAAAGTAATTGCTTGTGGTGCCTTTCATAACCACCTCCTTTCTTGTGCTCAGCCGGGAGATTTCCCCTTGAGAATTAACCACTAAAACCTGTAAATGATAAACAACACAAAAATGAATAAGGGAATACTCAACATTTTCCTAAATTATTGAGGCTGGAATAAGCAAATCAGAAATGGTCTACTAGGGTCACTGTCCACAATACACACTATACAAACTCTGCAATAAAACACTTTGAAAAACTGAGAACTATACATTTATAGTAACAAGGAAGCTAAGAATTTCAACAACGAAAGTATTTTCCTGAAAAAAATAATAAATAAATAAAATAGATTTGAGTACTCCATGAAAATAGACTTAAACCACCAAGAACAAACAAGGGGCTTACAATGAACTCCACAAACTCAGAAATCCCCCAAAATAAATTCAAAAATCTGAACGACCAATTCTTAACAAGGATGATGAGGATGATGAAAATTTGTGAATAAGGCAGTTAATTACTAGCACTGGAGCAGTAATTTATAGATTTTGCCATCTTAAATGCACATTTTATCAAGAGTTCCTTCCCAGCACCGAAAAAGACTTCCATTCAATGCATTATAACAAAAGATCACAAATGAATGAAGCCGGACGTTACGTCCCAGGAAAGGCATGCAAAGGAAAACAGTACTACGGTTTACAGCGGCAGGAGTCAAACCTCAGTTTGGAACGAATCCTTCCCCAGATATGGCAGTGGCGTTGGCAATTTAGGGATTTTGTAAGTGAACCCACAAAGAAGGAGGTCAACACTGAATATCAAAGCTACCGGGCAGACAAAGAGAGGTTACCCAATAACATACGGAGCTGAAACTAAAAGAAAAGCCAGAACCGAGGGTTAAGGAGGTCCACTGTTTGCAGTTGGGTCCATACGTGGCCGGCACATAAACACAAACCTCTCTGCCTTCCTTATAAATCTTATTTGCTTCATGGACAGCAGCTGAGACCTGTTGGATCTTCAACAGACTTAACTTGCTGTCCGGGTTGCGTAATCTGGTCACAATTCTTGAGGATCCGGGGGTGCCTTTCCCTGCGATTGAGTGCTCCATTAAATCTCCACTGCTCTTCTCTGATTTCACATCCCCTGAAACTGTGAAAATAAAATTACTTTGTGTAATTATATATATATATAAATAAAAAATAATGGTTGTCATCATTAAAATGCTTATTAAGACAGATGCTTTGGCCTTTTTCTGAACATAGCAAAGTACAATTCCTACTGCATCATTCCCCTCACAAAACATGGAGACATTTGAAATAATCAATCTCTTGCAAGATCAGTGTAAGCACGGGACACAGAAAAGTATTGGGATTCTAAAATTAAATGAAAGAGAGTGTGGCCAAAAAGTGATCAAATTATGGTTGCTGTGATGTGTAACAAACAAGGAGGGAGTTAAGATGAGGATAGCTGTTTAAAGTAGAGAATTGTGACAGGTAAAGAAGGTTATTGTTCTTAAGATGTTTAAAATGATTTACTATGCAACACAACCGCTCTGTCATTTTTTTAAAGAGGTTAAGGTAATGTACAAGGGGGCCGTATTAAGGAGATGAGACATGTGATGTAAAAGAGGAAATTATGATGGGGAGAATAATATAATTTGAGTTATAAATATATGCAGTGAAAAGTGGTACAACTCTGAAGCGGAAGGGTTAATAACATGCACATTAATGTTAATGTGTACAGAAAACAAAAAGTAATGGAGTTATAAAACACTCACTCAGGGGTCAAATAAGTAGTGAGCTATTTTTGTTGTTGCAGGGGATCAATATATTAATAGGGGATCACTTTTCAAATGTCCAAATACACGAAATAAATACAAAGCACTGTTTAGTAGATATACCACAAATAAAAACACACATGCATTACATTATGCCTTTTTGCATCATTATATCAACCAGATATAATACATGCAAAAACATAGTGGTCCCCATTCTAAATCAGATCAACACATACACAAACATCTTCAGTCTAGGACATGCAGTGATTGTATGCACCAACAGACATAGTTAATCTGTGGCTATAGGGACATTACCCAAGTCTTCCTGCTTGGAAGGAGATGGTTGGGATGTTTTTGTTAGACTCTCTGCACCGTCGACCGGTTTGTTGGACTCTTGTAGCAATCCTCGCTGTTCCTGTATGGTATTGCTGTCTTCGTTGCTGGACAGTTGTGTACCAGAAAGACTCACATTGGAGACTGGAGCAACTGCATTCCATATCACAGGGAAAAAAAATGCATTGGATAAGAATAGATTAATGCAAGGAACACTATTAGAAAATACTTTAACATTCACAAATATATTAAAAATAGAAAACTCACAACTAATCTGCACTGTCTAATGTACTTGCAAGGCAGGACTAATGTATCAGTACTGAGAATATCCACCAGGAGGCTCCACTTAATGGCCAAACAAACCACGTTTCTCAAAAGAATCACCTGTCACAGTTTGAGAAGTTGTGGTCTTTGAGCAGTAAATTAGAGCAAGCTGGAGCGGATGTACCTGCTCCCCTGACCCTGTCTGTACAAAAGTGATAATCGAGGATACAGAACTTCTTGTTTTATGAATTATTCAATGCGTGTCATTGTGAGTAATCATTAATATCACAGACAACACTACAGTAGATGAGGATATAGTAAGTGTGGTTACATAGAAATATGCATTAGAATATTAAAGGCATACTATAGTGTTAGGAATACAAATCTGGAAGTATTCATGCACAGAGTGAGGATGTCCAGCGTCATTTAGGGGACCCAGACTCCCTTAGAATCCTGGAAGCACCTCTAGTGCGTGTCTGATAGACAGCCACTAAGGCAGTCTTAGTCCTGCAAAGTAATTAGTGCAGTTTCTCGAAAACTGCAATGATTTACATTGCAGGACTAAGTGGGAGACAGACAGTGCACCCAAACCACATCAATGAGATGAAGTAGTCTGGGTGCCTATAGTGTCCCTTTAATTCAATGTCCCATAGAGCTTATAGACTAATTACTATACCTATAGCAAAAAAAAACAAATACTGCACCAGATAGCTTCTTACCTGGGGTGGCTGTGGGTGTCTCACCCTCATTCACTTTAATTCCATCTTCTGGAATTCCAGCAGATTCCTTAGTGAGAGGCTCTGCATCTTTCACAGGGGTCTTAAAGCTGCCACTATCCGCAGGAATAGCCTCGTCTGAGGTTTTCTTACCACCATCTGGCTCTGTATTGAGACACGTTAATTACTGTATTTGGATAGGGTGATATGACAGACTGGGAGCATGAAACTATCTTGGACCTATATTTGGAAAACTAACTATAAACCAGAGAAAACCACACAAAAAAATGTTTTGCAAAACAAGGATGTTATTTTGTTGTTTTACACTAAGAACAGCCTTTGGGCAGAATCTATCAGTAATTGTGAATCTAGCCAAAGTGGAGAACAAATCTGACTAACATTCCATTCTAACACTATCAGGGTCCCAAATAACCAAGTGTGCTTACTCACCCTCCAGGTCTGTTTTCTCAGGTTCTGCTGCTGGTTTGGGATCTTCTTTACTTGCGTCTTGCTTGGCATCCGGTGTCTGCTCCTTGCTCTTGTCTGTGTCTGTCTCAGCAGTTTTTTCACCAGTCTTATTGTCTTCTGAGGGGTTGTTTTCTTCTGTTTCACCTTGTTTGGCCTTCACATGTTCCATTAATTCTTCTGTGTAAATTTTTTTTTAATTTTTTAAAGCAAAGAAAGCATGAATACATGTGCTGACCACTCAAAAACAATGATTCTAAGCAAACATATAACACTAAAAAGCAAAGATGTAATATATTTAGAAAGGTTGAGGGTGGACAAGCGGTATGGTTAAGATGCACCAAAAACATTTGTTTTAATTGCAAAAAATATATATATATATATATATATATATATATATATATATATATATATATATATATATATATATATATATATATATATATATATATATATATATATATATATATATATAACCAAATTTGTAATAAAATACAGCTAATTTTTAAGCCACCAACTGAAAAAACCCAAAAGATTGTGTTTGTATGGAATGCACCTTTAACAGACTGCACAAATTAGGGTCTATCACATTCATGTAAGATTAAACAATTCCAAATTGTGGGCAACAAATGTAATATTTAGCTTTGTTTACATTTTGTAACTAAATTACTTTAATTCCCGTTTACAGTTATTTAACTATGAAATAATATGTCTCCTTAAAATCTACAAGAGAAACGACAAACAATACAAATTTAAATCCACATATCCTATAGCAGCACTGGGCTAATGGTGACCTGATCCATGTGTGTGTCCCTGCAGCCACGTACCATTCACCACAGACAGGTAGGATCTGTTGTTGCCGCGTGCTTTATTGGTTAGATCTTCTGTTATGTCCATATGTTTGTGTATTTCCTCTTGCATTTCCTCCAGGGTCTTGCAGAGGTCAGATTCCCAGTAATCCGTGTCAAGGCACTCCACTAACTCCGCAAGCTGAAGTTTGGAGCTATAGTACCAGATTCTCTTGGTCGTCTCTAAATCCTCCTCTCTGAACACAACACAAGAAATAAAGTGAATGGACAAGTGAGGGAAAGAAGTGGCAAAAGCTTAAACATGAAAAGCACCCAGGTTTAAAGTATTAACATTTTGGTTTTTACTACTGAAACGGAATACTTTGTAACCAATGATTCTCTGCAACATAAACAGGATAGCAGAGCATTAAGGGAGTTGAGTTCACTAGTTAACCCCTTAACGCCGTTCTATGCCGTCCAGCATTAAATGGGCTTTAAAGCCGTTGCGGTGACATAGAACGCAATAACGGCTTTCGGCCCCAGACGCTCCGGTGGACTTACCTTTTCTGGAGGGCTGCCTGACAGCCCAGGCAGCTCCCCCCCTCCCCACCAGCCAATGAGTCCCCCAGGGGCCATGTGATCGCTCTCAAAGAGCGATCACATGGCCCCCTATAGCTGGCTGTGGATCTGCCAGCAGGGGGACTGTCTGAAATGTCAGACAGTCCCCCTGCTGGTGGGAAAGTAAAAAAAAAAAACAAACAAAAAAAAACATGTTTTAAAATAAATTAAATGTATATATATATATATGTGTGTGTAACGTGATACGTAAGGTATTTTAATGTTAATATAAGTACATATATTAATATTAAAATACACTTAGAATTACGTTACATATATAAGATATATATATTATATAATACATATATATATTTTATGTTTTATATATATATACATACACATGTATAATTACAATAGTAAATCAATAAAATAATAAATTTGTTTTATTCAGGAGACTTTGCTGAACACAAATATTAGAGTTTCAAAATGATAAATTGTATTACAACAATGATGTATTTGGTAAAAGTTACTTTTTTGCATTTCTCACACACGAACGGCACTTTTACTGACGATATTATTGTTGTAATAAATTTTACTGTTTTGAAAACACTTATGTTTGTGTTCAGTGAAGTCTCCCAAGTATAACAGTACCCCCCATGTACAGGTTTTATGGTGTTTTGGAAAGTTAGAGAGTCAAATAAAAGGCTTGCATTTCATTTTTTTCACATTGTAATTTGCCAGATTGGTTACGTTGCATTTGAGACCATATGGTAGCCCAGGAATAAGAATTACCCCCATGATGGCATACCATTTGAAAAAATAGACAACGCAAGGTATTGCAAATGGGGTATGTCCAGTCATTTTTAGTAGCCACTTAGTCACAAACACTGGCCAAATATTAGTTTTTTTGCTTTTTTCACACAAAAACAAATATGAACGCTAACTTTGACCAGTGTTTGTGACAATAGCGCAAATACCAGTTTTTGTTTACATTTTGTTTTGATCAGAACGTGTACTATTGACTCCGTCCTGAAGGGGTTAAAGGACCACTATAGTGCCAGGAAAACAAACTATAGCACTATAGTGTTAATAGGTGTTCTCCTCCCCCAACCAGGCTCTAGGGGGAGGAAGGGGCTAATCACTTACCTTTCTCCAGCGCCGGGCTCCCTCGGCACTGGGGACTTTCCTCCCTCTTTCGCTGAATGCGCAAGCGCAGCAAGAGCCGCACGCACAGTCAGTCATTAGGAAAGCATTGCCAAATGCGAGGAAGGGGTTAATCCCTTACCTTTCTTCCAGCGCCGGGCTCCCTTGGCGCTGGGGACTCTCCTCCCTCTTCTTCCGTCATCGGCTAAATGCGCGGCAAGAGCCGCGCGCGCATTCAGCCAGTCCATAGGAAAGCATTTCTCAATGCTTTCCTATGTACGCTGGCATCTTCTCACTATGAAAATCACAGTGAGAAGCGCGGAAGCGCCTCTGGCGGCTGTCAGCGAGACAGCCACTAAAGGCTGGATTAACCCATATGTAAACATAGCAGTTTCAGAGAAACTGCTATGTTTACAGCTGCAGGGTTAACCCTAGATGGACCTGGCACTCAGACCACTTCATTGAGCTGAAGTGGTCTGGGTGCCTATAGTGAGCAGAGAAACTGCTATGTTTACCTATGGGTTAATCGAGCCTCTAGTGGCTGTCTCATTGACAGCCGCTAGAGGCACTTCCGTGCTTCTCACTGTGATTTTCACAGTGAGAAGACGCCAGCGTCCATAGGAAAGCATTGAGAATGCTTTCCTATGGACTGGCTGAATGCGCGCGCGGCTCTTGCCGCGCATTCAGCCGATGACAGAAGAAGATGGAGGAGAGTCCCCGGCGCTGGAAAAAAGGTAAGGGATTAACCCCTTCCTTGCCACAGGAGTGGGACCCTGAGGGTGGGGGTACGAGTATGTTTTCCTGGCACTATAGTGGTCCTTTAAGTTTACATCAAGTAATAAACTGATTTTACAAATTACAAAGACCATTAAGAAAAAAGTATAAAAACACAGTATATAAAAAGGTTTCATGCGATTTCTGACATTTTAAACAATTCTTTTCTCTGGATGCAAAGCACAGAGTATATAGTACTTTAAGTCTAATAAATTATCCAACACATGTTAAGCACATATCACAAATAATCTCAGACCTTAATTGTGTTCACAAAACAAACAATTAAAAAATTAAAATCTGCATTCATTAATATTAGCCCCTAACTCAATATCAATGCTTTGTATAAATGATTCAAATAGAGACAAGGTAACCATTTAAATTGTGTCACATCTGTAAAATACATCTGTATTTTGGGCTCACAAAGTTATTCATCAACATGAAAATTGACAGGAATTCAGCGTGATTTTATGACATAATAGCGGCATTCTAAAAATTGTCCAAGGCAATTCTATATAGCAGTTTGGTTATTTTTTACGTTAAACCTGAAATTCTGGGTTAATCACGTAAAGGTAAATTGCTAGGAAAATTTGTTTTCCGTGTTATTAGTTTGGCTTCTCTGGCAAATAATTTGAAACTGATGTTGAATTTCTGAAAATCAATGCTTTATTGAATAACCCTGTCAGTCAAACAAAGATATATTCTTTGTCCCTTCGTTATTTCAGTTCTCTAACTGGATAGGAGACTGTGTAGTGAACAGGGATTAAATCATACAATGACATCATGCAAAGTAAGATCTGATACTTCAAACTGGGCAGAAACCACGAGTACACAATGAGCCAGGGGTAGCAAACATGAGATAACCTAGGCCACAGCCGTTGTAGTGGATACAGGATCCCTGCTTTATAAATTTACTGCGCCACATTCTAAATGACTCAATAGGTGGTGTCTGTTTTAGCCTTATTTTGTCAATTTTGCTAAAAAATGTCAGGAGACCACAAGAAAGCTGGAAGGAAAAACCTATTTTACAGGAAATGTATTCATTGATCAGTTTATGCATCACCCATTGGTGCACACAGGAGTCATGTAAGGCAAATTTCAGGCTAAAACAATTCACAGATCATTGGCTTACAATTTGTAAATCCCTGGTCAAATCTTCCTAATTAGCAGTTCAGTATATTAACTCTACAGTTGTTTCATGTGTGAGAGAGTGATGGTGTCATTTGTAATCAGATAAAGTGCTGTAAGGACAAATCCACTCATGGTCTCACACATGGAGCTTCACAGTAAGAGAAGGGCACCCTGACTGGTAGGTAACACCTGCAAATATAAGCAAATATTAAAGGATTACACATGAGCCACAGTTCGGATTTCTGCATACATGGGAAGTTTCCAAAACACCATTTGCATAGTGCAGTGTGCCACCTAATTTATATGTTATATCTACATTTAAAATATGTAGAGATTTTTTTTCTTTTTTGTGAATACCATTTTTTTGCAGTTTTGCAGCAACCTCTCTGCTTTAGGAAGTACAGTGCATATATATATATATGCGCCACCATTAAGGATACACAATGGTCGCCCAGACCACTTCATCTCAATGAGGTGGTCTGGGTTCAGCAGCCCTGTCCTTTTAACCCTGCAGTGTGAAACACTGGAGTTATATTAGGGTTAAACAGACACCTAGTGACAGCTTTCTCCTCCAGAACCATGTAAAATAGTCTGGGAATGAAATGTCGCTAAGAACAGCATTTGATTGGAGGAATCCTAAATTTCGCCATGCATGTAGATCTCCCATCCAATGTTTCCCTAAGAAAAGTAATAGAATTGATGGTGATGTCAGCTTGGAAGAGGATATCACCAGAGCTGGAGGATACAGCAGAGGACTCCCAGCACTGGAAAGGAGGCAAGTAATCTCTTTTAAACTTTTATTTTTAGCTGCAAAAGGGGGTGGGCAGAAAGGAACCTATGGCTCGAAATAACAATTGCTATTTTCAGGGCCATAGCTTTCTTTGCTGCATTTGCAGTACACACACAAGGGACTCCAGTAAAAGTAAGGGGAAAAGAGCTGTAAATATTCTTGTATGCTTTTCTGTATAAAATTATCTAACAGATTGAGTTTGGACAATGGCAGGTGTTTACACTGACCATCACCTTGCTAAATCACCCAACATGCGTTTCAATAAATGTGCCTTGCAGCAGGAAAGGAATACTGAAAGAACAAAGAGCCTGAATGTTTCAGCCTTCCCATTATTAACCGTTAGAAGACAGCACTTTCCTATTACTTCATTTTTATTCCCACAAGAGGATCTCTACAATTCAGTGTGATGTTAGCAGGCCATTACGCTGCTCAGTCTCTCACTAATAGTTGCAGTGAAATATATTTCTCTCTGTTATGGATGAGAAGATCCCTAACTAGGTTACCAACAATGTCTGCAAATACAGATAAAGTTCTCTGATTGCAGCCAGTTAACCTGTCTGGTGAATGGCTGTGGGAGAGAGTTGATGCTTTAAAGGAACACTACATGTTTGTATTCCTAACACTATAGTTCTGGAATTAAGGTTTAGGTCCCCGGTACCCTTTCTGTGGAGTGAAAAGGCTATTTTACTCCTCTTTTCGCCACAACAGCGGATCATCTTGATGATCTTGGCCAATCCAATGCTTTTCCATAAGAAAGCACTGAGAGGCAATTGTGCATGCACAGCAATGAGAATCTCCACACAGAAATTCACTGAATACATGTATCTCTATGGGGAATATTCAGCGTGGAGACGCAGAACGCCAATGATGCACACAGTGCAGCATTGACACAAGAAACACCTCTAGCGGCAGTCTGAGTGACTGCTACTAGAGATTTTACTAACCAGCAATGTAAAACACTGCATTGTTTTTGAAAAGACAGCATTTGCATTGCTCAGCCTGCAGGGACAAGCTACAGACACCATAACCATTACATTAGCTGTCGTGGGTCTGGTGACTATAGTGTCCCTTTAAACACAAGGCTACCTCTTGACCAGTCTAATTGCCTCTAACCCACTCAGGAGGGTACAAAGTCCATTAGACATTCAAACCTGAAAGACAGTCAAGTTAAATAATTTGGACAACTTTAGTATTTTTCAAAACTCATGGTTAATGTCAAAAGTTGGTCAAATTGATGTAAATAATGACTTTGCAGTAAAGCCCCATCTCCAATCTCTCACTAACTAGTGGAATATGCGATAATGGGATATTGCAAATATCCATTTGAAAGGTCTATAGCATCTACTCATGTTTATCCCAGCTTGGACTCCGCATTTTCTTTCACTGAGCTACCAAACTCATGAGTGAAGGCAGGCACAACTAGCTCCCATTTATTAATGCATTTCAATGTAAGAGAACGTCGTGCTGCAAAAGGATAGTGAATGAGCAAACAGCCCTTCTCAGTGGGGATTTATCATGCATGTCAGTAGTGCATATGATAAATGGCAAACTAGTGATGGACAGAGAGGTCTCAGGGTTATGAAAATCTAAAGAGCTCGATCAATACGGCAATGGAGTGAGTGCTTATGGGCTTACAGCTTAAGTTTTTCTCCCCTGAATGGAAAACCCATCACACGAGCCGCAACCCCAGAAAAAAGAGAGTAATCACTGTGTGTGTAAATAAATGTATTGCTGTATGTGGATCCAGGGGGTATAATTTTCCTTTCCCCTGCTCTCTTTCCCCCATTTATTTCTGTTTACCAGAGAGGTGGTCCTCAACCATGTTCCTAAAGGGAGCAGTCACACAGCTCCATTGTGGCCGACTGCAATAAAATAGGACTCAGGATATGACAGAGTGGATCACCCCAGGGAGAGCTGCCCGGTAGCTGTGCCTCTTGTAACAGGATTAGGATCAGCCGGTGCTGCTGTGCTTCACACCACAGACAGGTGTCATTAACCTCCAGGAACAAGAAACCACCTGTCCGCTTTCCGGGCTACTCACGTTTGGTACGCGGACACGGTAATTGGAAATGCTCTTACCAGAGCTAAATTTACATATGCCAGTGAGGGTGCGTGGATAATTGAGTCCTGTAAACATTACCCTTACGGCCAGGAGATCTAGCACAAACTGTCCAGAAGATAGCACTTAACAGATTAAACTGGGTCATTAACAATCAGAAACTGAACTCTACTGCTGAATGAATACACAAATTTCTAACATGAAGATCAAGATATATTCCCTGTTAAAAAAGTAGCTAAGTGTTCCCTCATTAAACACATACTAAATACTAGCCATGGGAAAAAGTCACCACACTGACTATTTACAAGCTACTATGCACAGTTAAGTAGTAATTGATGACAGCACGCCAAATTCAAACACTGTAAACTTACACAATAATTCGCCTGTTCAGAAACCAGTATTTCCTCCTGTGTCTGTCGTAGCCAATGGGCTCATGCCTGATGTAGGGTTTATTTTTTTGGATTTCAGCAACACAGTCATTTACACCTGACACTTTGTGGGCCACGCAGACCTCACACTGCCATTCGTCCTCTGGCACCTCCTCTAGCGGCGGTTTCACACACTCTAAGTGGTAAACGGCAGAGCATGTCTCACAGCACAGTAAATCCCCCAGTTTGTGACAAACACGGCAATGGTCGTCATACTGAATAACCCCTTCCGACATTAACTCCTCACGGGCCATGTTTGTAGTTAGAAATTGATCCACTAAAAAAAGCAGAACCTGCACTTTACTTTCTATTGGTCCATACGGGTAGTCATCCACCTCTTGGAACGGAAGCACATTATGGTATTCCTTGTCACTCTCACAATACACTCTTAGAACTTCAGGCCATGTCATACCATCAATGAAGTATAAAGTGGAATTAACACTATCCTTAAGGTCAGCGGGTCCAAAGGTAGTATTTGAAGTGTCCTCTTCTCGTAAAACAGCTTTCAGAAGTGCCACGTGAGTCTCTGCCATCAGTGTGCATTGCTCTTGACTCATTAGAGCAGCACAAAAGTCCTCGAAGCGGAAAGGAGATAGTCGTAACACCGTGCCAAAGTTCCTCAGCACCTCATAGATGGCAATGACATTCAGCAAGTGCTCATTTGGTAATAGCAGATCTTCTGAGGACTTGGGTAATTCCAAAGGAGGGATATCTTTCTCTTCAAATATCGGTGAACGTGGACGATGGATTCTGGGTTTTCGCCGTCCTATTAACAGAAAAAGAAAAAACTGTCAGTAAACCAAATAAAGTATTAGCCAGCAGTACAAACTGGAAGAACATTCTAAAAGAGATAATGAACAAACAAAAATATGCAGATTCAGAATTATTTTAATTGGTCTTTTTAAAACTACCCTATTGCTTCAGGAGGATCATCTGTTATAGTAAAGTCCTTGTTTTTGTCAAAGTCTTGGCACACTACACCTGGACCCAATGGCAAAAAAAAAAGAAAAAAAGAAAAATACAGAATTCTAACTGTGATGGTTTATTTTCCTTCATCACTCTGCAAATCACTGCAGTTTTGAGCAATGCACAGGGGTTGGATATCAAAAAGTTCCAAACGGGTTAAACTAAAACCTGGGGGTGAGGCCCAAACTCATTCATACATATGAATTGTAGTGGTCATGGTGCGAGGTTAAGAGAAAGTCTGATACGATGACGTAAGGCATAGAACAAGGCAGCCATACAGATGTCATATGGCTTTACCCAAGTGGCACTTCGATTTCTGTTTTCACTGTTTAAATCTGGTCTAGGGATCCCTTGAGAAGGTAGAACTGGTGACTGTCAGATTGATACATGAAGCATAGATATTCAGTTAATGAGTTGTGCAGAATTCCCCAAGAATGAGAAAGGGGCTGAGAAGAGAGACTATAAAATAATCGAAGAGAGACGAGAACAACCAAAACCCAGCATGATTGGGAGATAGCAGCTGGAAGCACAGGTGGAATATGTGGATAGTAAGAACTTCATAGGGTGTGATAGAAACAGAAGTAGTCAGAAAAATAATGTAACATATATGTGTGTGGCTATAAGACTACTTAAACCACCAACTTTACTTTCTCAAGGAATGTGGGCACATAGCTCAATGCCACCATGAGACAGTGAAGCAGGACTGTCAGTTTCAAAGGGGAAAAGCCATGTTATAATGAGAGAACATATTAATTATATTACAGACAGAGCAAGCATTCAGACAGCTCAGCAAAGTGAAGACTAGAGCTGTTCCTGCCAGCAGAGTCAAAGAAGGGGGCCATGGGTTGGGAAGCATCTCAACAGCAGCAGAAGCAAAGAAAGTAAAAAATGGCGATTAAGGAGGTTAGTGACAAAAGCAAAAAAGAACACTGTGAAAAATAAAGGGGAATGATAAAAGAACAAGGATAATGCAAAGGAATTTAAGGACAGGCAGAGACACTTAAGTCTTTGGACAATTCTAGGTCGCACAGAAATTTATAGAGTGTGTGTAAAATGGCACACCAAACATTTAGGCTGTTGCTTGATGGCAAAACGTGTAAAGTAAGAAAAGGGAAGGGAAAAAAAAATAAAAAAAAAAATAGAGGAAATTTTAATTAGCAGTTTCAGGGATTACGCAGCAGCCACTAACTCATAAAACACGTAAAGATGCTTAGCAAGCACAACTCCAATCATAGTGCCATTCGTCCATCATTTGAAAAGCATGCAAGGTAATTACAGCAAGAAAGAGAAGGAATCTCTCAGGCTCCGATATACAAAGCACAGTAACATAATTCTACATTCTCAGGTGTCGCTATATAATGCACAGCCACTGGTACTCAGATCTTCAAGGCCAAAAGAACATATCCTTCCTTCTAGGTCTCACACGTGCAAAATCCTGCAACTACAAGACTGGACATCTCCTGCTGAAATGAAACGGGTAAAATTTACTTCCTATTCCATTCAGAATTTCAGTACCGTGTGAAGTTGCTGGGTAGGCAAACACCATGAAACTTGCTATCTGCTCTTCAGCTCTGAGTGAGCGACATCGATCGCATGCAAAGTCCGCGAACAGAGCAAACACTGTAAATCCCTATTTACAAAACTAGTAGCAGCAGCATGTTCTGAGATCGTAGACCCCTCAGTTAAATACATAAAAATACAGACACTGCATCAGAATCCAAACAAACGTAAAATTCTATGTCACAAACGTATGTGTCACTGTTTTCATCTTGAAGTCTGGCATGAAAGTAACTTTTCATCAAAGAGAAAGTGTGATCTGCAATCTGTCACCTTTCCGTACCTTTAAAGATCAGAGCGGAGCTAGCACTGAGCTACGATTCCCTAAGAAAAGAGGGTGATAGAAACAAGGGAACACACACACACAGGATTTACTAAAGTTAGAATTCAAAGTGAATTTAAATGTTAAGACCAGAGTAGCCAAACTGAAAGCATAGTCGACTTGGAGAATGTTTTCAGTTCGGCTATTTTGGCCTTAAATTTGAAATTCACTTTGAATTGTCCCTTTAGCGAATAACCCTGTAAATATGATCACTTAATTCCCATCACAGGATTATGCCGAGCTTTTCAGGTTAATCGTTTACAGAAATCGTGTACTAGAGAGCAGTGGCATGTTATCAAAGAGTGCTACACTATGGACCAGCAAGATCAGCTTATGAAAATTCAATCTGCCCCATCATTGCCATCCTGGTGTGATGAAATCACAATGTGTAAATTCTACATAATCAGTGCACCTGAAGAGGTGCTGGGAGAACAATTATTTTAAACCTCACCCCCCCCCCCCCATTGGAATCAATGCTTTCCGATGGAGTTTTCACAAACGCTAGATGTCCTCATGCAGAGCCTGAGGATGTCCAGCATCCGTTAAAGAACAAGTCCGGTAAAATGCCAGAAGCACCTCTAGTGGCTTTCTTATTGCTGCAGAGTAAACAATGCAGTTTCTCAAAAACTGCAATGTTTTACATTGCAGGACTAAGGGCAAAAGGGAAACTGTGCCCAGACCACGTCAATGAGCTGAAGTGGTCTGGGTGCCCATAGTATCCCTTTAATTCCTAATTGATACCAAGTGGTGTGGGCCTCTGCATGTCTCATTCTCTATAATGCCTTCATCTTATTTATTTTTGCTATTTGAAAATTAATTCCAGGTGCTCCTTATCAACGCAGTTTGCCTCATGGTTTGTTTTGCTCTTTGTAATTCTGACCTTAGCTTGTTCGTGTTATTCCAATGTCTGCTACCAATAAAGATTATTGTAGAGTGCCATTTATGTTGTTTACACTATTCTACAAACTTGCAGGTACTTTCTATGCTCTAAGATGGTTGCTTGCATAAAAGGACATGGCAGCCACATTTTTTTTTTATAAGTAATGTAAGGTTTGACAAACTTCCCCAAAATCTAAGAGACAGGGCCTAAACATATTGACACACAAACATTTAACCCCTTAAGGACCAAACTTCTGGAATAAAAGGGAATCATGACATGTCACACATGTCATGTGTCCTTAAGGGGTTAAACAACTATTTTTATATGCACTCACAAACATGTGTAGCTAGCCATGTTCACACAGCTTCTTAAACATCAAAATAGCCACTCAAAAAAGCAAATGCATAACTAGCCACTCCAACATCTCATCAGCAACACACACTGATATGCAGATTTTTCTTGTTTTTTTAATAACCAAAATGGTTACTGCAAGCACCATGACCACTTCAGTGATTTGAAGTGCCTGTATTAGCACACACAAAGTTTAACCCCGTGAGGCCAGTGGTGTAACACCATGGCAGCATTAGCTAGGCTGGAACAGGAGTGATTATGTATGTGATACAATATGTGTAGTTTAGGGTGCCCTGCGTGTGCAGGACATCTGCAGGGAGCAATCTTCAGGCAAGATCTTTAATATTTTTGATCTAAGCTTTTGCTGGCAACGCTGTCAGCACCGTATACGTTTTATCTATATATACACACACATCTGCATGTGAACTAGTCTTCCACACTACTGGTAGATTTATAGCTTCAGTTAAAGGGACATTCTAAGCACCATAAACACTTAATCTCATTAAAGTATACATGGTGCCTGGAGATCCCTGGCACCATTCAACGTTTCAGCATTAAACCGTTTAACACTGAATGAGGGGCCTCTAATGCCTGTGGTTCCGCCGCCATGGGGTGTATGGTTAAAGAAGAATATCCTCCGCCTTAGCCTTACCAGCGACGGGCAGCAGTGATAAATGGAGAGCGACCCATCACAGCTTTTGCTAATGTAGACAGAGGCCGACTGAGTGGCCAGAGACCCTTCTTCATTGTTAAACCATTCAAAAACTGTGAAAGCACGGCACAATGTTTTTTAACTCCCTATGTAATTTATGTAATCAGAGCTATACTTTTAAATATATCTGTTTATGACTTCAATATGGACAACATCAAGAAAGTGGCACAAAACTTTTCGACTGTGAAAGTGTGGCAGCTTAAAGAAAAGAACCATAAAAGCTTGCACTGAGAAGTAGGAGGGGCGCCATGATTTTCAGCTCTGATGATTCAACGGGGTTATGTGGACAATCAGTCTGTAGATTATGCGTTTAGAAACAGTCCATTTCTTTTGCACTGTATAATGAAAACATAACTAGCCATATTAATTGACCTCCTTCCATTTTTCGGCATTGCCATGGCAACACAGAAAGGATAGATTTTACATAATGAGATAAAACACAGATTCAAGACTGCAAGTAGAAATGCTGACTTGAAAAAAATACTATTAAGCTCTAGTGTAAAACAAAGTGTAACCACAGATTCCCACTTATACTTACTACAGCTGTGCAATAAACATTACCGCTGTCCTCTTTTATAATGACCCTGCTAAAGGGCCAGCTCTGCTGCCAAGCAATACATTACATGTCCATACCTAGCCCAAAGATGAAAAGCACTCCCTTAAAGTGATGTTCCCTGTACAGATGTCTAAATGGTTTTACAGCAGGCACAAAATGTTGCAGCTTGCAATCTCTTGCAACATTGAGCTCCGGCAACACTGTACCACAGGAACCATAACTGAACAATTAATGTGGCCAATGATCACCATTAAGCACACAATTATTCGCTGATTAGAAAAAATGAAGAAAAGAAAACTATGAGAAAAAATATATAGTGACAAGTTTGGTATATGTTCATATAGTCTGCTTTGCTACGATGATATAATGGCGGTAAAGCCTAGCGTAAAGGAACATTCTGACTTAATTATTAAATAATTTAATTTACGTTAGCATGTTCCTCTGCTTGTTTACTTTACTGGTCCCCGCTGTTGAACTGAAGTAACGCTGTAAAAGTCACCCATTATCCAATCTCGTCCCTGTCTTGACGCAGCAGTTGCTTATCTTACCGAAGAGCATCCTGACAGACGATCTTATGTCAACCCAATGCTTCTCGGAAAGAACGATTGGGACCTCCCAGACATTTGCAGCAACTGCCAACTCAGCCTCTAGTGGCTGTCCTGGTATCATTTATTATATGAGTGGCAATTCCTTCCTTCCTGATGACAGCCAATAAAGACATACTGATTGTCAAATTTAGCAAATGTAAACATTGCTGTTGCCAAGGACATGGTCTGTGCACCACAACTGCTACATTAAAATATAGTAGTTTTGGTTCTTACAATGTCCCTTTAAAACCAGCTCGGTCAATTTCAGAAATCTTTACATATTTTGCGCTTTGTGTGCAGTAGCCACAGATTGAAGCTAATGGTAGACATACTCACCTGATGGTCTCCCTTATATTCTATCTTCAGCTCTTGGCGTGTCATGGCTGTACTCTTGTGCACAAGGTCTATAGGGTATCCTCCAGCATGACCCACTCTTGCAATATGTTCATTTTCCTTAGACATCACTAGCAATAACTGTGGGAAGTAACAAGAGTTGACAGCAAAAGCTCTGCCTTTTATCAACCTTGACTTTGCCCACAAGATTAAATAGTCCCTAATTGGTCTTATAATATCTGTATATATGGATCAAGCTGCTGCCAATGATCCAAACAGAGCAACTGCTGTCTGTGGAATAATCAGAGACGTATTTTAGCAAGCATCACTCTGCATGCTTCTCAGTGGAGTACAATGAGTGCCCAGAGAGGCAGAATTATTATTATTATTGCCATTTATATGGCGCCAACAGAATTATGACTGAATGTCATAACCCCATCCCCTCCATTAAATGCATGCTTCTCAGAGCTTCAATGACAAACTGGACAGAAAATCATGCAAAGAATGGGTGCTGTGTGCACTCCCAAACGGCTGTCACACAACCCATCTTCTCTTCTCTCACAAGCATTAATTGGTCAACTGTATGGACAGTCGCAAACGCGCTTTTTATCAATGCTTCTGTATTAGATGCAATTACTTGGATTAAGCTCAGCAAGAACAATAAAATTCTGAGTTTGGCAAAAATTATGCAAATCTTTATTGTTTACAGAAGTCATTTCTGAAGCGAATGGGGGGGGGGGGGAATGATTTTACATATTATACATTTCAGCAACTTGGTTGTGCCTCTCTATGTATGCTGTCCCTGCTAACATCTTGCACCCGACTACTATTTGCTGGATTGTTTCAGAGAGTGTGTGCAAAGAGGCTTCTAAAACAATCCAGCACATAGTCGACGCAAGTAGTGGCCAACCAGCCTGACATCGTGGTGGTAGAGAAGGAACGGAAGACTGCAGTGGGGGTGGATGTGCCAATACCCAGTGACTATAACATCAGGAACAAGGAACATGAGAAGATGGACAAATAACAAGAACTCAAAGAGGAGCTACCAAGGATGTGGAAGGTGAAGTCAGTAGTAGTTCTAGTTGTGATAGGAGCACTAGGGGCTATGACCCCCAAGTTAGAGGAGAAATGTCAGCAGATTCCAGTTGGGACATCAGATTGCTGGCCAGACATGTGCAGTTAAAAAAACAGCTAAAATACTGCGAAGAACCCTCAGACTCCCTGGGGGTTGTGGAATCTAAATAGTATAAAACTCCAGCTTTAGGAATATGTGTGTGAATTCCTACCGCTAAGGTTCCTTAAAAGTGTATTTTTTTTATATATTTTGTGAAGACACTTGATGGCGACAAGCATGCTTGGTGTGTAAGGGCCCGTGGGTGGAGGAGAAAGAAGTTATATTTACATGAAGTAGTCCCTGTACACATTGCCATCTGCTTGCTTCTGATAGTGGAGGTTCATCCACCAGAAGTCTTGTCAATGCTGTACTCTAACGCATGTGCAACAGTACAACACTGAGGTCTATGGAGGATCCTATGAGACCTTGGGAGTCTCCACAGACAATGTCTTGCAATGAGCGAGATTACGTATGTTTACCATAGCGGTTGGTAGCAATAGCTGGGTAAACTGACAAAACTTGACAGCGCCACCTAGTGTTCAGTTTTGCCAACTTAGACATTTACTATAAACATTTCCTGGATATATCGATGGCAGCACTACAGATGGGTATAGCCCCTCCCACTCTATTATTTAATTAGGAGGAACACCTCTCAATGAACTAATAAGAGACTTATGAAATCTGTTCACTGCAATTAAAATTTAAATGAAATTCCAATACAGTCAATACGAGTACTTCATAAAGATCTTGAATCTTTTAAATAAATTCTTAGAAATACAAAAAAGATTTAGAGACTATTTACAGAGGGAAAACAGAGAAAAACAAAAAAAAGGATCAAACCACCATCCTGAGAGAAACAAAACATGTACATATTATCGGAGGAGCCAAGGTGCTGCTGGTATAGTAGGTATGATGTATTACAAAAGGTGTATATGCATATATTAACAGAGGTGCTGCTGGTTATATATATATAATAATAATAATAATAATAATAATTATTATTATTATTACCAGGGGTGCTGCTGTAGGTGCTGGTATATAAATTATATGATATATATTATAATATTATTACCAAGGGTGCTGCTGTAGGTGCTGGTATATAAATTATATGATATATATTATAATATTACCCAGGGTGCTGCTGTAGGTGCTGGTATATAAATATGATATATAATATTATTACCCAGGGTGCTGCTGTAGGTGCTGGTATATAAATTATATGATATATATTATAATATTATTACCAAGGGTGCTGCTGTAGGTGCTGGTATATAAATATGATATATATTATAATATTACCAAGGGTGCTGCTGTAGGTGCTGGTATATAAATTATATGATATATATTATAATATTATTACCAAGGGTGCTGCTGTAGGTGCTGGTATATAAATATGATATATATTATAATATTATTACCAAGGGTGCTGCTGTAGGTGCTGGTATATAAATATGATATATATTATAATAATATTACCCAGGGTGCTGCTGTAGGTGCTGGTATATAAATTATATGATATATATTATAATATTACCCAGGGTGCTGCTGTAGGTGCTGGTATATAAATATGATATATATTATAATATTACCCAGGGTGCTGCTGTAGGTGCTGGTATATAAATTATATGATATATATTATAATATTACCCAGGGTGCTGATGTAGGTGCTGGTATATAAATTATATGATATATAATATTATTACCCAGGGTGCTGCTGTAGGTGCTGGTATATAAATTATATGATATATATTATAATATTACCAAGGGTGCTGCTGTAGGTGCTGGTATATAAATATGATATATATTATAATATTATTACCAAGGGTGCTGCTGTAGGTGCTGGTATATAAATATGATATATATTATAATATTATTACCAAGGGTGCTGCTGTAGGTGCTGGTATATAAATATGATATATATTATAATAATATTACCCAGGGTGCTGCTGTAGGTGCTGGTATATAAATTATATGATATATATTATAATATTACCCAGGGTGCTGCTGTAGGTGCTGGTATATAAATTATATGATATATATTATAATATTACCCAGGGTGCTGCTGTAGGTGCTGGTATATAAATATGATATATAATATTATTACCCAGGGTGCTGCTGTAGGTGCTGGTATATAAATTATATGATATATATTATAATATTATTACCAAGGGTGCTGCTGTAGGTGCTGGTATATAAATATGATATATATTATAATATTATTACCAAGGGTGCTGCTGTAGGTGCTGGTATATAAATGATATATATTATAATAATATTACCCAGGGTGCTGCTGTAGGTGCTGGTATATAAATTATATGATATATATTTTTACCAAGGGTGCTGCTGTAGGTGCTGGTATATAAATATGATATATAATATTACCCAGGGTGCTGCTGTAGGTGCTGGTATATAAATTATATGATATATATTATAATATTATTACCAAGGGTGCTGGTATATAAATTATATGATATATATTTTTACCAAGGGTGCTGCTGTAGGTGCTGGTATATAAATTATATGATATATATTATAATATTATTACCAAGGGTGCTGCTGTAGGTGCTGGTATATAAATATGATATATATTACTACTACCCAGGGTGCTGCAGGTATATAAATTATATGATATATATTATATTATTACCCAGGGTGCTGCTGCATAAATTATATTACCCGGGGTGCTGCTGTAGGTGCTGGTATATAAATGATATGATATATATTATAATATTATTACCCAGGGTGCTGCTGTAGGTGCTGGTGTATATATATATATATATATATATATATATATATACACACACACACACACATTATATATTATCATTTACCAGGGGTACTGCTGTCTGTGCACATACAGTATATGATGTACATCATATTATTTACCCGGTGAGCTGCTGTAGGTGCTGTGTACACACATTTTACAATATATTATTATTACTACTAGGGGGACTGCTGTAAGTGCTGTGTATATATGACATTTATAATTATATATCATACATTGTTTACCCTGGGGTGCTGTTGTAGGTGCCGTATATACACGAGATATTATAAGTTATATTATTTTTATTTACCTGGGGTGCTGCTGTAGGTGCTGTGAATATAAATGATATATTATTATTTACCAGAGCTGCTGCAATAGGTGCTGTGTGTGTGTAATATATATATATACACACACACACAAATGGAACAAATTGAGAGCACTCATTGGATTTAGTAAACAAAAAAATATATTAAATCAAACGCATATAAATCAACGTTTCGACCGTCTAGCGGTCTTTATCAAGATGATATCTTTATCTTGATAAAGACCGCTAGACGGTCGAAACGTTGATTTATATGGGTTTGATTTAATATATTTTTTTGTTTATTAAATCCAATGAGTGCTCTCAATTTGTTCCATTTGTATATTTTGCACGGAGAGGCACCTGGTCATTGCTGAATTAATATATATAAAATTATTTACCAGGAGTGCTGCTGTAGGTACTGTGTATATATGATATATTATTATAATTAGTATTAACAACCGGGGGTGCTGCTGTAGGTTCTGTGTATATAAATGATTTATTATTATATATTATATTATTTACCGGGGGTGCTGCGTGTATATTATGATATATGAATTATTATATAATTATTATTATTTACCGGGGGTGCTGCTGTAGGTGTTGTGTGTGTGTGTGATATATATACAGATATTATTATATATTATTATTTACCGAAGGTGCTGCTGTAGGTGCTGTGTATATATTATTATTATATATAGTATTATTATTATAATTTACTGGGGGTGCTGCTGTAGGTGCTGTGTATATATTATTATTATTATATATTATATTATTTACCGGGGGTGCTGCTGTATGAGCTGTGTGTATAATATATGATATATTATTATAATTATTTACCGGGGGTGCTGCTGTATGAGCTGTGTGTATAATATATGATATATTATTATAATTATTTACCGGAGGTGCTGCTGAATGAGCTGTGTGTATGATATATTATTATAATTATTTACCGGGGGTGCTGCTGTATGAGCTGTGTGTATAATATAGGATATATTATAATTATTTACCGGGGGTGCTGCTGTATGTGCTGTGTGTATAATATATGATATATTGTTATGATATATTTTTATTATTATATATTGGTTTCCGGGGGTGCTGCTGTGTGTATGATATATTATTATATATATTATTATATTATTTACCGGGGGTGCTGCTGTATGTGCTGGGTGTGTATAATATATGATATTATTATATATTATTATTATATAATTAGTTACTGGGGGTGCTGCTGTAGGTGCTGTGTGTATAATATATGATATATTATTATTATATTATTATTATTATTGGTTACCGGGGGTGCTGCTGTAGGTGCTGTGTGTGTATAATATATGATATATTATTATTATATTATTATTATAGGTTACCGGGGGTGCTGCTGTAGGTGCTGTGTGTGTATAATATATGATATATTATTATTATATTATTATTATTATAGGTTACCGGGGGTGCTGCTGTAGGTGCTGTGTGTATAATATATGATATATTATTATTATATTATTATTATAGGTTACCGGGGGTGCTGCTGTAGGTGCTGTGTGTATAATATATGATATATTATTATTATATTATTATTATTATAGGTTACCGGGGGTGCTGCTGTAGGTGCTGTGTGTATAATATATGATATATTATTATTATATATTATATTATTAGATGATTATTATTAGTTACCAGGGGTGCTGCTGTAGGTGCTGTGTGTATAATATTATATTATTATATTATTATTATATGATTATTATTAGTTACCAGGGGTGCTGCTGTAGGTGCTGTGTGTATAATATTATATTATTATATTATTATTATTATATGATTATTATTAGTTACCGGGGGTGCTGCTGTAGGTGCTGTGGCTCCTGAAGCTGCTGTCGGTGCAGTAACTGCCATCCTCCTCTTCCTCCATGTCCTCTTCCTCCTCTTCCTCCTCCATGTCGTGCTGGTAGTCCGAGTCCCCCATGTCCCCCATGTCCTCCTCCTCCTCCTCGCTGTCCCTGTGGCCCTCGGAGCGGGCGCTCTCCTCCTCCTCCTCGTCGTCCTCCTCGCTCTCATGGTCATCATAGACCACCTTGCTGCCAGCCTTGCCCCCCGCCTTGCTGCCAGCCTTGCCCCCCGCCGCCCTGCGACCCCCCCGGCTGCTCCCACCGCCCGCGGCCTTCCTCCTCCTCCCCCCCCCGGCCCCGGCCGCCCCCCTCACAGCCGCCCCCCCTCTCCTCCCGGGGCCCCCGGGGGCCGGGCTGGGCCTGCGGTAGGGGGTGTCTGGCGCCCAGCGGCCCCGGCTGCTGCCCCGGAGGCGGGAGCGGAGCCCGGCGGTGGGTCCCGGGGGGAGGAGCGGGGAGCTGGCGGCCGGGGTGCTGGGGGAGCTGGTGGCCGGGGAGCTGGTGGCCGGGGCCGCCGCCGCGGGGGTCTTGGGAGGCCTTCCTCGCCGCCCCCTCATACTGAGCGCGGTGTCCGGCCTCGGGGGGTCCGGCCCGGGAGGGGGAGCGGGGGGAGCGGGGAGCCGGCACTGGGGGGGGGGGTTCGGGAGCCCCGGATACGGAGAGCTGCGGAGGGGAACGGGCGAATCCGGCCTCGGTTCAATCCGAATTAGCGGCGCCTCGCTTCGGATCAGCCGCGGCCGCCATCTTTGTTCTTCTTTCTCAGTGACTGGAAAGCGAGCTCAGGCCAGGGTCACGTGATGCCAGCGAGACGGAGAGCGCGCTCCCCCTGCAGGCGGCGGCCGGGATTGCCATTCACATCCCGGGAGCACTTCGAACGGCACATGCTGGACGGAGGGGGGAATTATTACATACTGCACTGTATTATATGGGGGGGAAATGAATTATGGTGTACATTATGTGGAATTACTTACTAGTGTATTATATGGGGGGGGATTATTACATAGTGTATTATATGGGCAGGGAAATTAATTATTATATACTATATTACATGGAGGAATTATTACATAGTGTATTATATAGGGGGAAAAGAATTATTACATACTGTACTATATTATATGGGGTAAATGAATTAGTATATACTGTACTATATTATACGGGGGAAATTAATTATTACATACTATATTACATGGGAGAATTATTACATAGTATATTATATGGGGGAAATGAATTATTATATACTGTACTATATTATATGGGGGAAATTAATTATATACTGTACTATATTATATGGGGGAATTATTACATGTGTATTATATGGGGAAATTATTATATACTATATTACATGGGGGAATTATTAAATTTATATTATATGGGAGAATTATTATATTTATTATATGGGGAAATTATTATATACTGTACTACATGGCGGAATTATTACATGTATATTACATGGGGAAATTATTACATTCTATATTATATGGGGGAAGTAATATATATTATATTACATGGGGGAATTATTACATAATATACACTATGGGGGAAATTATTATATATATTA
>OW240916.1:14930669-15008169 GCA_933207985.1 Pelobates cultripes | reverse complement strand
TTGACTCTATTTTAGTCAAGAATTTTGTATATAACTTGGGTGAATATGGGTGCATTTTTAATACAAGCAGGAGCATATGAGGAACAGGCACAAATTTTGCAATTCACACAGGAGGCGGCACGATCCATCCTCTGTGAACAAACCTGCAGAGTTTATTTTTGTCTGACTACTATAAGGCCAAATGCATCCCCCGAGGTTTCAGAATACTTAATATACCCACCTTAGGAAGGGGTAAGGCCAAAGTATACAGGGACTGGATATAAAGCTTCCCTTGACCTGATCCTTATAATTGTACAAAACGTGAAATCAGATTTGGAGGATATTAAATACAAAATCGTCTTGGCTGAAACAGAACATGCTGTGATGCTAGCAACACCTGAAGGTATTAAGCTTCAACATAAATTGAAAGAAGAATTAGTCATCTACAAAAATGAGTTCATCAAATTTAAGAAGCAAAAATTTGAGAGAGTCCGTCAGGACCATCATGTATACAAGTGACTTATGGGTGAAGATGCACATATGCAAAGGCCATATAGGAGACGTAAAAGGATTATCCGCCCTGAGATCACAACAATAGATGTGACGTCAGGGGAATCTGCATCGGATAATGAAAACCCCAGAGAACCTGAGCCGTTTTTAGATACAGAACAGATCCGCAACACCAGGAGGAGACTCAAAGGCACAAAAGGAGGAGAATGAGACGGGGCCCCAAAGGAAAGAACTGGCTTTCGAGGCAGACCCCCTCTGTGGAAATAATCCCTATATTCAATCTGTCCCACAGAACCTTGAATAAATATGAAATATAAATCATAAGCCAAGGTCTATCATTTGTGCCTTCACCTAAACCCAATACCTTTCAATGGAACATTGAGCTTTTCAATTTTGGCAAAAGCATACACCTTAAAGAGTTTTTTGAGAAGTCTCAAAATATTTAAACACAGGAAGTGGATACACCACAATTTAAGATCAAATCCAGATTTGACCCTCCTAACAAACCGTCAATCAAAACCTTCTTATCCATGGTCAACAGCACTGGACAGGAAATCATGGCACAATACCAACCCAAGCACATGCATATCACTAAATGACAACAGAAATGCATAGAATCTTCAGCGAAAGATCCAACTATAGCCATACGCCCAGCAGATAAGGGCGGCAGCATTGTCGTGATGAATTACAGTCAATATTCTAATAAATCGAAATTCAAACTTCAAGAACGATCAACATATATGCCAATCGAAGGGGATCCAACACAATTAATTATGAGGAAGATTGAAGTAGTACTAACCATGGGCCTTTAAGCAGGGTATATTGATGCACAACTGTATCAATATCTACTATGCAAACATCCTCGCACACCAATAATTTATTCCATCACAAAAATACACAAGGACCCCAAGAAACCACCAGGGGTGGCCCATCATATCGACCATAAGCAGGGCTCTGGAGCCCATTGTTGAATGGCTTGATCACCTCTTTAAAGCCCCCGTCGAGGATC
Source organism: Pelobates cultripes (assembly GCA_933207985.1). Taxonomy (NCBI): domain Eukaryota; kingdom Metazoa; phylum Chordata; class Amphibia; order Anura; family Pelobatidae; genus Pelobates; species Pelobates cultripes. The sequence continues at coordinate 15,006,671 of OW240916.1, read as the reverse complement.
TAAGCACCTGTATTAAGGATACACCCAACCTAATCTGTAAACTCAACCAACTGGAACTTGAAACAAACACTGTCACACTCATTACCATGGACGTCCGTAGCCTCTACACCATCATACCTCACGAGCAGGGCGTGGAGGCTATGAGACAGGTCCTGTCTACATCAATCAAGTATAAGGTCCACCGATAGAGTTTGTTTTGGAATTGTTAACCCTTACGCTAATAACTACTTCCGTTTTGAACAGGGCTGGTGCATCCATGGGGGCAGCTATGACACACATGTACGCAAATGCAAACATGTTCATCTACAAACTGCAACATATAGTTTCAACCTATAGCCAACACATCTGTGGATATTACAGATTTATTGACAATTTGATCATCTAGAATGGAAGTATCAAAGAGGCACAAACCATAATAGAACATCTCAACACACTTCGACTACAGTGAGGTTTACAGCTAACATTAGTACAGAGTCCGTACAGTTCCTTGACGTGGAAATATGAGTGAAGAACCATAGGATTTCATATAGTCTATTCATCAAGCCTACAGATCGTAATACCATCTTTCACTTTGACAGCACACATCCATTGCCGCTTAAAGGACCACTATAGTGCCAGGAAAACATACTCGTTTTCCTGGCCCTATAGTGTCCTGAGGGTGCCCCCACCCTCAGGGACCCCCTCCCGCCCGGCTCTGGAAAGGGGTTAAACTTACCTTTTTCCAGCGCTGGGTGGGGAGCTCTCCTCCTCCGATCCTCCTCTTCTCCTCCCCGTCGGCTGAATGCGCACGCGTGGCAAGAGCAGCGCGCGCATTCAGACGGTCACATAGGAAAGCATTCATAATGCTTTCCTATGGACACTTGCGTGCGCTCACTGTGAAAATCACAGTGAGAAGCACGCAAGCGCCTCTAGCGGCTGTCCATGAGACAGCCACTAGAGGAATAGGGGGAAGGCTTAACCCATTCATAAACATAGCAGTTTCTCAGAAACTGCTATGTTTATGAAAAATGGGTTAACCCTAGCTGGACCTGGCACCCAGACCACTTCATTAAGCTGAAGTGGTCTGGGTGCCTAGAGTGGTCCTTTAAACGTTCACTATCTACGTATCTACATCTCGTCTGCCCAATTTTCTAAATACTTTCATTAGTCCCTGGCCTTATCTTATAGTTAGAGGTTATTTCTATGCCTATCCCTAGCATGCTTAAACTCCCTCACTATGTTAATCTCTAACTCTTCAGCTGGACGGCTATTCCATGTGTCTACTACCCTCTCACTCAAGAGGCATGGGCAGAAGCTATAGATTGTTTTCCTGGCATTATAGTTTCCCTTTAACATCTGTACTGGCGTAAACGCACAGAAAAGGTTGAAAACAAACTACTTAAAGCATACTGGTCATGATCAACATAGCATGCGGGCTGAATATCTAAGCTCTTATATATTCTTACTGTATTCAAAGCCACATGGGAAAATGTATAAAACAATAGCTGCTTGGGGTGGGGGGGATAGGGGACAGCAATCGGGCTGCTACAGTCACAGTTTGGCTATTTAAGCTTATATTTATTCTATCTGAACTTTAGCTCACTACAATTCAAGTTTCACACACAAAGCAATTTTATAAAAAACAGGACAATATCATGACAAACACACTGACAGCTGTACTGGTTACATTATTTACTGCAGGGCTTAAAATAATCACTAGTCCATGGCAAATAAAAATTCAAAGCAGAAATTCACTCCCCATAAGTGTGCCACCAATTGTCCAGGCTTGCAGAGGAGGGCAATGTTTAAGCGTTGTAATTATGGCAATTCATTGTATGGTATTATATATATGCCAACTTAATTGTGGAGTGTGGACTAGAAAATAGCACTGCGTTGCCTTGTGATTCAACCCTTAAAGGGACACCACGCACAAATAAAGGTTTTGGAGAACGCTGCGACATAAGCCTGCCATTTTAGCCATGCCACCCCCCCAAAGAAAAATATTTTCTTATCAAAAAAGTATATACACAGCTCAACCACAGAATACTGAACGACCTGCATTAGGAGGAAAGAACATCCAAGGAGGCACACAGTAAGGATATCACTACCTGGCTATAGGTTCTCTGTCTGCAGCCAGATTGTGAATTAAAAACATCTCACTCAGTGCTGTTGGACCTGAGGCTGTGTACATACATTTGATGAGAAAGTCTTTCTGGCATGAAGGGGCATGGCCAAGGAGGCAGGCTTATGGTGCAGAATTCAACAACACATTTATTGGTACCTGGAGAGAGTCCCTGTAACTCTTTAGCAAAGTGACATCAATCCCAGCCAGCTGCCACTCATGCACACCAGAGAATTTCTATTACCCAATGCTATACTGGTGGAGAAGAAAGGGATTTCCAGATAACCACATTGTTTAACCCAGGTATGTATGTAGTAGCAATTGTGCATATCCAATGTACTGCTCATTTGTACATATTGCAAACTAAAGAGACTATTAATAAACATTTAAAGGAACATGTGCACCAGGACAACTTCCCAACTATGAAGGTATGGTGCCAGCGTATCTTCAGAAAGTGGTCAGTTTAACCACAAATTTTCGGCCAATTGGTAACACTCTCAGCCTATCCTTAGTTCTCCATTCACAATAAGGATCACAATAAAAAAAAATACGTATGTGTTTCTCTGACTCAAATTTATGTGGTGGGGCAGAACTGAAGGCATCGGACAGAAGATTGTGGTGTGTTAACTTAATAGTTTAACTAGTGAAGGTAAACCAGCGCCAGAGAGCTCCTGCCACCTTAACTTCATTCCGATTAAGTTCTTATGGTGCCTGAAAGATTCTTTTAAAGGAACACTATAGGGTTTGGAACTCAAATATGTATTCCTGACCCTATAATGTTAAAACCACCATTTGGTTGGCTTGCCCCCCTTAATAGGTAATAACACTTACCTTATTTTCAGTGCCATGTGGGTCCGTCGGCGCAGGCCCCACCCCGCCTTCTTACTGATATAATTTATGATTGGCTGAAATCAGCAAGGAGGCGGGACAGCTTTATTTTCAAAATACTCAGTTTTAATTTACATTGTATACCCGACTATCCTGGCACAACCAGAACAGAACAAACCATGTCATTTAATTTAACCAGGACTGTGCCACCTTGCCGGTGCATATCTTTATACGGCTCCTAAACATGAAAATCCTGCAGTTTTAAATTTGTTTTATTTATTTCTTCCCCTCTCTGCCACATAACCCAGTAAGTACTCACTACATTCACTAGGGTGAAGGAATAAGGCACTATCACTTCTTGAAAAATGGTGCTTTGAGCTGTAGGACACGGTGTACATATTGTGGTTTCCACAACTGAACCAATGAAAAAATATAAAAACAACATGCCATGATAAACGCAAATCAAAGCTCACCCTGGCAAGCTATGTATGCATTTTCTCAGATATCCCTGCAATAGTTGAGATCATGGGCATGCAAAGACCCAAAACGCAATTTCCTTATAAATATAAAAAACCATGTTTAGAAAGAACCGTAGCACTGCTCCCCGATGGAGAGCGAAACGCTAACTCGATTAACCAAAACTGGCTAGCAATTGCATTTTACATGTTATAACGTTCGTCACTTTTTATCCACACAGAACACAGAGCCAAGAGAGGAGACTATTTTACCAAACAAAGTTCAGATTGAACAGTTTATCGATGAAAATTCAAATACATTTGTCTTTTTTTTTTTTAAATAAAATACAGGATTTGACAGTGCAGGAACGAACCAGGGCTGTCCACCGATGGCACTCAACATTAAACGCATAGTGAGGTTGCAGTTTGAAATCCATCATTTAGAAAAGAGTAGGTGTTAAAATACACAATGAAAAAAAATAAAAAAATGCTATTTTTCTTTTCTTGGAAAAGTAAAAATAAAAATGTTCCAATTTCTGTTTGCTTAATACAGTTCCAGAACTTCTATTGAATATCGGTCACAGTCTTTGACTTGGTGTTTCATTCTGTGCAGCTCTGATAAACATCCTTCAACCTTGTTCAGTTCTGAGTACAACTTCATCTAGGATGGAAACAAAACACATAAAAATTCTAAAACACTATAGACATTACCCCCCATTCTCTACACTGAATGGTGAAAATCTCAAAAAAATAAATATATATGACCACATTTTAATGATGAAGCCAAGTTAAGACACAACTAAGTGTAGGAAGTTAAGGCCAGATGTACTGCATATTGCTAAACTTGGGATATCTTGCAATACTGGAAACATGAAAAAAAAATATTCTTAGGGTGTTAAAAAGGTAAACCTAACTTCCTCATTTACAGATAAATATTGCTCAGATAGTCCATGGCCTGCCTACAGGAAGCAGATTGTCTGTAGGTTCTGGGCTTGCAATTGTTGGTGGTGTGTGAGGTGACAGATGATCCAGATCAGTGATTGAAACACCTACCTGTGTTCTGACAAATTTATGAAGCTTCTGAAGCATTTTCTTGGCTTCTGGTAACATAACCACAACTGTGAAATGGGCATCCAACACAACACTCATCCAATCCATAATCTGAAGAGAGAAAGAAACAAAATAGGAGTTGGATTACATTCAGAGAGAAGAACACGGAGCTAGGAGAGCGCTATGGTCATTTATTAAACTGGCCAGAGAATCGCACTTCCTAGGTCAAAATAACTGAAAAGAAAAATTCTCTAACTCCGCTATTTTGTCTCAGAATTTGCAAGTCACTGGTCCATTCCAGTTTAGGGATTAGCCGGTGGGGCTTGCAGTGCTCATGTAACCCACAGCCCTGTCAAGGACGAGTGCTATACCTGGCAGTGTACCCCATCACCCTCGCTAAGACTGGAGCCATTAAATAGGAGTGTAACGCAATCATCTGGCCAGTAGCATACCAAAAGTAGAAGTGTATCCAACACCCAGTCTGGGTCCTTCAATAGATGTGTAACCTAGAACCCACGTCAGGACAGGATCAATCACAGGACGTTTAACCCAAAATCCTGTTCAGGACTTTGAACATCAAGATGGTCCTAGTTGATCTAGGCAGAAACGACATCCCGCGGGGAGAGTAACCCACCAATATGGCCAAGAAAGCCGTTTAGTAAAACACAATATGGACAATGAAACAAGAGAAAGAACATTAAATCCCTGTTACCTGGTTGGTTGAAGGCATTTGTTTCTCCGGGAGGTTTATTGTGAGGTCACCACCGCATTTCACATAGAGATAATGCAAATATCGAAGGAAAAGCTAAGAAAAAGAAACATAAAATCAGGACATATATAAATACCTTGTCTATGCACGCTATCAGCAGCATATAATGCCGTCTGTGCAATGTTCACCTGGTTCCTATTGGATCTAGTACAGAAATGATTCTCTAGCAAATATAGAATGGTGTAAAAAAATAAAAGTTCAATAAATAGATTTTTTTTTTGTTAAATCAAATGGAAACTCAATTTATTGGTCATGTCTTTAAAGTGAACCCATTATTACAGGATATAGATATTTATTTTAGGAGCTATTCTATCTAAACTCTCCACTTTTCCAGAGTGGACAGGGGGATCCCAGTCTACCTTAATCAGCCTTGTACGTCCAAGCTGGCTGATCCCCCACTACAATACCAATACAATCTGTGCCAGGTCGGTATCGGTCATTCTGCTTATATATTCCCCTAGCATGGAACAACCAGAGTGCTTGCAATGTAACTTTGACCGAGAGCAGGAGAACCCTTGGTAGGAAGTACATCTTGCATTCAGAGAATCCTGAGAGCAATGTGCACAGCACATGAAGTAGCACACTGTGCCGTCTATGTTCGTCGTCTCTGATGGTCTAAATGTGAGACACCAGAGAGTAAACTTGCTTCACTGAATTTGGAACTGTGATAAAGCATGGATTGGGAGGCAACACATTAAAAATTAAGTTATTTTTTCCCATGTTTCTTTGCAAACATCTATACACTAGCTAACAGGTCTACTAGCACAATGTATGCATTATTTTCCTCCTCCTTTAATATACTGTACAGAATCCTTTAGCAAGATCGTTGCATTTTCAAAATACCATTGGTGTCTGCTCTATAAGAGGCCCCAACAGAAATTAGCAGAATGAAAAGGATAGAACAAGGTCACAGTCATGGCCAAGCAATATGAAAGTTCAATTTTCTTGTTATTATAAGAGTTTAACGGCCAGCAGACAAGGCATGAGTATAAGAAGGCACAATACATACCACAACTTGACTGGCAGAGAGAGACTTCAGATGAGGCAGGAGAAAGGTCTCACTATAGGGATAAGTAAGGATGGAATTTCTGGATTTACAAATTAAGGAAACATTGGCTATTAAAATGATCAAACAAGGACAGGACATGAAGCAACACAGGAAAGTAACAGTTTAACCATTCTAAAAAAACTCATTTACTCGTTATTCAAATAGTGATAGACCCATGGATTTATAACTTCATGTATCGAATGGTCAAGTAGATAATGAGAAGCATCGATCAAAAATTCTTATTCTAAGCAACTAGGCATGTCTGCAATGTGGAGAGTCAATGAGAGCATGTGGATGGATGGATAGATGCAGGAGTGTGTTGAGTTAGGGCGGTGTTTGGCATAATGTCAGAGTCAGGGTTATTCACCAAATTGTGAAGTCATCTGGGAATGACTAATTCTAGATCAAAGTAACCGATCTAGAAAAACGTGTTTGTCAGTTATCTTTTCGCCTACTTTGTTGTAAAGTTTATAATTCCCTGGCGAATTCCTGAAGATTCAGCTCAGTGAATGCAGATGTGCAAGTGTGGGCAGTGTCATTGTAGTGAATGAAGGACTGCACATCTACACATCGATGTTTAAATGAAGGCAGGAGTGTACTTGTGAGCAGTGCCCGTGTGGACATTCGTACATACAAACACAGAGTGTGTATCTCAGCACAGTGTGCAGCACTAATAATTTTATATTTACAGTAATTTGTATTCCCAGAGCCCTTCCACTGTACAGATGTCTAACTGAAATGCTCACATATAGGACTTTCAGGCATTTTCTATAAAAATACAGTGTACAAATCTTTATGCATTAAGGAGAACATTCAGGGATGGTTTTCTGGGTTTGGATACAGAAGTACAGCTCGTTTAACGCTAACAGGCGATTTTGGAGGCTCATTCCTCCGTGACACAATCTCCGGCGTCTGAACGTCACAGCTGTCTTCCTCCAGAGCTGCCGGGCTAAACCCATTCTGTATCACAGCAGCATCAGGCACAGAAGGTTGTTCTGCCTCTTCTGCCACCTCAATATAATTTGAAATGTACTCTGTGCTCAACGGAGCATTGCGAAGGTGGTCTTCACCGACACTACAAACAGACAAAATATCATACATTAATTTGATGTACTCAAATAGTAACACTATGTGACTGGGAATGTTAAAAGAGCACGCTCACCTTAAGAAAGCCTTTAAACAGGAGCAGATAACAGATTCGGGAATGTCAGGGAGATGCTGCAGACAGAGCTGTAACAGACGCACGTCTTGCTTCTCCAGGGAGAGTGCTACTAAATCTGGACACAAACTGGGAGGAAGAACAGACACAGGGTTCATCCTAAATCCACAATCACAATAGGCAACCAATTTAAATGTATTTTGAGTTTCAGGAGAACGTAAAACATAGAATTTTGATATTTAATAGGTTCGACAACCATCCTGGAATACATTCCATGTACACAACTACTTTTTCAAGAAAAGAGAAATAAATAAAAATAGAAAAGAAGGAACAGGCAGAGGAATCAGGCGTCCCAATCTTGTAAGCAAATTAAAAGGACCTCTGTCGTTTTCTGGGATCTTTTCACATTTGGCAACACCCCCTAGTGGGAACATTGCCACTTGGTTGGCGATGGCAAGGCGGTGCACCAGAGACTAGTTAAACTTATGCCTTATTTCCACAGCTTTAAGTACAAAATAAGCTTAAATTACTTTAGATAAAGAAAGGTCACTGTTACCTGTAGGACAGTAGGTTTGTCTGAATGAGCTGCACTAGAGGACTTTGAGGGTAGAAATTAGGATCGCACCGACATCGATTTAACAGTTCCTGCATGATTTTCCCAATTGTAATATGAAAATCCACGGCTTCATAACCCCACAAAGCACGCTGTACCACGCTGGCAATCTGGCTTTCAGGGGCATTCTGGGAAGAACACACAAATTGGATTGTTAGGATATCAAAGTACAACATAACAGAATTCATTTGTTCACAATTTATGTATGCCACGGATGGCCAATATAAGCAACAAAAATGTTTCTCAATTATCATCGTTATTCACTAAAAAAAAACATTTTGTCCAAAAAACGACCAAATTTTGACCACACTGGCTAAATAACATCAGGATTTGATTGGTCCAACCAATTATTGAATGTCGGTTCGGAGGATTATGAAAAATCAATGATATTCGTATTCATATTCCAAACCAATCTACAGTAAATGAATCAGATTTATCAACGACCGTATGGTGGCCGATGACAAACTGAATAAATCCGGTAGGATACAGGTTTGCAAAATAGCATTTACTTTTTTTGCAAGCGAATTGATCATCTGAAGAACGACTTGCCAGCTGGCAGCGCTAGCAGCCAAATGGTTAAAAACCCTTGGCGCCATCAGTGTTAAATGAGGAGGCTGGCCAACCGCCACCTTAAAATAGTAAAATAAATAAAAATCCTATGGGTGTCAATAAGACCCCATATTGCAATTACGATATTTATATTTACTGATTTATTACATCTATATACACACACACACCATCAGAAGTTTTCTTCCGTCTATTTCATCTTTTTTTCAGCCCCCAAAAAAGCCAAAGCCCATAACTTCAAGCATCACTAATTAAAAAAAAAAAAAAAATTTAAATTTTTTTTTTTTAAAAGAACTCTAATCTCGCTACCTTTACAGAGTAAGGTGGAGAATTCCAGAATGAGGAGAATGGATAGATGTTGGTCCATTGTTGCTCACGTCTGATTATTCACCGTGATACCGGTGCTATTTTAATAATTCCGGGTTTCAGCTTTGGAACCAAGACCGATAAACAGCTGGAAAAATTCTCACTAAAAAAAGGAACACTTCAGCTCCACGTGACAAAATCTCCCTTAAAAAACCCACAGATTTCAAAAAGAGAACTTCCCTGTCACTGTCTGATCTTACCTGGATGTCTTTCAACAACACGGCCAAATCTGCATCATCTGTTACGGTGGGCTTTGTCTTCCTCTGCCTGGCCTGCAGGTAAACAGAAATAATGGTATATTGACCAATTCTTATATCGCGCCATAACACAGAGTGCTTCTTGCAGATTAATGATACAATAAAGAAATACTATGCCACAGTAAACCAGCTCAGGACCCTGTAATATATTCTTGGTGATAAAGGATGTCATGGGGGGGTGGGGGGGAAGGACTAGTGGAAAGGAGCCTTTAATGGCATAAATCACTACACTGCAGGTCCCTCAAATTCCTGCACCTTGCATGGGGCCCTTCTATAGAGTAAAGACACCAAGGATTCCTTTAAATACAGATCTGTAACTGGATTGAAAGAAAGCATACATAGAAACAAATAGATAAATATATATTTTTTTAAATTTCTGCCAGAGACTCTTATTTCTCAGATTACCAATTCCACATCTTCCCGGTAATGGGCACCAAACATAAAAGTATCACATCACTGATAAACCCCCTTTGTTACAATACTGCACACATTGTGCTCATGATGAGAAGAAAAAAAACACACACAAGTCAGCCCTGTTTGCATGCTCCGGAACTGTGATGAGATGAGCTCCGGGATTTAATCACAAAATGGTGTTTTAATCCTGGTTATAAATTATTCATCCAGTGCCAGAACATACGGTACAACACAATTTGGTCACAGTGCAAGAAAAGGGGCTCAACGTACACTTTTTCTGCCGCCAGAGTTTGATTTCTTTGCTTCTGGTGCGTTGTCTACCAACGTGTCCCAATTTACAAATGATACGGTTTCCAGAGCTAAAAAAAATAAAAAAATAAAAATGTAAAAGTTCAGGAAAATTATTCAAAACATCACAACTTTTTAAATGTGTTAAACCAACGCATGCAACCCTGCACAGATACAGGATTATTACACATAAGGGATAGCTACAAGGGCAGCAAATAATTCAATCTGATTGTGACCTGGTGATGCAAATCTGTCAGCTTGACAGGTCCACGTGGTCTGCTAGGAAGTGTGTGATGTCTGTTTGAGACGTCTTTCCAAGAGCCCACTTACACACATGCAACACCAAAACCGCTTCATTAAGCTAAAGTTGTTTTGGTGACTAGTGTCCCTTAAAATCAAGCTGGCAAAACTCATTCCAAAAAAGTGGAAAAAGCTGGGACTTAGCGAGCTGGAGAAGCTTTTCCATATGGATTTCAATTAATTGCAATTTGAAGTTTGTTTGTTTTTTTTAATGGTTTGGCTACAACCTTTGACCCGGACTCCTAATTTTTAGGGGAATTTTTGTCAAGCTCTGATTTAACTCCAGTTGCCGTTGAAGAATTGTCCAGGGGAAATGCAAAGTGAGTCCAACTTTGGTATGTAGTCTGTTCTGCCCCCTCCCCTGTTCATATACTCCTGCCCCCTCCCCTGTTCATATACTCCTGCCCCCTACCGTTTATAGGTGCCAATGTATCCAAATTATCTGCCTACTTTGGTATTTTTATTTTTTTGCAGCGTTATGTTCAATCACGGGCTTTTAGTAATTTTCCCACTCTGTAGTGTTTAATCACTGGAGCACAGAAACCCGGATTTAAATTGCTTATTAAAGTTAACAAAGTACAATTTCTATGGGAAAACCAGTGAATTGCTAATAAGTCATTCTGCAGGGAACATCTGCAAAATTATACTGGACAATCCCTAACTGAACAACAAGATAAATATAGAACATTTAAAATTAGTAACAAAAAAACTTAAAAAAACTGTTTTGTATATGTTATAAGAAGACATTCTATTTAAAAACAAATAGATTAAAAAGGAGCACCTGATGTGTGGATGTTTCTCCACTTGCCGAGAGAAGACGCCAAGCAAGATGGGTCACAACCATATGGTATCACTGTAATGGATTTTCCATGTACCACATACATTTTATTGTCATGGCACCAGAGCTGTAAGAGAGAGCAGAATTAGAACACGGAATATAACACAGTATGTCATTTTACAGGAAGAAAGAAGACAACTTAATATTCTTTGATAAGCGTTTCAAATTATTACATCATTTTGAATAAACTCCTAAAAAAAATTTTTTTTTTTAAATACGAAAATAAAATATAATTTTTTTCAAAATATTAAATGCTTTTAAAAGTTTATCCGAAAATATTAATCTGAAAATCTTACCTGTGAATATTAACAAAAACCAAGGCCCACGTCAGAAAACATTTACCGCTGTGTTCTGCTTCCAATTATAAGCTATGAATAGCATTGATGTGTTTTATAAAAGCAGCCCTCGGCAGGATTCTTTATGTCTCCGCTCAAACGCTGATTACTTTACAAGTATATTGATTGCATTTTATGGCCAGTCTGGTTACAACACTTGCAACATTCGCTCAGATTCATAAGATTTCTTGTAAATGTCACATAGTAAATCAGCACGTTACAGACACCCCTTTTACATTTGCCGGGTTTCCAACCTAAGACCTCTAATTCTGGGCCAATTTCCGACAACTAAAGGTCTCCTCTTATCCAAGACACCACGGCTTGTTATACAGACAGCAGAGCCAGGGGTTTTAATCCCTTCAGCGCCCCCGCTTTGTTTTCCTGACACTATAGTGATCCTTTAAGCTAGGGCCCTCCCAGCCGCTAATGTTAGTTTCTGTAGCAGTTTTTGTTCAAAACATCAGCACACATGTCAATGCAATCAACAAAGTCTCAAGAGGGCAGAACACCTGGGCAAGTTCCTTTGATGAAACGATCCCTGTAATAACCAATCTCTGCTAATTCAACAAATTTAGACCATAAGATATAATTCTGCTGTGACATCCCAGGCCCTACAAGCCATCACTGCTACAGACAAAACTCACACAAGATGAATTCCTTCTTTTAACACGTGAGATCAGACCAGAGCTTTGTATCACTAGCAAGTAGTCTACACAATCAGTAGGACTCAACTAGCCTTTTATCCATAATGGGTTCAAACAGACAGGGAGCAGGGGATTAAGAAAAGATAAAGCAGAATGACAAAGATAACGTGAATGAAGGCCACGCACATTTAGTGCTTATTGCTAAGCGGAGGTTCTAGCTCAGACGATAAAGTAGAAATGTGAACATTATGCCATTCTAACCTGCATGCTGGTCTTCTGAGAGAATTCTTTTACGGCTTGTAAGGTCTGAAACTTTGTATTCCATATACACAGAATGTCTGAAAGGAAAAAAGAAAATAATTTTTAGGAAATAAGATCAATTTCACCTGCAGATCACACTTTGTACCTCGGCAGGTGGAAATATTAAAATTGCATTAAGAGTGAGCAACACTCTAGTTATTATTTTAAAAAATTATTTTAGTGTTGCTTCAAAAATAACTCGGACAAGAGTCGATGCATCATCAAGGCTTGAGATCTGCAGAGAGCGCCAGGACTCCATAATCACTCGATGGAGCCGTCAAGATTGTCCCTGGTTCTCCTCGATATCATGAAATGTTTACATTTCAAAATGTGCAGGAATGCACGTAAATCACAGACTTCGCTGAGGAACTTCCTCAGCCTGCGCCCTGGTAGCCAGGCCTCTCCCTCAAAACAAAATAAATAGATTTAATTCAAAGATTTAAAAAAAATAAATAAAATACCTTTTTGCATTGATGGAAGTTCTGTCAGTGTGGCAATATGGGAATCATCCAGAACGGCTACAACGCCGGTATCTGATGGTTCTTCCAGTTGGAGCAATGGTGAGACAGTAAGGGCATTCTCTACCTTAGACTGAACAAGACTGGCAAAGCTGTGACATACATGTCCGTTAGAGTCTAGAACAAGAGCAGGTAAAGGAATTAAAGATACTTCTGAAGGTAGTAACGTCTAAAGCAGGGTTCTACAAACGCCGGCACTCCAGATGCTGGTGAACTACAAATCCCATGAGTTTTTAAATGAAAGGAGATAGCCAGAGAATCATGGGAGTTGTAGTTCAGCAACATCTGGTGGGTCAGTTTGGAGAACTCTGACCTAAAAAGATTAGCACTTTTATTATAGCATTGTCTATAAACGTGCTGAGCTACTTGGAGAGAAATTCCACTTCTTACTGCTTGTTCTAGAATTCATAATAGAGATAGCAGTTTATCTGAGCTAAAGTTAACATTCTGGATCAGAACTGTAAAGACAGACCAACCCTTAAAGCAAATATACGATCATGACAAGCTCACAGACTGAATTAAAAAATTTTTAAACCACACACGTATAGAATTGCGAGTTAGCTTACATATAATTTTACTTACATAGAATGATTAAATGGAACGTTTTATTTTTTAGAGACCCAGAAAATCCCAAGGTGCGGGACCCATCAATGTATGGGTTAACTTTATATTTCTGAGAAATGCCAGGACTGGATGACCAGATATATACACAATGCTCGCCGAGCTGGAAAACAATAAGAAATAAATTAACATCTGGTTTCAGGTAAACAAATTCGGGACGGTCACTTTACCATTAACACCAACAATTGTGTTCTTGATCAATGCCACCTGTGCTTTTGGTTAACATGAACAAATCTTCAATGTTTGGATAAATCATAATCAATACATTTCTCGTGTGAAATAGCCAGATTAAACATTAGATTCAAGTAAATTTTCCTCCTGGAATTGGTTGCATGTGATAGTGATGTATAGCATTCTGAGCCACAAGCATTGTGTTATGTGTGCAGGGAGTGAGCTCATTAGAATCATTTGTTAAAGAATAACAATTATCAGTTTCCTCTTGTCTTTTTTTTTTTACGGTTAGTACATGTATTACAAACTTAATGATTTATTTTTGTTGACAAAATGTCACTTATCTGGATGCGCAGTCATGTTGGGTCAGATTATACGGTTATCTATCCAACTTCTGCGATCACCGAGTGCCACAGGCAAGTTGGGTTAAGCAGCAGAATTACTAGAATTAGACTCAGCATGGCAGCAAAGATGAAAAATATACATCATTAAAAAATAAATCACGAAGTGCATTCTGCACTTTTTTGGATTAATGTTTGCTATTTAAAGGTTGTTTACCTTTGGTAATTAGACCGGATATGTTATGCACTTTGTTATTTATATAATGTATTAACTGTTCATATTTAATAAAGTCTACTATTTGGCAGGATTTGGTGTGCTTTTAGTTTTTTTGAATTGTATATTTATATAGCGTTGGTGTGGTAACAAGACTCTCCCCCACCCCCAATTAAGCCTAAATTAAGTGCATGTTACACTGGTGTCCCGATATCACAGTAGAGAGCTCACTATAGAAATTGTGCTATGTGCAGAAATCTGATACTTACTATCTCTGTAATATATACCAACACAGACTGTCCACCTTCAACATACATATCAGACCACCTAAAAAAAACAAAAAACAATATTAGCATTTATCAACCATATCCACATTCATATTATTTTTGAAGAAGAATTCACTATTGAATATTTTTCAATAGACTGAATTACAAACCAACAAAATACTTTTAGTAACAAACTTACAAGATCTTTTCTCCATCCACCAGAGTGGTTTCAACTTCTTGTTGTGGATCAGCAAGCACCATATCCAAAAACCGCACTGATCCCCCCCGAAACAGTACAAGTGGTTCATGATCAGGGAGACTATGAATCCGATACACATCGGCAGAGAGCTGACAATCAAGAAAAGAGAGAGCACTTTACAATCTAGTAGTAAAAGGCCTGTCTTCAAAAGAACAGTTAAACCAGCAATAACATATGTAGATTGTCAGCTCTTGAAATCATCAAGAACTGTTAATACGTTTGAGTTTTGGAAATGGCTTCAGAATATATAAAAAGAGACATACCCAGGACCAGACTCACTGCTGTTTATTGTTCGTAGTGTTTACCTCCTCACATGGAGATTTCACAATGAAGTTTACTTGCCTGTTTTTTGTCCAGTTATTTGTACAGAAGAATTCTGAACATTTCAGTACCGCCTAACAGTAAGCCATTTGATGGGGTTTGCTGTTTTGAACAAATGACCAGTGATTTGATATGGCTGATCCTTGCTTACGGATTAAAAATATACTGGACTGGTAATAATGAGATAAAGCTTCCTAATTTTACTAAATCCAGCAAAAGGGGAATACTTTGGGTCCTGAAAATTCGTAGTATTTTTTTCCATATGGCTTAAAATAGGGTTGACAAAATTCTCACTGACTGAACCCTCAGACTAACACAGCAACCTCTATACAAGTTGTAGTGGTTAAAGGTTGGAGAGTCCCTTTAAAGTACAAATAAGAAATTAAACATGGGCTAGTGTTTTATTCACACTATGTGGTTTGTGCTATGGAATCTATAAGTAAAAAAATACATTCCTAGCTCTTGATTCAGAGCAGAAAGTGGTTAACCTGCCAAATGAATTCTTCCCCATTTTCAAACTGCACTGTAGAAACAAAATAAATAAAAGCCAAGCACAAGTACAGAGCACTGTAGTGGCCCAGGTGCTCCCTAGCTCCCCACCACGCAAGTAGTCAAACCATTTTGCTCTCGGCCAATGAGCTGGTCCAGCGGAAGCGCTTAACGGGAGCTTCTATCTCTCAATTCTGGAAGGGAAGAGGCAGGGAGCAGTGCCCAGTGGTCAGCAGGTAAGACATCAAGCCATTAGCAACTCTGGGGAGTTATCAGGGCACTCCTAGCACCAGTATTGGGGTTAGGGGCAGCATATAATGAACTTCTGGAACATGGCCAACTGAAAGCAAATCTAAGCATTGCATTAAAACACATGAGGGTGCCTGGTGTGTCCTTTAAAAACTGCAAAATAATTTTTTTTAAAAGCACTTACGGTTGCTTTGAATGCTTTGTCCAAGTTTGCATTGCTATCTTTCCATATCCTGATAACCTGCGGAAAAAAAAAAGTAAATAACTTTATATAGAGGCCATTCTCCTTTCTGCAAAGGAATGCAATGTTAGAAACCGAATAGGAAAAATCTCACAAAGCTGGTAAAAGGAATTCGTATCTTTACAATCAATAACTCAATAGAGCCCAGGCTGTGTCAAACTCTGCATTAAACACAATGTACACTTTCTGACCAACAAGGATAAATATAAAGTTGTTGACATTGAGTCATCAGCATAAGGAGCATTTTCTTTCATTAAAACTATTTTCAGTTCCTGTTATTTTAGACACTTCAGGACCATCTATATCTCAATCGTTCAAATAGGTAGGACTTAAAGGGACACTGTGGGAGACTATACCTCTGAAGTCTCACTGCTTGAACAGAATTTGCAATAAAGAAAGTGTAAACATTAGATCTCTTTACAGGAAGTGTTTAGGAAGGCTGTGTTTTCACATGCAGGGAGGTGTGACTAGGGCTGCATAAACAAAGTGAATTTAATCCTAAATGGCAGATTATTGAACAGTGAGACTGTAGGGGCACAATCTATACAACAAAACTGCTTCATCAGCTAACATATTGGCATTTTTGGTACAATAAAAAGCAATTACAATAATTTGTAAAGCTGGGTGTCCTACATGCTGGTTGGGTAAAACAGGGCTCGACAAATCACAGGCGCCAGGTCGACTAAGAATTTTGCCCTGGCGCTTGGGATTGGTCGGCCTGTCCCCTCCTTCCTCCCGCAGGGGAATTGCAAGCTGGAAGGGCAGCATATAAAGACTGCCAGCTTGCTGCCTGCCCGCCACCCCGGCCGAATTCCTCCGAGCCCACCCACATTAATTAGAGCTTGTCAGCCTGCTCGCGTTCCACAGTCACCCTGCCCACTTTCCTCATAGGCTCCAGCTATTCTGAAGAGCCAGCTGCCCGCCCATCCCCTTTGCGGCCTGCACGCGGGAGAAAGTAATTAAGTTTCCCTTCACTTCCTCCCGGCGCACAGAGATTTGCATGGGGCCGAGAAGACTTAAACAGCAGCAGCTGCTCCCACCTGCCGCAATAACCAATTTTCATTTGCTGCTACCCAGTCCCACTGGACCCCAGGAAGCAACCCTCCTGAGCCCCAAAGGTAGGAAACAGGAGGGTGGCTAAAAATATGTATTACCTTTTTTTGTGTGTGTGTATATCTGTGTGTATCTATATCAAATAATACTTTGTGACTGTGTGAGAGTGTGTGTGTCAGCCAGGGTGTGTACGTTTAGGTCACCAGCCCCCTCTGATCACATGGGAATGGTGTTCTTACTCACCTCTTTTCCAACGCTATGCCGGTCTCACTGCAGCTGGCCAGCCTCCATAGCTGAGATTATCAATTACGAATCAGAATCTCCTCGTAGAGATGCAATAAATCAATGCATCTCCATGGGGAGCATTCAGGGACTTCATGCAGAGCTTTGAGACACTGAACGAAGGTGCTGCACTGAAATAAGAGACACTTTAGTGGCCGTTTGAGTGACGGCAACTAGAGGTGTTACCAGGCAGCAATGTAAACACTGCCTTTTCTAAGAAAAGGTGCAGTTTACTTTGAAAAGCCTGCAGGGACAGTCTACAGACACCAGACAAGTACATTAAGCTGTAGTAGTTCTGGCGACTATAGTGTCCCTTTAAGAATTGTATTTTTGTCGTTGGGGGAAAAAAACTGGCTCCTAACTTTTTTAGCTGGCTCCTAGATCGAAAGCAAATTTGTCCTGGGGTAAAAGTTCTGTTTAGTTTGAAGCCTGCTTTATGTGCAGGGCATATTTTTCGTTTTGCATCTAAAGTTTCTTGTGCTTTTAGTTAAATACATTTTTGTTAAAGGTTTAATATTCACTGTGAACCAAGATGCAGTTATCCAAGAATAGTTTTCTAACCAAATAGCTTTGGTCATTTTACAATTTCACAGCTGCATAAATCAAATTGTTAATAGTTCCCCTTTAAACTTTAAAAGGTGTTTAGTATGAATGCTCATATAGGAAACCATTGTGCTCTGTACTTTGTATCGGCAAATTGGCAGAAAGAATACAGTTACATAAAAACTGCATAAGGAAAAACACAAACCATGAGCAACATGTCACATTCACTGTATGCTGCCATCACAAAAACAACAAAGTTGAAGATCAAACCGTTACCTTATCATCATGAACTACAATATATTCTTCAGTCCCAAAATTAAAGACAGCAGGTGATGTGACGATCTGTCCTTGTTTTACAGTCCAGCTTCCCAGTGGTTTTTGATCAGATACCTAAAATATTAAGAACAACTTGTTTAAAGTTAGAGTAAGCAAAACATTGGATGAACCAGGATTTGCTGGAGGAGTCTCATTCAATGAATAAGACCCCACAGGTAAATCCCAGAAGATCGATTTGGCCAGATGTGGATTAAAACGAACCGATTTGAACGAACCGACCAAAACTAATTTTTGCACAGATATAGCGGGCAATAACTACAATACCATACAACCAAACATGTTTAAAACCATTCTTCAAACATCTGTCACCGCTCATCGAAATAAATAGCAGGTGTTACTAGCCAGCAATGTAAACACTACTTGTTCTCAGAAAAGGCTGTGTTTACATTGAAAAGTCTGCAGAGACACACTATACACATAAAGCTGTGGTTGTTCTGGTGACTATAGTGCCCCATTAAATTTGAATTCTCACTTTAGTCTTCTTACAATAATAGTAAATAACCAGTGATGTAAAGCAAACTCACAGAATCCCAGTGATAACCCCAGAAATTCAAAGCTTGTGGGGTAAGCCCTAACTGAGCAGGAGTCCATGGAGCCCTATTAACGCTCACCACCATCACAGCCATACCCAACTCTATCAGTTACAGTTTATTTCACCTACCGCCTGCCCACCTACCCCCCCATACCGGCCGGCGCTGCCCACCTACCCCCCATACCGGCCGGCGCTGCCCACCTACCCCCCATACCGGCCGGCGCTGCCCACCTACCCCCCCGGCCGGCGCTGCCCACCTCACCCCCATGCACCGGCGCCCAGCTGCCACCTGCATTTCCCTTACACCCTACCCCACACAGGCCCATTCCCTCCCCACACCCGGCCAGTGCCTCCCCACGCAGGCCGGCCAACCACCTACCCCCATACCGGCCGGCTGCTTACCCCACCCCCCCATGCCGTGGCTGCCTATCCCCATCCGGTGCTGCTTCCCACCTACCCCCACCGGCCGGCTACCCCCCCCCCCATGCCGGCCGGTGGCTGCTTACCTACCCCACCCGGGGCCTCCCCGCCCATCCCCACCGGCCGGGCTGCCCACCTCCCCCCACCGGCCGGCGCTGCCCCTCCCACCTGCCATACCGGGCGGTCCCACACACCCGGCCCCTGCGCCCCCCTATGGCCGGCTGCCCCTACCCCATACCCGGCTTCCCACCCTACCCCCCCATACCGGCCCGGCCTTCCCCTTTACCGGCCGGCGGCGGCAGCTGCGGCTGGCCGGCTGGCCCACCTACCCCCCTTGCACCGGCTGCCCACCCGGCCCGGTGCTGCCCCGCCTACCCCCACCGGCCGGTGCTGCCCACCTACCCCCCCACACAGGCCGGTGCCTGCCTCCCCCACCGGCCGCCCACCACCCACCCCACACCGGCTGTACACCGGCCGGCGCTGCCCCACACCGGCCGGCGCGCCCCCCACACCGGCCGGCGCTGACCCACCTCCCCACCGGCCGGCGCTGCCCCGCCTACCCCCACACCGACCGAGCGCTGCCCACCTCCCCGCGGCCGGCGCTGCCCACCTGCCCCCCCCACACCGGCCGGCGCTGCCCACCTACCCCCATACCGGGCCGTGTTACGGTCCCCATCTTTCAGGCCGTGTTACGGTCCCCCCATACCGGGCCGTCCCACGTGTTTACGGTCCCCCCTTCATACCGGGCCGTGTTACGGTCCCCCCCCTTCCAGGCCGTGTTACGGTCCCCATACCGGGCCGTGTTGCAGTCCAGTCCCCCCCATTCCGGGCCGTGTTACGGTCCCCCTTTGGGCATACCGGGCCGTGTTACGGTCCCCCATACCGGGCCGTGTTACGGTCCCCCCGAGGCCCCACGGTCCCCCCTTCGGGCCGTGTTATGGTCCCCCCATCAGGCCGTGTTACCCCCCCCGGGCCTGGGCCGTGTTACGGTCCCCATACCGGTGAGGGTCCGCGTGCCGGGCTGTGTGTGGGTCCCACGTGGGTGCCGCGGTGCCTGCCGGGTATTACCTGGTAGAGGGTGACGGTCCTCCCGGTGTCGGTGAGCAGCACGGTGTCCGGCTCTCCCCCCAGCCCCACGCTCCGGGGTCCCCGGGGTCTCCCCGCTCCGGTCCCGGCGAGCAGCGCGCACAGCGTGAATTCCTCCCCGAACCCGGTCATGGCGGCCGCGCGGTGCGAGTGACGTCACGGGCCGGGAGAGCGAGGCGCAGGTCGGGCTGGAGAGCGGGCGCTGCGAGCGGCGAGGGACACAGCGACCCCTGGCGGCCGGGAGGAGCGAGCGCAGGCACAGTGTATTCACAGTGTATTCACAGGGCAAGGGCTGGGTCCAAGAGCTTACACAGGGAGAGTTAGTTAGTGCATGAGTTACATTAGAGCCCTGAGACTGCCATTTAGCTGAACAGTTTGTATTTTCCTGCTCAACCTCACATGATTAGGGGATATTCACCTCTATAAATGGCTGGGAATAAAATAAATTGCAACTTTTAGGCTACAATAGCCAAAATAATAATCTGTGTATGCAGGATGCACCCCCCATGGGGACCAGACCTGGGGCTAGGTATCACCTTGGGCTTCAGGGCTTTTCACTGGCCCTCTGGCCAGAAGATTAGTGTCATGATAGACTCGTGAGGTGATCTGTGTCTGAGGAACGATGGGTTAAATCTTGGTGATCTTTTTATTGTTATTGCTTTCGGCATTTATATAGCGCCAACTTATTCCGCAGCGCCCTGTAGAATACTCTGTAACTAACTGAACTCGCCTGGTTACAAGGGGATTGGGAGGATCTGTACATAAGTATGCTGCATTGTACATTTTCAATCAGGTTTGGAATATAATAATTGCCCCCCATAAAACTGGGGTTCCTGCACCCTCTGCTTTTCCTCAGGAGAAATATTTGTACCTCTGTTCTGGGGGCTAGTTGCACCCCCAGCACACATGTCTTAAGCAGTCCAGAACTCTGTTCCGGGATACCTAAAGTCACACATGTGGAAAAATTACATATTTTGTCATCGAGCACCGTGCGCTGGTGACAGACGTTCTTAGCTTCCCCACCTCACTCTATTGTCAGTCATATTTTTTTTTTTCAATTATTCCCTCCCTACTTTATTCAGCACACTATCTCCCCTTGCTGACTCAAAGTGCACGCAGGTGGCAATGACGTCAATGGAGGCATGCTAGCCATCACTGGATTTTAGGGAACTTTATTTTAGATTTTTAAACTCACTTAACTTATATTGTCAGACTACAGGCACTGGATATTTGCACAAAAACACTACATAAAGCTGAAGTAATTTTGGTGCTTAGACTGAGTGTCCCTTTAAAATTAATGTAGTACCCATAGATATTGGGGTACTTTGATCCCATGGTGGTTTTAGCATTGTATGTGATTAAATACCTATATCTTTCTGCTTAACTGGCAAGATTTTAAACTGTACATTTTCAGGTGTATTCTTCCTTCTTCTAATATGTTAAAGGGAATCTGTCACTTTACATAAACCCCAGACGATGACTTCTACCACTTGGGTTCCGGTGGACATTGAGTGTAGTGGAAGGGAGGTAATTTTCTTCCTTTGCGAGAAGGTTTGTCAGTGCTGAACTCTTGCGATTGCGTGATAAGCTAGGTGATGCCTGAATCATACATCCGTTACTTTTGATGAATGCTGGGATTGAACAAAAGCAAAACTTTAGGGTTTACCATAAGACATGGTAGTCCTTACTTTGTCTTATGGAATCTTTTGGATTGTGTTGGAATTTCAATGACATTCCAACGCAGTCAGCAGGAGTATTTGATAGAGATTAAGTCTTTATGTAATACGTAGAAGTGACAGACCCGCTAATGCTGATGGTTTGTTATGGAAGAAAAAAAAAACAACTTTAACTCAGACATGTTATTTTTGAAAGCTGGTTCCATCCTGCGCTGGTGACCATATTGTCTCTGAGCCTTTTCCTTCCCTCTGGCTCCCCTGTTGTCTGTATGCCTCTTCATGCCATGTAGGGGTTGCTCTATTGTCTGTGTGCCTTCTACTTCCTTGCTCTGTGTGTTTGTTAGTTCTTCCTACCCCCGGCTCCCCTATTGTCTGTATTTATATTCATTACTTTCCTTGGTTCTTCTATTGGCTCTGTATTTTTACCTTGCCTGTCTTGTGGTTATGTTTCAAACCAGATCCCTTTTTGGTAGCCTGTACTTTTTGTCCGTTTTTCTCTGTAGCCATACTTAGCAGAGCTTCCCTTCCTTACCTATAGTTATATCTCCATCTTAGCCATATTCACCATTAAAGTATCTGCCTATAGTTCCTACAAATAGACATATATACCCGAAAGCCAGAAACCATGCTAAATAAAGTGATTTACACAGCTTGTCCCATGGTGAAGCCACTGTGTGACCTGGTTACAGAGTATACCTTGTTTGTCTTTGTGTTTGATTGCGTGTGTGTATGAGGGACGGTACTGTTTTAAGACAGTCTGGCTTGCATGCAGTATCATAATGTTGCTAATCCGTGTAGCCAGAACATGTCCATTGACACTCTCCCATTATACCATCACTGCAGGGAGGGAAGATGAAGTGTAGGTTGCAATTTTGACTCTTGCAACCACCACCAATGTCAAATGGATGACTTGCACCATGCAAATACATAAATAGGGTTTAAGAAGCAGGACTCTAGGAATTTTGCTAACAAATTGCGTGCATTGTATAAATATAAATTTGTAACACTTTAAGCTAGGGAGTATAAGGAAGGGAAGGTTGTGGATGGTCGTTGGATCTGTATACCGATATCTCTTTCTTCAAAATATAGGGGTGGATCCAAATACCGATATCTTTCTTCAAGATATAGGGGTGGATCCATATACCGATATCTCTTTTTTCAAGATATAGAGGTGGATCCATATACCGATATCTCTTTCTTCTAGAAATAGGGGTGGATCCGTATACCGATATCTCTTTCTTCAAGATATAGGGGTGGATCCGTATACCAATATCTTTCTTCAAGATATAGGGGTTGATCCATATACCGATATCTCTTTCTTCAAGATATAGGGGTGGATCCATATACCGATATCTCTTTCTTCAAGATATAGGGGTGGATCCGTATACCGATATCTCTTTCTTCAAGATATAGGGGTGGATCCGTATACCAATATCTCTTTCTTCTAGAAATAGGGGTGGATCCGTATACCGATATCTCTTTCTTCAAGATATAGGGGTGGATCCGTATACCGATATCTCTTTCTTCTAGATATAGGGGTGGATCCGTATACCGATATCTCTTTTTTCAAGATATAGAGGTGGATCCGTATACCGATATCTCTTTCTTCTAGAAATAGGGGTGGATCCGTATACCGATATCTCTTTCTTCTAGAAATAGGGGTGGATCCGTATACCGATATCTCTTTCTTCAAGATATAGGGGTGGATCCATATACCGATATCTCTTTCTTCTAGAAATAGGGGTGGATCCATATACCGATATCTCTTTTTTCAAGATATAGAGGTGGATCCGTATACCGATATCTCTTTCTTCTAGAAATAGGGGTGGATCCGTATACCGATATCTCTTTCTTCAAGATATAGGGGTGGATCCATATACCGATATCTCTTTCTTCAAGATATAGGGGTGGATCCATATACCGATATCTCTTTCTTCTAGATATAGGGGTGGATCCGTATACCGATATCTCTTTCTTCAAGATATAGGGGTGGATCCATATACCGATATCTCTTTCTTCAAGATATAGGGGTGGATCTATATACCGATATTTCTTTTTTCTAGATATAGGGGCGGATCTATATACCGATATCTCTTTTTTTCTAGATATAGGGGTGGATCTATATACCGATATCTCTTTTTTCTAGATATAGGGGTGGAAGGGGTGATACTTTGAAACAGCCTCGATTGCATTTGGCCCAAACTAAGTGAGGGTTAGGGTGAGGCGGTGGTAGTTATTGTGTTAAAGGTCTGCTTCCTGTCATTATCATCAGACAATCTCTAGGAAAAATCATTCATATTTTATTCACAAATAAGACAAAAAAAACACTTGAAAAGATTGCTTGGACGTTTATTTACAATTAAACATAAAAGGAAAAAACGAGAAAAAAAAACATCCATAAAAATATAATAATGAAAAGCAAAAGGATGCATGTCCTATGGATGTCACTTGTTATGATTAAGTGCCAGCTCATCGATTCTTTTTGTCCTCTCCTAATATTTCAATACTTGGTCCTTTACTCATTCAGGCAGTAAAACATTTATTTTTATACACAATGCAACATGTAAACAGCAGGAAATGAATGCTATTTTATCTGAAACTGGCCTCGTGTAAATAACAGATGTGTAAAATTAATTTCAGGATACGGATCATTAGAAGGGATTTTTTTTTCACTGAGCCAGAAACTGTAAAAGTAAAAAATTGTAAGGCAATTGACAAATTGGAAATAGTCTCAAATTCACTTGTTTTTCAAATTTGCCATTCCCTCATCGGTTCTTCTTCACAATCCCTGGAACAGTGGAAATAAAAGATGTAGAAAAAAAATTAAAAAGACATATGTTGACTTTGTGGGTCCAGATAGGCAAAAATAAAGAACCCCTTAAAGATACGGTTTCTGAAGCAAAATACCAGCATGACGGAAAATGTAAAGGAATAGCTAAGCAATTCTGCACGCTATGCTTCAGTTTCCTAAGTTTGATGTAAATTTGCTTAATTTCCCCTTAAAAGTAACAAACTTTGTAAATGATTGTATGTTAATAGTGGATATTTGTTGAAGCATGTTTCCAAATTGAAAATAAAAACGTACAGCTATTAAAGAAGAACATCAAGAACAGGAAACACGCACGACGACTACTACTGTTTATCATGAACACAGAGAAAAAAAAAGCACCCAGAATTCTAATCTATGTTTCAGCCTAAACAGAGGTCTAAGTCCTTGAGATCACAGATCCTTAATTACAAATTGTAAAAATACACTGTCAAAGCTGCTGTCCTGCTTGGGAAGGTATTTCAGACCATCTGATCCAATTGCGTTACTGTGGCGTAACACCTTAATACCAACAGGGTTTATACACTAAATTGGATAATTGTGGAGATTGGACAAGGGGCACGCACATTTTGTTTTAAGGCCAAAATAGCTGAATTGGAAACACTCACCGACATAGCTGTTTTTTCAGCTCTGCTATTTTAGTCTAAAATTTACAACCCTCAATTCTCCACAATTCCAGTTCAGTGGATAAACTATTTTGAGTGCCAATTGATGAACAAGACATGGGAAACGCAATGGGTCGTCACCTCTCCTGCTTAGGAATTGGTTATAAAATAGAGGACAGCCAGCTAATGTGTATTAAAGTGCAAATAAGCACCCCTGTGCCCCAGAGTATCCAAAATTACTTCAAAACGATTCATTTGGGCAGGGTGCTGTGAGCAAGTGAATGGGCTGCAGAGTGAACTTAACTCTCGTTTTATCTTTTATTTCGATGATATTAGATGTCCAGACAGCCAATCTGATTGTTGGAAGCAAAGCTGATTGTGCTGCCCTTTCTGCGTTTCTAATTGGCGTAGTAATCATGGCTTTTAACAGTAAGTACAGTATTTAGCTTTTCTAATAAAACAATGTATAGCGGCAAGAAAATGTACATGTATCCGTTAACTGTAGCTCTAACAATGCTGAAAGAATTAAAGAGACACGTGGTGCGTGGAATCATCCTTACACATCCATTTACAGCGCGCTGTTGAATCCGGGGCCTTATTCACTAAACAGTAAGGTGAACGCTAGTTGCAAGAGTGAGATTAAACTACAAGATTTGGCGAAACTCTTCCAAGTTGGAGACTTTCTTCAAACTCTGCAATTATGGTATTTTAGATGTTAATTTGCCACTAATCACTCTTTATTGAATGAACAAGTTTATTATAAAATGTAAACTACGTTAGTACCAGAGCTATTGAGCTAATGAGCTGGGGATATGGTCCTCACAGTGATTGACTTATGACTACAAGAAAGAATGACCCCTGATATCATTCTACTTTTATTTATACGTGCTTTAAGATGTTTAGTTGCTCTCTGTGTATTGACCTGGACCCGTGTCTAATCTACGCAGCATGGTAGAGTTACGGCGTGTTATTTTAAAAATATAATTAAAAATAGGTTTGGGGAAAAACTGGATTGTGCCAATCTTATGTAAACTTCTCAAAGTACTCCGAGTCTTGCAAACGTGTGCTACGAAAATGCCCAGATTTCATTTTTTAGAAAGAAAATACAAAGTAGAATTGCTAGCAAAAAATATGGGGGATTACTTGTGCAATTCTGCCAGGGAAGGAGAAATCGTCCCAGTAAAGGTTGGTGCAAAATTCATTAACCTGATCTCAAAACAGCCCATTCCATGGAAGAATTTAGCTTATTTTATTTTTAAATGCAGGGCAGCACCAACTTTAACCAGTTACTTTTAAATAATACATTGAAAAATCATGTTCATTCACTTACAAGGCAATTCATGCACGCATGCTGAAAGTACATTGTAGAGTTAAATATCCATCTCTTGGGTACACTGGACAAAGGAACGTCTTAGAAAAATCATCCAGCATGTATAATCTACCTGAGTTCAATATTAACAAGCCTATAATACATTAACGTCCAGCCTAAACAAAGCAGCCGCTGGCCCACTGTATGTAGGCTGAAATGCTATTTATCAGAAACAAGCAGCCATTTTCATCATAGTATTTACTTTTCCCAACGTTCATTGAGCTAACTTAGCGAGAACAAGTTTATAAAGGATGAAGATTGTTAGAAGAAGTGTACGTCAGCGTTTCATTGTGATAATGCAGGAGAACTTATTCATAGCAATGTTGGAATGAGGATATTCGCGACAGCTTGAAACGTATAGAATGGTGTATTGCCGGTCCTTGATGGCCAATTACATCAAAGACCACCCAGGGTGAAGACAGATTAACTAAACAGCAAGAAATCAAAGTCTGTGTACCAGAAATCCATATAGTATTGTATAACGAAGCCAAGGATTGATACTACAGTAGTTATAGTGAAAGTCCGGGTCATTATACCAAAAAATCAGAGCAATATGAAACAATATGAAGGATTCATTAAAAGAATTAACCACTACTACTGCAGGAACCACACAAATATTCATCAGAAAACGTGTTTCCTACTTTCGAGGATTACCATTGACGATTCTTATTAAGAAACTTCTAACAATGATTTAATGCTTATAGCAAGCTGTAACTAGTGCTTACGTTACTTGTTTGTAATACAGATTATAGACACCCCCTTTTGCCTTTTTGGTAAACATGTGGCAATCTATCATTAGTTTATAGGTGATCTCAGGTGAGGATATTCCTTTTGACCATATACCAAGGTACATTCCTTGGAAGAACTCAGATAGATCTCTCTGCTACAAGCCATGTTGAGTATCAAAAATCTATACTTGTATTATGCAAAATATAAAAAGAAAAAAATGTAAAAACAGATCTGTAAACTAGCTGTCATAATCCCATTTGTACCGTAACCATGGTTAAGCATCATGGCAGGACTCTCCATGTCGAAGGTGGGATGACATCTATCTCCAAATGTCTAGATAAGGCTTCCCCAAACGCCAGCCCTCCAGATGTTGCTGAACAACAACTCCCATGATTCTATGAATGAAATATATAGGCTGAGAATCATGGGAGTTGTAGTTCAGCAACATCTGGAGGGCCGGAGTTTGGGGAAGCCTGGTCTAGATTAACAACTCTAGAATGTAACCAAACTGCATTAAGTTTGGAACCCTGTAAGCTCTGTAGCATCACAAGTGATGTCCATCTTGGAATAATTCTACCACACATGACTGTCCGTATACAAAGTCCAGAATTAATACCGAAACACAATTAATATTCCATGGAAATACAGAATCTCTAATATCAACTAAGAAACTCAAACACATCTATTAATAAGACAGGAAAATTAATTAAATACATTGAAAAAGAGAGCCAAACACCATAAAATGTTAATATATGAATACATCGTACACCAGTTTCCTGTGTACAAAGTTGTAGCAGTCAGACTGTGATTCAGATGCATCTGAATCTTGGGAGGCTTCTTCTAGCTAATCTTGCTATTTTATCTTTGATTCCAGATCTATTATTTACACAATTTATTGTCACCATAGTGTGAACACTGAATCTGGCTAGGCCACACCACCCAATTTTTAGGTCAATGTCACCGATTTAATTTGGGAGCAAGATAATGATTGTCTCACAGATTCCTCCAAACAGTAAGGAACACATATTGCTGCATTCCAAAATAAAATCGAAATGATACATCAACAGTCTGTCCAAATAAAATTTCTTTGATTTGCGGAGAATGACAGTGCTTGTGAACATCTCACTTTGTTGTAAAAAAAAATGTTAAATAAATGAGCCTAAAACTTGTGATATAAATAAAAGGTTTGTTCTGTCTGTCCCCATCCTGTTATGCTACATAGCCTGGAAGAATTTATTGTAGTGTTCCGTGTAGCGATGTACACTAAATGTATAATAAACACTGGGACACAGTGCCTTTATGTCCCTATCACAATGTGTGCTCAATGTGTTAACTAAAATGGAGGAAGTCATTCTACCATGGACCTGATTCAGTAACCACGCCCCCGAGGAGCACAGTTCAAATACAAAGCAGCAGCATCGGCAGGATTGCCAAACGCTCAGTAACATTTAGATTAATTCATATCAGATCTTCTTTGCCAGGGGATACCGGAGTGTAACTTATGGCTGCAAAAGGATCTTTAAAATCACTTATTTACTTATAATGTTTGGAAACTATAAAGAGATATCCAGCGTCCAGAAAAAGGAGCATTGGTCCAATACAATATATCCCAGCCAGCAATATGACTCTTTGTCTCCTGTTCGAATATGACTGCAAATACATTTTAATCGTATTACCGGTTAGTTCATTTACAGCATCCCCAGTTAAACACTATCTACAAGCTAGCTTTATGGATAATTAAAAAAAAATATATCATCCATTTTCAAAGAAAATAAGATATAAGTATTATACACATATACTATAAACTCTAACACGATTGATTGAAGAAATTGTGCAAGGTGTGTTTAGAGGATGGGTCATTTATCCCCAGCAAAAATAGAAATGGGAGAATTTATTTAAAAAAAAAAAAAAAAGCTGCTTAACTTCATAGAATTTATTAGATGTCAATTATCTGCAGATTGCAGTTCTCTGTGCTTAAGTCAGATTAAAGAATATTTTTAATTCTATAAATCACTGTATTTTTATCTTTTTTTATTAGGTTTTATTTCCACATTTATGTTTTAATCTCTAGGTGTTTTTTTTATTTTTTAAATAAGTCGATAATGCAGGAATTGACAACGTTAGCGCTGTTCTATCAAACATCAATTCCTATAATTCGTTCTGAGCCAACAGCCAAGGCTGGAGTAACCGAATAATTCCGTTCGTTACAGAACAGTTCTATAAATATGCTGATAAATGAAAATGAAGGCCTCAATGATCTGCGGAAGGCAGCGTTGAAGCATATCACTGGGTGCACTGACAGATACACAGAGAAATGACAAATTATCTTCAAAGGCCTAATGAAGATCATCTCATTTATATTACGGGCTACCTGTGGGAGGCATAAAGGGCTTGCTTTAATAAGTGCCTTGCCTATTCTGAACACACTCATTACACTTCAATTGAAACACTGCCCACTTTGGTCATATCTGTAATCTGTTCCTGGCAATTCCATAATTTCTCTGCTTGGGTGTTTTCCATTTAGATCAAGTCTCGTGTCACAACAAGGAAAACCAGGCTTGGTTTCTTCTTAACACCACTTAGTGATTCTGGCATTGTTTATATGTAAACGGTGACTTTCAGGACAGGTTGCCCTGAGCGGACATGCTCGGCACAGTTTATCGGCTTTTTGAAGAAGTTCATTCAGTACTGATGTTGTAGCTTTTCATGTTGGCTTCATAGAAAAGCTATATATAGAGAAGCTTAGAGCGAGACGCTAAGAAGATCAGTAGGTTCTGAAAGGTGAAAGCAACAGGCATTGGAATTTAATTTCCTTTCACAGTATAAATTCTAATATTTATCTTCTCGTCTTCTGCGTGGAACTGTAAAAGCTGAGCTTTCCCATTCTGATTGTAACGTGATTAGGAAACTGCTAAATCTATGAATTAGCCCTATCTCTAGCCATGCACATCTTAATAAGCACTAATATCATAACCAGACGGTCAAATATGAGGAATCCATTTATAGATGAGAGGTTGCAACATGAGGTGGCTGACGCTATTTAAACCATGACCCAAGAGGATTTTCGCGGTGTGCTGCCATAATATCTGGCCAGGATGTGCAGTTAATAAAGAGGAATTAGCTATGTGGTATGGGAGACTGAAGTGCACCTTGAAGCCAGTTACTCCGAGTTTGGGGGAGACGGCTCACCGCAAGAAAACATGCCTTGTGCATTATGGGCCCCATACATCTGAGTAGTATCTGGCAGTGTTAGGGTCTCCGGGGCAGACTTCTTTCGGGGTCGATCTTTGGGAACGGAAAGGAATTCAGGAGCATCGGTAGTTAGAGGGGTGGACGGAGCACTAGATGGTCCACTTCGTGCAGAGGAAGACAAGGCAATGTCAGTGATGGAGATGGCAGGAGGGAAAAAGCCGATTTTCTTGTTAGTGGCTTCCTGAGTAGTCCTTTCAAACTCTCGAACCTCGTCCATCGTCATGTCTAAGAGAAGACAGAAGGGGGAACGTTACTTTACAAAGCAATGTAACCAAAAAATTTCAAATTACACGTTCACCAAAATTCTTGCTGTTCCACCTTTTACGTGAACTGTGACTTTCTTTTTTCCATAAAATGTTTTCTGTGCATTTTCTGAACAGTTCACCCTTTTGACCATATCTCTCTGATTATCTTTTTTATTTTGGAAATGTCTGCATACAGGAGGATACACACTTTCTGGAGTTTATTTAATAAACCGTGAATTCTGTGAATTGAAAAAACAATGTCTACCTCCGCCTTTTGGGCTATGTTATTTTATAGTAAGAATAATTGGGTCTTGAACTGGCCTAATGAGGATATTATTCATGTTGTGTACTTTAATGGACACTGTAGTCACCAGAACAACTGCAGCTTATTGCATTTGTTATGGTGAGTATAATAATTACCTTCAGGCTTTTTGTAGTAAACACAGTTTTTTATGAGAAAATGCAGTGTTTACATTACAGCCTAGGGATACCTCCAGTGGCCACACCTCGTTTGGCTACTAGAAGTGCTTCCTGGGGCAGTGCTGCACATTGTGACTGACATTCAGTGTATCAACCCTCTGCGTGTTGACAATGAACTTTCCTCATAGAGATGCATTGATTCAATACATCTCTATGAGGAGATGCTGATTGGCCAGGGCTGTTTGGCATGTGCTGGCTCTGTCCCCGATCTGCCTCCTTGACAGTCTCATCCAATTTAATCCCACAATCCTGTGGGAAAGCATTGTGATCAGGGCCGGCCTTAGGGGTGTGCGAGCTGTGCGGCCGCACAGGGCGCCATGGCAACAGGGGCGCCGGGCGGCCAGCACAGCTCGCACTCAGTCACTCACATGCCGGCCCGAGTCATGTGCAGAGCAAGTCAAGTGCATTATGCTGCGCACTTGACTTGCAAATTATGAAGAGAGCAGCGGCCGGGAGAGAGAGGAGGTCAGGAGCACGGAGGAAGAGCGTGCTCCGCCTCCACAGTCATCCGCGGAAGGATCCGCACAGTGAGTGTGAGGGAGGAGGTCAGTGCTGGTATCAAGGTCGGCAGACTGGGACACTGTCAGGAGGTTCCAGGGAGCAGCAAGCTTTAATGTGAGTCTGTTTATTCTTGTTGTAACTATTGCTTTTTTTTTTTTTTAAATTAAATAGATTGTTGTTTTTGTGTGTGTGTGTGGGGGGGTTTGCAGAAGGGGGAGCAGAGGTTTTCTCGCTGGGATTTTGGGGAAGGGGTTTTGTAGAAGGGGGTTGGTTTAGGGAGGAGCAGAGGTTTTATAGAAGGGGTTAGAGGTTTTGTAAAAAAGGGGGTAGGGGTTTTGGTGTAGAGGAGAGGTTTTGTAGAAGAGGGGGCAGGCATTTCTGGTGAAGTGGCAGGGGAAAGGATTTTGTGGAGGGGGCATGGGTTTTGTTGAAGGGGGACCAGGGGGTTTGTAAAGGGGGCAGGAGTTTAGTATAAGGGGAGCAGGGGTTTTGTATAAGGGGAGCAGGGGTTTAGTAGAAGGGGAGCAGGGGTTTAGTAGAAGGGGGCAGGGGTTTAGTATAAGGGGGCAGGAGTTTAGTATAAGGGGGCAGGGGTTTAGTATAAGGGGAGCAGGGGTTTAGTATAAGGGGAGGCAGGACTTTAATATAAGGGGGGCAGGGGTTTAGTATAACAGGGCAGGACTTTAGTATAAGGGGGGCAGGAGTT
Source organism: Pelobates cultripes (assembly GCA_933207985.1). NCBI lineage: Eukaryota > Metazoa > Chordata > Amphibia > Anura > Pelobatidae > Pelobates > Pelobates cultripes. The sequence continues at coordinate 14,974,007 of OW240916.1, read as the reverse complement.
TAGTATAAGGGGAGCAGGGGCTTAGTATAAGGGGGCAGGGGTTTAGTATAAGGGGAGCAGGGGTTTAGTATAAGGGGGCAGGGGTTTAGTATAAGGGGGGCAGGGGTTTAGTATAAGGGAGCAGGGGTTTAGTTGAAGGGGAGCAGGGGCTTAGTATAAGGGGAGCATGGGTTTTGTAGAAGGGGAGCAGAGGTTTATGTAGAATGAGTGCAGGACTTTTGTAGAGGGTGGCAGTGGTTTTGGTGGAGGGGGAAGGTTTTTAGTGATATTATGTGAACATTGCTGTATAGTTGATATATATAATGATAGCATGTGTTTTGTTAAAGGGGGAGAAAAAAAATTATAGAAGGGTGGGCAGGGGTTTTATTAAAGGGGGAGCAGGGGTTTTGTAGAGGGGGCAGGGGTTTTGTAAAAAGGGGGGCAGGGTTTTTGTAGAAAGGGGGCTGGGGTTTGTGGAAGGGTTTTGTAGAAGGCGGAACAGGGCTATTGTAGAAGGGGCAGAGGTTTTGCTGAAGGGGGGGGGGCGCCATATGTTGGGCTCGCACAGGGCGTCTGATCACCTAAGGCCGGCCCTGATTGTGATTGTCTTTCATCAACACTTCTGATGATGTCAGCCAAGCAGGCAGATCAGGGGCAGATGCAGCAGCAGCAGACTGAAATAAAAGTATGATTCTACTATATTTAGGGGGCCAAAAAGAGGCAGGGGGTATAGATGGTGTTTTTATTACTATAGGGTCACGAATACATGTTTGTGTTCTTGACCCTATAGTGTTCCTTTAATAGAAGACTCTACATTGTATGTTTTAATTATAGATCTAGAACACCACTATTTGAGACATAAACTTTTACCTGCGCCTACCTTATCTCAAATTTCAGACCTTTCCTCTATTTTGTGACAATTTCTTTCTAAAAACACTGTACAGTTTGCCTCATCATATTCCTACGGGAATTCATTAAGACTCTGACATTTTAACGCTGGTATTTACAGACAACTTAGATCTTCTGTAGTTATTTGATAGAAGGGATTTTCAGTGTTTTTAAATCATCTCTGGCATTTAAAATATCAATGTATTCTCTTAAAAGAAGACTTCATCTCAGCCGGTAAACTATGTAATAAATTTATATTGAAATAGTTTCACAGCAAGTTCATCGGGAAACCTGCCCGTAATGCAAAGTCAAATAAACTATTTCTGTACCAGTTAATACACATGCACCGTTTTAAATCGGCAAGATCATAATTGTGGTACATAAGCCACGACAGTCAAGAGATCAATCTCTGGACACACATTCTGTTATGATTGTGCATTATTAAAGGATCACTATAGTGTCAGGAAAACAAAGCGGTTTTCCTGACACTGTAGTGCCCTGAGGGTTCCCCCACCCTCAGGGCCCCCCTCACGTGGCGCTAAAGGGGTTAAAACCCCTTCAGCAGCTTACCTTATTCCAGCACCGGGCTCCCTCGGCGCTGGTGACCTCTCCTCCTCCGCAGACGTCAGCTCCCTCTGCCGACGTCTCAGAAGCCGAAAATTCTCAATGCTTTCCTATGGATGCTCTGCGCGATGGAGGCATAATATGCATCCAGCGTCGCAGATGCGCCTCTAGTGGCTGTCCAGGAGACAGCCACTAGAGGCTGGATTAACCACAAATGTAAACATAGCAGTTTCTTTGAAACTGCTATGTTTGCATCTGAAGGGTTACAACCTGAGGGACCTGGCACCCAGACCACTTCATTGAGCTGAAATGGTCTGGGTGACTATAGTGTCCCTTTAAGTCAGTCAGCATTTGTATTTCAGAGATCACTAACAGCGAGGATTCATTGAATCACACTGCTGTCACTTCAGCAAATTTATATGGCTGTCAGGCCAACTTACCAATAGACACAAGCTGTGTCATCAAAGCGAGACAGAATTGATCAGTGGTGGCCATTTTACAGACAGAAAAAAAAAACATGACAAATGCTTCTATCGCTTTAGATGACAGAGGGGTCATCAATGCTTTGCAAAGGCCGTCTGTTACTCAAAAGGATGGTTAAATATTTAGGCCAAATTTTCAAGGAGAAAAATGGCCCTTGAATAAGTCATAATATTCACTGATCAATCATTGGAAATGTGTGCCTGTTTGATTCCGTTAGATCACTTTCATTCTGGTTACTAATGGACAATATGTGCTTATATGGATAAGGCTAAACAATGTCCATCAAATTTTCATTTACAGAAAGGATTCTAGCTCTGGGTGCTGTTTTGTAGATGCTATGCAAACTCCTAGCACCTCAATAATAATACGATAAAAGGACATACGCTTTCCTTGGCGTGACTGCCTATTGCATCCATTGTAGATGAGTTCTGATTGCAAACTTTAATGTTGGTTTTGAACTGCATGTTTTTCTCGAATTCTCGGACATCATCGATTGTCATATCTGAAAAAATTCAAGATTCAAAATCTGTACTGAATTCTACATTCTAAGAAGTAGGAAGTGATTCGATTTGTAGGGGAAAGGTTTGAGAAGCAAGGAGCTTACTATCTTTATAAAGAGTGCCTTATAAAGTTAGTTTGAGTCAGCCATGGAAGGGTTAAGCAGTGTTGCAGGAGGTGAAAGGGTCAGGCGGTAAGCTATTTAGGATATCATTTCTGAGCCAGGGAAGGTAAAGATAGTAAAAGAAGGATCTCCTAAAATCAGCTTTAGGAGATCACCTGGTGGAGAAGGAAAAGATTTCTGTAAACGTATTATTATTATTATACATTTTTTACTTACCTTGGAGGGAAGAAAATAGATTAGACAAGGTAATAACCAATTTACATCACAGCCTTTAAGTGTGAATCTATTTCATGTCTGTTTCAGGATTAATCATCTGAGATAATATCACATATTAATGAAAAATATTGTATCTTTTGACTACTTTGGGGTATCAGCTGTCACTCATATCGAGCTTGATCTAGGTCACATGAGTTAGCAAAGCACTGGTCATGTGATGTAAACAAACACTAGTCACATGATGTACAGAATTGCACAGTGTAAATGTATTTTTGATCTTTTTTGAATTTACTATTTGTTGACTGTTGTTTGTCGTATACATTTGTACAACACTGTGTATTTTTATTTAAATATTAAAACCAAAACAGACAATTCTCACTGTAAAATAAAGTAGAACATGCAATATGCTTTTTTAAAACTATTTTCGATTGAAAAATTGGCATACAAGGGTTTAATTAGATGAATAAGGAGCAGAAGGGTAAGGTAACTGTGCTTATAACGAACACAGAATTTGTATTTGTGCGAGATGGATCTGCAATGCAACCCCAGTAATTAACGGTTTGATAATTGTGATGTTAATTGCCCTTAGGGCCATTCTCTGTTTAACATGACTATATTGATCAGCTGCAAGTTTGCTGTTGGACAGCTGCTGGGTTTCGTTAACTTACCGACGCCAGTGACCTGAATGATGTACATCCCAGCTAGTTAATAAAAACAGTAAATGTAAAAAATGTACAAAAACGGATATACGTTTTGGCAGAAAATATTTTGCCTGTAATCGTATTTCTCATTAAGCTATGCAGAAACATTAAAAGAAAATGATTCATTAAATAGTTTTTTTTAATTCTTGTGATATTTGTGTACAGACTAGGTTTCAGATAGATTTTCTTTGAAGAATTGCCAGTGAGGCATGAAACGCGTCGGGGTCTTGGTCCACTGCTCCTCCCTGCATGTCTCAGCTAGGCTCTAAGATGTATACATAAAGGCAACTATTCTTTCTTTTTTCCTTCTCTTTGTAAGAGGTCTGGTTAGTTGAATGTCTATGTGCGCTTCCCCCGGTTTTCTGTCAAACCATTTTTAGACAGTGTCCTAACGGTCGCCACCCTGATAATAGTTTGTAAGTTACACTTCCACCTTAACAAGTGTGAATCTATCTAACTTTGGATAGTGATTACAGGCTACGAGCACTGAGCTAATACTGCCCCAGGGCTTTCAGGCTATGACTACCGCCTAGGTTGGGTAGAATTGATGTTGATAATGAGGATGTTTAAACTGGCAATGTCACTGAGGAGGGGGTGGTCTCTCTCAGTGACAAGAATAGTCCTATTTTTTGTCAAACAGCCCCTAAATGCTTTGACAATAACAATTAAAACATGATAAGCATATTAAGAAATTGCTACAATTGGTTTTGGGTGGGGGATGGGGAATACCTTCTTTTGGATTAACACCACAAAGGAATGAGTTTCAAAGGTTGATCTTGATTGACTTTAGTCTTTTTTCATGCTTGGTTACAATGTAACTATGTAAAGTCTTTGCAGAACAATACAATGTCTGTAGTGGTTATGGTGTTTTAAGTGCCCCTTTTATTATATCCAATAAATAAAATATTAATTAAATAATGGAAAGATAATCTATGCTCCACTCACAATGCATTGCTGGTCCCTCTGCATATAATATCTTTAGCATTTTAATCATTCCTCAGGCTGTTGCACATTGCAAAGATATCACACACACCTTGATACATTGTTACTTTAAGCTGTTGAGATTTCACGTATTTTCCTTAAAGATCACATATTGGCAGTTTGATTTGATAACTTACCATACCATTCATCGACCCATGCGAAGGCTTGTCTGTGCCCAATCAGCAATATGTCTCTAACAACCTGCAAAGAGGTGCAAGAACAGCACTGACTTAGGCTGGGAGGTGAGCTGTATAACATAAGGGAGAGAGAAAGAGGGTACATATAGCACATATATAACATGGGAGCGACAAACAAATAGGACATATAGCATGTGAACGACAAACAAATAGGAACAAAGCATAGAAACGACAAACAAATGGGACATATAGCATGTGAACGACAAACAAATAGGAACAAAGCATAGAAACGACAAACAAATGGGACATATAGCATGTGAACGACAAACAAATAGGAACAAAGCATAGAAACGACAAACAAATGGGACATATAGCATGTGAACGACAAACAAATAGGAACAAAGCATAGAAACGACAAACAAATGGGACATATAGCATGTGAACGACAAACAAATAGGAACATAGCATGGAAACGACAAACAAATGGGACATATAGCATGGTAGCGACAAACCAATTGGACATATAGCATGGATGCAAAGGCAAACAAATGGGACACATAGAATATGAACGAGAAACAAATGGGACATATAGCATGTGGAAGACAGACAGGGCATATAGCATGGGGAAGACAGAGAGGTAGGACATATAGCATTGGAGAGACAGATAGACAGGACATATAGCATGGGGAAGACAGACAGGGCATATAGCATGGGGAAGACAGAGAGGTAGGACATATAGCATGGGAGAGACAGATAGACAGGACATATAGCATGGGGAAGACAGACAGACAGGACATATGGCATGGAGAAGACAGACAGGTAGGACATATATCATGGGGAAGACAGACAGGTAGGACATATAGCATGGGGAAGACAGACAGACAGGACATATAGCATGGGAAAGACAGACAGGTAGGACATATAGCATTGGAGAGACAGACAGATAGGACATATAGCATGGGGAAGACAGACAGACAGGACATATAGCATGGGAAAGACAGACAGGTAGGACATATAGCATTGGAGAGACAGACAGATAGGACATATAGGATGGGGAAGACGGATGTATAAGGATATGCAGCAAAGCTTGAACAGGCGGAAGATACATACAGCATGGGGATAATAGATGGATAGAGAAATGTATTAAGGTTTGGGTAGATGGAAGGGAACATTTACAGAGGTGAAGGCATGCAGATGTGAATGCATAATGAGATGTAATCAGACAGATAGTGGGGGAACAACACAGCTGGGAATATAGCAAGGGAAAGACTGATGGATGTATAGGGATAGATAGAGAGAGAGAGAGATAGAGAGATAGATAGATAGATAGATAGATAGATAGATAGATAGACAAATATATATAGAGAGATAGAGAGAGAGAGATATATAGAGAGAGATAGATAGATAGAGAGAGAGAGAGAGAGAGAGAGAGAGAGAGAGAGAGAGATATATAGAGAGAGATAGATAGATATAGAGAGATAGAGAGATAGAGAGATAGACAGAGAGTTAAATATAGATGGAGGGGAAAGTATAATGAAGTGAAAACAGGCTGGAAAAGATCATATACAGCAAACAATTAGACAGTTGGAATAGACAGTTTGATGCCGGGATAGACAGCCAAACTTAGAAATCTGTTGGGAAAGTCAGGCACAGATATTTGGAATGCTGCTGGGTCAGAAATACATGCTGCAGACGAGGACTGAGTTGCCTTAGAGGTGGACCCTAAAGTCCATTTCACATACTGACCTTGTGCACAAACTGCTCTACCCGTGTCTGGAGACCCCACACCTCAAACTTCACAGCAACCAGTTTGTAGGAGCACATGATTGGCTCCTCGGAGTCTCTCCAGCCTTCCTTCAGATGACCTCGGCCTGTCTTCTCTGATCGGAAATTCTTTGGGTCCTGGAAATGGACAGCAAAGCCGGCATGAGGTTAGCTGCAGTCTAAGCAAGGTGGATATGAGTCAAGAAGCAAGCACACCTTCATACTAGTTAAAACGCAGGACTTCCATACATCTTGTTATCTATTTATGATTTTTGCATCAAAGGGTCAACTAAGTATATACTCCGTAACTATTATCTGCAGCCACCCCTGCAGTTTACCGAGCTTTAAACACAGACCTCTTCTGTTTCCATCTATCGATGTAATCTATCTATGTACTCTTTACCCCAGCGTGCCGATTTAGCTTTTAAATTGCTTTAAGAAGTTAGTAATTTCTATGTGATTTATTGAAAGCTGACAGTAAAAAAACAAACAAAAAAACACATAAAAATTGAATGCTGCGTTTGGAGAAATAACTCATTTTGAACCAATTTCACAAAGATTTGCAAGCTTTTCCCATCATTTCCTTTATGCCCAAGACATTTATTTTCAAAAGAAAATCCACCATCTAAAGTATTCTTCCCTCATCAAGTTGTTTTCTCGCATATTGAATATAATGGAGGCTGTTATCTTTCTTTTAAAAAAAAATAATCACTTTGTGGCCCATGCAGCACTGGATTTATTCAAAGCAATAATGGCTTGGCAAACAACAGAAATGACATACACTTACGGTAACTGCCCGCCATCAATATTTTCTTTTTTATAGTTACATTTGCAGTAAAATAACCAAAAATATAGCATCTATAGTTTCCATGTTGATCAGAAGATTTTTTTTGCATAAAAAAAAGTTTTCATTGTTTTTTTTTAAAGGAACACAAATGTGTATTCCTGATACTTTAGTGTTAAAAAAAACATTCTAGCTCCACCTTACTCCCCTTAATTAACCAGAAAGCTCAATTTATTTATGGTCCAGATCTGCCTCCCCAGCTGATATAATCAGAATTTATGATCTCTTTCAAGCATTGGATTGGCTAAGATTGTCAATTCTGATGATCTCAGCCAAGGAAGCAGGGTGGGGGCAGAGCCAAACACCACACTGTCCAATCAGCAACTCCTCATAGAGATGCATTGAATCAATGCATTTCTGTTGGGAAAGTTCAGCTTCTCCTGCACACTGTGCAGAGCTGACCCAGGAAACAACTCTAGTGGCCGTCTGAGGAGTGGTCACTGGAGGTGTCCCAAGGCTGTAATGTAAATATTGCCTTTTCTCTGAACTGACTGTACTCACTAGAAAAACTACATTAACCCCTTAAGGACACATGACATGTGTGACATGTCATGATTCCCTTTTATTCCAGAAGTTTGGTCCTTAAGGGGTTAAGCCATAGTTGTTAGAATGACTCTATTGTCTCTAAGTTTTGCTATGACAAACACAATTTATGTTTAGCCATAAATAGTTTTTCATGTTAATGTGGTCACATTCCAGGATAAATCTATAACTTGTAGGACATAATAGTTGCCAGCACCATGGAGGGCAGTGTGGGGATCACTGTGAGCTCAGGGAACTTGTGCCTCAGTTTAACATGTTTGGATAAACTTTTTAAATGATCACAGTCTGTTAGACTGCAAGAGTCACCATTAAAGTCTATCGGATTTTATGTGGAAAACTTTTAGTAACAGAATGAGATCATTTGAAACGATGATCTAAAAAAATTAAATCGAGGCCTTGGTCTTTGCTGGTCATCATCCCAATGTCAACGTAGAACGTCTCCAGTCAATTTCCTTAAGCCTCAGGCCGTCTTTGATGCCCTCAGGTTGTGACTGGATTCCATGCCTATCCCCAGATTTCCCCATGAAAGAAACAGGAAGGAGGAGGTGTTTGAAGGTCTTTCTAGGATTGGTTCTACCTCTTTACTTGGGGCAAACAATATCCCACAAGTTATGGACTGTCCTGGGCCATGACCACATTACGATGACAATTCATTCTCAAGTTTTCAGTATTGTTAATCGTACATCCACCAACCAACATGAGAATTCCTGTTGATAATGAGCAAATGACAAACAAAAACCGTGTAGCACTGGCCAACACACATGCCGTTGGCTGATTGGAGTATAATTAACGAGGCCTGCAAATAATAATTTTTCTCCAATTTACTGACTTGAACCGTTTGATTTTGGAATCTGGGTGATCTACCTTTATAGATACTTAATAGAATCTTCTATTTATATATAGGACATATGATTGTTAGGCAGAAATAGCTCTTAGGTCAGCAATAGCCTCACAGGAGATGAAGTCCTCAACATCTGGAATGTTGAAGACTCATGATCGATTGTCAATATTAACTGGCGATTAATAGTGAAAAGAATAAGAAATAAACTTATACCTAATGAGGGCTGGATTCTATTACCATAGATAATTCTGGTAACTATATTCAATTTGTTCAATTACAAGAAATGTGTATATCTCTTCTAAAAGAAATTAGCCCTTAGTGTGTCCTGACTGGTTAGTTTCTGTGTAAAAAAACAAAAGGCTACTTTCACAAAATGTGTGTCAAATGCTAATGTCCTCCTAACGTTGGTATTCACTAGCATTTTATAGACGTGGGATTTATTGATTAAAACACTGGGAATTGTGAAGAATTGAGAGAAATCTTTAGATTTTAATCACAAATGGTTGAACTGGAAAATCAGAAATTGAGATGTTTTTAATTCAGCCTTTTCTGCCTAAATTTCCATTTGCCTGGTCATTTCTTCATAACTCCCAGTTTAGTCGGTAAAGCCCCCATCCGAATTTTATAAATGAACATATAATAATGAAGGTAATATCTGTTTTAAAATCTCAAAGCGGCACTGTCGCAGTTTGGGGACTCTGTGCAATTGGCAAAGACCCCCGACAGTGACATTGCCGCTCGTTTGCCGGTGGAGGGGGAGGAGGGAGGCAGAGAAAGTGGATATATACTTACCTGAACCTGTCCCTCGCTGGTGCTGCCATCTTTTTCCGGATGACCCTCCTCTGCTTCTGGCGCATTTTACAGCATGGCGGATCTCACAAGACCGCAACATCCTCCGTAGATACAGCTAATATCTAATAGCTATGCCCAGTGTCTAGAAGTGTCAGGCATAGGAAAAATATAGAGACAAAGCACTTTGTCTCAGTATATCTTTTGACAGGGTTGGAGTTTCAGTGAAATTCCATCCCAGTCGGTATGAGTATTTCATAAAGATTTTATATTTATTAAATGCTCGTTTTGCAAGGGGGGAGGTTAGGCGGGGACCTTTGTCAGGGGTGGCCTATAGGTAGCTCTTTAGCTCTTACAAGACTAAACTGCCAAAGATTCTCTACCAGTGTTTATTTTCTCCGATTATTAGTTGCAGTTTTAAGATAATTATAGAGCTGTAGAAATAGGAGCAATTTGTTACTGAACACATTTGGGTGTGGGAATTTTCCATATATTTTTATCATTATTGATACTGTATCCATTTGTATATATATATATTTTTTTTTTACTGGGTCAGATTGTACTGTGTACATTCAAAGCTTTTATATATTTGTATTCAGCCTTGAGGCTGGCAAAGAATCGTGGGAATTATAGATCTACGCCAGCTAGGGGGTTACCTTTGAATTACTACAGAGCAGTTAGAGCTAACAGTCAGACTATAACCCAGAATCGAAGCTCAGTAACAGCCGGGAGCACAGGTTAAACAGAGGAAGAGGTAATCCGTATAACCTCCAGATGGCAGATTTTCCTTTGAATTTACACGCATCAGGACACAACAATGGCACAAAATCTAAGGCTGTGAGAGGGATCATCTGGCTGCAATACACATGCTTACTGTATCGTAGACAGGACAATAAAACCCAAAATGTCAACATTCAAGCTCAGCGCTAGGCAGCCAGTTTAATTCCCACAAGAACATATAAACCTGTACATTTTTTTCCCTGTGATGTTCTATGAATATACATCATGAAGGCTGAAAAAAACCCACTGGACCGGTTTCATCTGCTGGCTCTCTACATTAATTACTGTAAAGGTCTTTAGTATGTTAATGTCTGTTGCCAGACTCTAAACGTGTCCATCTAAGTCTTATCTCCTGGGAGGCTATGCCATCAATCCAAAATTGATTACCATTCCCCTTTATTATTTACGTTTTTTGCAAACAAGTTTTCTTAATGATTTCCGAAATTAAAATAAATATTCTCCGTCGGTTTTGAATACTTGTGTTTGAGCTTTGGTGGACCAAAGCAAAATGTGTCTTTGGTGGTTCCCTGGAGCCTGGACTAGCCTATATTTCATGTACCATGTACTGGTTTATTTAGAGGAACTCCAGAGTTTAATGATACTTCTTGGGTTTGAGCATAATTATAGAAGTTTAGAACCTTTTGTAGCTAATTCCTTGTACTGGTACTTTGTGGAAGACTATTCCAGAGAGTATTCTGTAATTCTACTGGAACTCAGCGGACTGTTCTAGAGAGTATTTTATATTCTATAATTATATATACTATAATTCTAGCGGAACTCGGTGGAATGTCCCAGAGCATATTCTGTAATTCTACAGGAACTCGGTGGACTAACCAAAGAGCATTCTCTGGACCACCCAGAGAGAATTCTATAATTCTTTTAGAACTTGGTGGGCTATCGCAGAGAGAATTCTATAATTCTTTTAGAACTTGGTGGGCTATCCCAGAGAGAATTCTATAATTCTTTTAGAACTTGGTGGGCTATCCCAGAGAGAAGTCTATAATTCTTTTAGAACTTGGTGGACTACCCCATAGAGAATTCTATAATTCGTTTAGAACTTCGTTGGCTATCCAAGAGAGATTTCTATAATTCCAGTAGAACTTATTTGACTGTCCCAGAGAGCATTTTATAATTCTAGTAGAACTTGGTGGACTGTCCCTCAGAGCATTCTATAATTCTAATGAAGCACAGTGGACTATCCCAATAAGTGCATTACAGGACATTGCACATATTTTGTACGTCACTCCAGTGACTAGGGACTATAGAACTCTATTTCACAATTAGGACTCTGATAATCTCTTTGTCAATCAATTCATGTTGTGTTATCGTATGGCTTTTATGTGCCTCTAATGACTTTGTGGCTATCCAAAATGGGGCATTTTTTGGTTTACCATTATTATCATTAATATAATGCCAAATATTCTGCAACATTTTAAAATAAGAATATATAATTAATATCAGAACTAATGGATGAAATGACCATAGATAGATATTTAATATCTGGATGATTTAATGCATAATAGTCGACACTTCAATGCTTCAGTAAATTCATTAAATGACTCTGATACTGTCTCTATGGAGACCGCACAATCTGGTAACAATATCAATGAGTTATTCAGTGTATTGATTTAAATGTCTAGCAATAATCAATACACCCTCCAGGCCCACATGGTGCTAGTGATGTGTAAAATGTTCCGTAAAGCCTGTCTCTACGGATAATCAGGTCACAGAACCGTTTGTGCTGCAGAGGAAAACATTTGTTTACAGCAATAATTAATTGCACAGATCTGCACAGTTGTTGCTTTCGATGATCGTGTTCAGCAATGCGACAAGTCGAATACATCCAGAGCCGCACGTCATTTACACATGAGTTGGAGCCTCGTAGCGGCACAAGCCACTATATTTGTTTATTAAGTTAGGTAACCCATAGGGCAAAAATTACATACTTGTTGCAAATGGGCCACTCCAGGAATTCACCTGGCTTCGAGGTGGCACTCTGTGTCTGCCGAGAGGGCATCCGTCATTACTGGAGACCAAATGAAAACTGTAATGCTGAAGCATTTGGTGCATAAAGCACAGTACTAGTGTAGAGGTAAGCAGGAGAGGGAACCCTGCTTTTAAATGGGAGATTCATAGGGATGAGTGAGGAAGCCAGTACTAATGAATGAGATGCACAGATTAAATAGTCGGGAGGATATAGCTTTACTTATATGGCGTACATCGGGAATAAGGGAGGCATGCAGAAATAGCAGCTAACATGATGAGGAGGAGTGATGTGGTAGGGGGCACAGGGACAATTTTGGGGGCAGAGAAGGGTTCTGATAGCAGATGGGACATGTTATTGGTAGAGAGTATTTGTGTAAAGTACACTGCTAAGTTACATTTGGTACGGGAGTGGGACACAGACAGAGGGAGTGGACCCAAAGAGAACAGAGAGGCAACATTTTTTTAAAAGGACAGTCAAATAGAAATTATTATATTATTCTTATATAGAAATGGTGTTGGAGGGTTTGAGAAGATCTGATGGGGAAGGAGAGGTTTATTTGTAGAATACTGGGGCCGAGAGGAAAGGATGTAAATGGGAACTGTAACTGCCTCACCGAAGGGACAGTGAAGTAACAAAGATTGAACAGAGATGAGGAAAGGGAGAGCAAACATGGGCATGGGCTCTTATACCTCTAGTAATTGATTCCTGCATAAGGCTTGTAAAACGTATTCACGACCACTGGCTTACGCAATTACAGATAACATTGTAGGATGTTTGGTCTCTCCCAGACTTTCCCTGACCAATGCGGTCCTCACCTCTAACTATTCCAGGTTTCATCATCATAATTTATGCCATGTAATTCCAGTTCTTGGTTGAGAAGACTCTTTTACGTATGTGTATGTCTAAATCTTAATGCTGGTCTACTGTCTGATGTTTTTCCACTTTAAAATATAGTCTGCCTGTTTCGTTTGGGTCCCATGAGGACCTTTCATTTTATGTAATGAGTTTTATTAATATGTTAGTCTAATGACAATTTGTTCTTTACTTTAAAAATGTAGATTGCACGTGTACCCTGAACACTTACAATGTGAAAAACATCATACACATTAAAGGGACATTATAGTCATCCAGACCACTTCAGCTCAATGAAGCGGTCTGGGTGGCAGGGCCCCAGGTTTTAACCCTTTACTTTTTAGAGAAACTGCTATGTTACATAGCAGGGTTAATCCAACCTCCAGTGGCTGTCTTCCTGACAGCCGCTAGAGGCACATCTATGACGCTGGATGCGAAATTCGCATCCAACGTGCAGAACGTCCATAGGAAAGCATTGAGAAATGCTTTCCTATAGACAGTTTGAATGCGCGCGCGGCACTTGCCTTGCATGCACATTCCACTCCACTTGGGAGCTAACGTCGGCAGGGGAGGAGAGGTCACCAGCGCGGAGGGAGCCCGCAGCTGGATTAAGGTAAGCGGCTGAAGGGGTTTTAACCCCTTCAGCGCCACGGGAGGGGGACCCTGAGGGTGGGGGCACCCTAAGGGCACTATAGTGTCAGGAAAACCGCTTTGTTTTCCTGACACTATAGTGATCCTTTAAGGAGTTAATCTGACTAAAAATCAGTATAAAAAATATAAAATAAATCACAGTTAAAAAAATAGTCACCTCTATTCCAATGCTAAGTCTACCTGAAGTTCTCCCAGCAGGCCAGACTAAGTTGGCACAGTGATGGTGGTGCTGCCATTGGTTCCAATTTTGCATAGATTCCACATTTTGCACAGAATTGACATTAGCCAGCCTGGAACTGGCTGGCTAATGACAGTGCCAGAGGTGGAGTTTAAACCTCTGGCAGCGAAGAGGTTAATCCAAAATGCTGCACATACAGACTCAAGGCACCATCAACGCTTCAAATCAATGAAGTGGTCATGTGTCTTGGAGTAACCGTTTAACAGCGTTATTCAATAAACCAGGAATCAAGAATTTGCCAGGGAACTGCAAATTTAAGTCTAACAGCTGAGCTGGAAACATTGTTAACTTGGAATATGTTTCCAATGCTGCTGTCTTGACCTAAAAAGTCACCTCTGTTCAGTTAGCACCACTGTACATAGAGATTATAAATAGTAAGCACCATAATATCTGAAAATAGGTGGATTTTGTGTATGGCATCACCAGTGCTGCCCAGCCTGTGTCTCACCTCTGACTCCTTGTAATATCTCTCTGGGATCTCATCATATGCAATATCGATATAGCAGACCTCTCGTTCCAAATCTTTGGCTTCATTGTCAAATATCTGCGGCAAATGTAAAAAATAAATAAACAAACAAATGCAAACAGCCAAACATAAATTGAAAGGGAAGTACAAACACTCTGTTTGCCAGATGAAAGGGTAAGCTATACATACTGTAATTACAATATACCTACAGCAGAACCAGGCATTCTGCAGTGTAACGATACCTAAAGATGTATCCACTAATATACATTTTCATTTTAATGGAAAAAAACTCATATTTGGAGCATATCCTGGTGAGTAATCTAGGGGATTTATGCCATTGACAAAGAATTTGCAGAAAATTAAAAAAAAAAAAAGCACAAAATTGAAGCAGTGAGAGATGATTTTAAGAATATCTGCAGCTTTTGAAAGCTGTTTCATCGTGTACCCACAAAGAAAACATGCAGGAAAAACATACGTGCATGTTTTATTTATTGCTATATCTCCAAACAGTTACAACTAGTGATGTCCCGAACGGTTCGCGAACGGTTCGCCACGAATGGTTCACCACGGACTCATCATTGAGTAAACTTTGACCCTGTACCTCACAGTCAGCAGACACATTCCAGCTAATCAGCAGCAGACCCTCCCTCCCAGACCCTCCCACCTACTGGACAGCATCCATTTTACATTCACTGTGAAGCTGCATTCTTAGTGAGCTGTCCAGGAGGTGGGAGAGTCTGCTGCTGATTGGCTGGAATGTGTCTGCTGACTGTGAGGTACAGGGTCAAAGTTTACTCAATGATGAGTCCGTGGCGAACCGTTTGCGAACCGTTCGGCAAACCGTTCGGGACATCACTAGTTACAACTTATCAAGATAATGCAAAGCATGGTCCTTTAGTGTAATATCACAACAGTATTCATTATCAATAATCACCACTAGATGGCAGAACAATAACACAGTTGGCAGAGAACATGTCATAAATTCGACTGCAGACATTTTTATTAAGCAAATAAAAATGTTATATTATCGTCTGTCTGATGCATTATTAACCCCTCCAATACCAAGCTCTTAGATATATGGGGTGCGATGCTAGCACATAAATATAGGAGAACACAGCATTCATAAATGCAGAGAGTTGATCAGAAATGCATTAAAATAATTAAATTATGTAGATTTCACCAAAAATTTGTTCCGGAGGGGTTTGCAGCAATTATCTTTCAACAGCAAGCTTTATTGTTCGAATAAGGATATCTGGGACCTGGGCCTATTCCATAAATTCCTGCCCACCAGGGGAGGTTTGGGATATAAAGTTCAGCACGAGATGAATGCACTGAATTGTGATGAGCGATATTGCTTAAGGTTATGCAGTTTATATATCTAAAGGAACATTGTCACGTTAATCTAAATTACATCAATTGAATAAAACATTGAGACTCGATTATAACTTGTGCTAAACTTTTCCTTGCGGCGCATAATTTTAGTTTAGCTAAATATAAACATTTTCGTAGTTAAAAATCACAAAGCAGTTAAGTCCTGGCACAGCAAAGGCACACATTGCAATGGTGGAGGAGAAATAGTAACACTTGGAATTGTACATGGAGGCAAATCAAGGCTGGAAACTACTATATACAGCCATTTCCAGTTTGTATATTTAATTTCATTTTTCAGACTTCACACCATTTTTTTCCTGGTAGGAAGAAAACAAAACACAACTTTAACTGTTTAGTTTATAAAAATGGTTCCCTGTGTCAGGTTACCCCAGGAACCTCTTAGAAAGAGCAGTGTGTAGGTCAATGAGAGGGTGATTTGGCATGATCAAGGCAGTAACCCTCGTCTGTAACAAACACGTTGATAATCGTGATTATAACAATCCGTCAGATTGACAAACACTCATATACACAGCAATATAACATACAAAAACAAATATGTATGTACACATAACAAACATATATGCATGCCTAAACAGAGGAATATACATACTTAAACAGACACGCATACATGCACAGTTACTCACACATATATGTATGCACACATTCACATACAAGCAAACACAAAAATAGATTAATGTTTACACAAAAATACTAATTACTGCCTGCACATACATACATACACGTAGGCATATGTCCATATTACGCAGACATACACACATTCCGATTAAAAAAGCTGCGAGGTGAAATGCGTCTTGGAGGAGTTGGCGTACAGACTGGCAGTATTGTTTTCACATTGATCTTACCATTTTTATGTAAGTCTTTTAACATTAATACATTTTATTGTACTGTATCAAGCATTAGGTATTTGTTTATACAGGGGAGACAGCTGTCCATAATAGGACTACTCAGGACTTACCTGAAACTGGGTAAATTTAGGCTCCTGCTAAGGTGAGCCAGGCAGTTATGTGTGTTTGTGTGTGTTTATGTCAGTCTTTGAATATACTACACTAGTCTGGTACCTGTCTCTGCTCTGATTTTTCCAAATTATTCCGTGAGGGCTATGAAGAAAGTAGAGTTATACCTATTGATACAAAGGCCAATAAGATTTGAGCCAGTCGCATAAAGCCTCCACCAAATGTGAGTGAGCCTGCTCACATATTTAGCATCGTATTGTGTTTCTTCTTACAGTATCATGCTACTATTTGTTTCTTTGTTTTTTTCATTTTACATATGAAACAATATACCCCGAATAACAAATAGAGCTAAATAAACATAATTCTAAGCACCCACCTTCACATACTGGCATCACAACATATGGTAATTTTTTTGGGCATGCTTTGATTGGTGTCGTGTATAGTGGAAGAACCCACACAAGAGTTGTACCAGTATGTTTTTTGTAAGCACCATTTCACTCATACTGTTAAACGGTTTACACACAGACATGTATGCGCACATTCACTTACATGCACATACAAAAATAATTTCATGTGCACACAAACATCCATACACAAAATTAAATTAATGTATACACAAACATGCACACACAAAATAAATGCATGTACAAAAATACATTGATTACTTCACACATATGTACACACACACACGCATAGACATATATTCCTTCTTATGCAGACATATACATATACATATATAAGCACATACATAAAGATACACACAAACAGAAATACACACACACATAGGTGCATACATCTATGCAAATCTATGCAAAAAATGTACATGAAATATAAACACACAGACATAAATACTTACATACATGCACGCGCAGACACATATGCAAGCATTATTTATAATCAAGGAACAATCTGTCCCGAGTCTCTGATTCTCAGAATTATTGTAGACTGTTGGTAATACCATTCTGTTGAATACGTATTAGTAACTTTAGAGCGACAGCGAGCTTTATAAAATCCAGTAACGTATCCTTCAGGCCCAAATAACCTTCAACAGTTCTTATATGAGAAATCCCACATTTAAATTCAGTCTAAAGCCATTGTGTTAGAAACTCACATTGTCATTTGAGCCCTTGTTATCTTCATACTTCGTTTCTATGTGAATGGAGAATTTCGGCAAAAAGGAACACTGGAAGGAGAAGACAGATGGAATTAACATTATGCAAGCAACATTTCCATGTTCATAGCAGCACCCTGTATGTGGAGCCCACGTGCATTGTCCAAGGTCAGGTTCCGTCATGTTTGACCTTGGATCAATGAGTTATGTAACATTTCTGAAGCTGAATTTGCAATATCCTATAACATAGACGGTCAGCGTTAAATGCAAGAGTCGTGATTTCCGGGCAGAATTCCATCCCATACATGGGATATGTTAGTTTGTAGCATTCATTGTACGGGTAAAATCCTTTCTACCCAACGGTAAACCCATTCAGGGTGTCAATGAAAACTGGTATGAAAAAAATGACTTTGGATATGTTGTAACATTTTAATGTAAGGTAATTTGCACTCAATGAAAAACAATCTTTAGTTAGAGTTTGTATTCTCTACTTCAGCCTCCCTTGGTGACATCACTGTCAGTGAGTGCAGGTCAGTGCCCTCATCTAAGCAGTGCATACCTACTGCTGCCAGTGATCTGTACAGTTAGACCGACTACTGTCTGTAGAATACTTGGATCACAGCAGCTTCACCAGAGGAAGTCAATCAAACACCGAAATATCTTTTACCCTAAAGAGATATGGACATTGCATCTCTGCACAGTGATTGCTAAAACCCATCATAACGTTATAATTTCATGATAATTACTCATAAATCAAGAAAGCTTATAAAAAAAATACCAGTTTCGGGGATGCCTAGGGTAAAAAACAAAAAAAACAAAGGCTGCATTTTGTGAGTTATATGTTATCGACGAGTGTTTTTTGTTTTTAAAAAACTAAAGTCCCTTATTAAAACGGCGATGGCTGACCTTAATTCCACGAGGGCTATGTGAAGTCACATATTGGCGTGGCGTTTACAATTACACCTTGTGACTTTGTAAAAGAACATTGCATTATTTTTATACATTGTTCAGCCAGTGCTATTTATTCCTAAACATTTCATGGAATAAGGAGAACACTGGGCCCCTCTGGCAGTTATATAGGAGCTGTAGTTAAAGGTCGAAGGATTAAAGTATAATTTTTTTTACTTAAATTCTGCTCTTTGCCCCAACGCAAACCCACTTCCCAAGAGCTTCTCCATGGCCAGTGGAGTTCAGATAAATGCCTGCTTGCTGTCATACAGTCTTAGATGTGGAGCTAAGATCCCACACATAACACCATACTGTAAGATGTTTCTATCATACCATTATATTTAAGCTATTTGAGATAGGTTCTCCCTATGTATTGTATTAATTATTGGCATTTATATAGAGCAAACGTATTCCGCAGCAATTTATAGACTAGCAGGATTTAGCATTATTCCAGATTTCCATTTTTTTTTTAAATTGTAATACTAGATTGCAAGCGTTGTAGTACAGAGTTATTTATATCACTAGACTATAAGTTTTTTTAGTTATGGTTTTATTAACTTTTTGACCAGCATGCTGGGAATGTTCGAACATTTATACTGAACAGACAGGAAGGGTTTATGTCCCCTCCTTATTCCGGGGCTGATAAAGCCTTGACTCTTCTAACGTCTCTGTATTATTCATGTACTGTGCGGAATGCAGAAAAACTATTTTACTGCTCATTAGGAGCCAATCAATTGTTAATCTCCCGCACATTGCTCGGCATTAGAACATCATGCAACACTCTTTTTGTTCTGACGATGGATAATGGAAATTGCCTTGGATGGGGTGCAAGGAAGATATTTAGTTCTGTACTTGGCTCTGCGTTAGTTGCTTTCTGAACATGGAAATATATTCAATTACTCCAATTCCAAAGGCTGGAAATTTTCACTGTTCCCATAATTGGATGTTTTTATGAGAATTATGAAATGCTACATCATGATTCAAAGTGTCTCCTCAGAACTCAATAACAGGATCTGTTCAGAAGACTCAGTGCCCTGACCTGCCTGATAATTAAACCTGTGTTAAAGTATGCAGAGTTCTGGGTACTGTCTGGAACACTGTGCCATCATCAATCCATCGGGCAACACAAACAGATGTTTCCAATTAGACTTGCGTAAAAGACTACGTGTAAATATTATAAGCCTGTTTAAGATGGATATATTGTGCACAGCGAAATACAATTTTTAGATTTTTGTCATGGAACTCGTTAAAGGGACACTGTAGACACTATAACCACTCTGTCTCTTTGAATTGGTTAGAGTGCCTGGAGTGCCCTGGCACTGTCCCTCCATTCAGTGTTGCACCATGTTTGTGCAGTATGCCACAAAATAAGAGTCCCTGGCCACCCACAGTCCGGCCCCTTCTGTATGTGTAGCTAAGGCAGAGATTACACACTTCCTTGTTGTCATACCCATTCATACCGTCAGTTGGAGCTCTGACAGGTTAAAATCAGTCAGCTGACACACTCAGCCAATCACAGCTGCTCATTGCTGCTCAGGGTAATACTTCCTTATTAGCCAAAGCAGCACAGAGGGGATGGACTGCCGGGGTCTTTTGTTTAGCATTAAAACATTACAACATTAAAAACGGTTTAATGCTGAAAGAAATGATGGTACCAGAGGACTCCAGACACTATAACCAGTTTAATGAGATGAAGCAGATACATTGCCTACGGTGTCCCTTTAATATTTGGAAGAGGAAAGAATTATGCAGACATACCTCCCTAGTGTCCCTCTTTGGGACTCAAATTTTATTAGCTTTCTAGTATTTGAGTATTTCCCAGAGCTCCACAACAATAAAACAAATATTAATTGTGGTGTGACCATGTATAGCATGGAGATCTACAGCAATAAAACTCACAGTGGGGTACAGTTTGTATAAGTGTGTGACAAAGGGATTTATTCACTAACAGCTGAATTGTAGTGAGACTAATTGCAAAAATCTATAGAACTGATTTTGAAAAATCCTCCAATTCTGCTATTCACTATTTCTGCAAGTTTTCGATTAGTTCTTTAGAACATTATATCACCTTACCTTACTTCTGCGTGCCTGCGTGTGGAAACTCTGATTGCCAACGCCGGCATGTTGAATGCCGGTCGCTCTGACCAAGCCCCCTTTTAT
This sequence comes from Pelobates cultripes, assembly GCA_933207985.1. NCBI lineage: Eukaryota > Metazoa > Chordata > Amphibia > Anura > Pelobatidae > Pelobates > Pelobates cultripes. Next base: position 14,953,117 of record OW240916.1, on the reverse strand, counting down.
TCACGCCAATGTCGTATCGGCAATCCCGCGAAAATTTGAAATATTCAATGCCCCCTGAAACTTTGAATAGTGCGCTATTGTTGTTCACTTGTTGTTCCCTCTAGTGCTATTGAATTTCCTGATAGTGTTTATAGTACCAGATAGTGCTTATCTGGTATCCTTGACTTGACTCATTTTCTCGTTTATCCTGTTCTCTGGTTTTCTGACTCGGCTATTCCTCATCGTTATCCTGATCTCTGATTTTCCTAGACGTTGGCTATTTCCTGACTATTATCTCGCTATCCACGTTAGACCCGGCCATTCTAAGGCCGGGTAATACCTTTCTCTATTTAGGGTTACATTCTGCGTGTTGGGGTCACTTTGTCGTGACACGTTACATGTTGGTGTATACATTGTAAAAGTTTAAACTGTGTTCTGAAAATATGGTCACCCTCTCAGGGAAGGTTCTTGACTAATCAGAACATATTGCATAGCTGTAGTGCATGGTTTCCTTAGTTATCGAGGTGCTTTGGGTTTGATTGCTGGCTCAAGGGACACAATGGATGTTGATGCTCAAAGAATCACCTTTGAGGGGACACCAATCTGAAAACTCCACATTATTGGCTCGCGCCATTTGGGATTAAGTATGCAATTACATTAGAATAGCCTAGAAGAAGTGCAGCTGGCACTTTAAGGGTTTTATTATCTAAACAGTGACCTGTAATCATAATATCGTGGGCGTTGTAGTTTGACATGAGCTGGAACTGTACCGGTTCGCCGAAGCAGAGATCTGTTGCTTTCAAATGTAAAATTTGATGAAGGAAGGATTGCTTCCATGCCTCAGTGATGCGGGAAGAGAAGGGTCACGAAAAATGTATTTTTAGGACCTCCAAAGACGTCATACCACAAGATATAAAAAGTATTTTTTACTGTTGCCAGGCAACGAATCTTCAGATTTATCAGCGTGACGCGTCCTCTGGTATTGGATGTGAAGTTTGGAATTATAGACACTCGCAACCTGCAAAACTTTTGTCGCTATGGGATTTTATTAATTGTCCGTGGATGCTCTATACATACCGAAATAGCTAAACATGTTTCTATTGCCGCTTTATACATGGCGGTCAAAATGCGTATTGCGGTCAAAAAATCACGGTTACTAAAAGTGAGAATGAGTTATTACAGAAATGGGAGATTAACACCTAATTGCAATATACCATTTTATATACAAGTTAGATATACATTTTATCTGTAATGACTATGTCGAAAAATAATTACAACCTAATATGTGGAACTTGATATTGTCTTGCTGTCAGCCATCTTGCTACTTGCTATGAACTATGGAGTACAAACAGTTTTTTAGCCTTCTGCTTTTTAAAAGACTTCTTTTTCTTTTTTTAACTATGCTGAAGTATTTTGTAATCGTGGCTTTTCCCCTCTTTGCAGAGTTAGCCAAAGAGAGGACGTGTTAGCAGACACACATTGCTTAGTTTAAAAGTCCAAAATAGACCTGAAGGGATTAAATCTCTAAAAAAAATCAAAAACAAATAAACAAACAAACAAAAAAAAAAACACAAAATAGGAGCGGCACTATTCAAACTCTAAGATTTTTGTTAGTCCTGCTGTGAGTAAAGGTCTCTGCTCCAAGGATGCAAAAGTAATTCAGAGAAAATAAACGCCAGCGCGATGGAATGTGTGTTTTATTCAGCCATAAAACACGTTTTGACACCATTTGAATTGATAAAGACAGACATCATGTCGAAACGTTGGCTCTCATTTTGAATGGCCGAATTTGACACACATTGCACCTGAAATTACCGAGTGCTGGGGTTAAATCTCTAAACATGTTCGTTCAGTTATTTTTCGTGTGCAGAGGCACATGCCCAGGAGAGATCTTGTAACTTTTAATAGTAGCTTAAACTTGAATTGTTCCTCTTTTTAATGTAACGAAAACCTTATTTTTCTTACCATGTTAGGCGTTGCTTGATGAGGTCTCTTTGCAATCACAGTTGCCTCACACAATCAGTAAAACCCCTCGCTGAACCTGGTGATTATGTGATTATTGCGCAAACAAACCCTTATTCTCTTTGTTACGTTAATTCCAGGATGAATTATATATGGTGGAAAAAGCACGACATATTGTAATCTGAAAAAATATAAATCCTATGGGAAAAAAGCTAGGTTTTGGTAAAAATCGTTGGCCGTGGAACTGACTCATATCTTGTACAAGCGGTCTTATCTGTATAGACAGTCAACAGGGCTTGTGTTGGTGAAAGAGGCTGACACTGCAATGGTGCACAAGTTGTAGTGAAACCACCTCAACAGGTTAGCTACATTTGTGCAAAAAACTCACAAGTGCACTGGTACATAACATGCAACTGATGTTTTTCTGCCGATACTAAGTATCTCGATGCATTGGGGCAAGAGAATGACCATCGCACTAGCACATACCTTACCATCTAATGGTTTGGAGAGATGCAATAAAAGTAGTTATGGTTATTAGTGAAATCACAGACACCTTTTGTTGCATTTGCCTTTTGACATTGCAAATAAAGATAGGCAGGAGACAAGAAGAGCAAGTGTCACGTGGATATTTGTTTTTCCTGGTTATCATAAAAATTCAGAAATGTGTGAAAGAGAGAACGGTCCTTAAGGCCCCCTTTGAAAAAGAACTTATGAAAATGATATTTTAATTACTTCATCAAAATATGAGTGATGAAATGTATTGCCAACTCAGTGTTAGTGATCAAATTATTGATTGGTGCTGTAAATTGTCAGCTATGATTGGAGAATTGGCGTTAAAGGGCAGGATTCTCCTATATGCCCTTAGGGGAATCCCTCCCTCATTATAATATTTGTCTGTGTTCAATTTATGCCTACCGCAGGCAATGTTTCTGTAGCAAGGACACGCAAGCAGGAGGGTGTCATACAGATCTGGGTCACCTAACGATTAGTGAGCCAGAGGCCATGACAGTTCTGGAAGCCACTGCAGTGGATTATGGGAAGTTCTCCGACATTTTAGGATATAAGACAGGAGACAGAGAGTTGTTTGTAACTCGTGCTCTGTATGGGGCAGGGATGTAACATTAATTCACTGTGCAGTACAGGCTGCACCATGTTCACACAAACACCGAAACTCAATAGTGACCTTTTCAGAATAAAGATAATGCCAAGGGCTGTTTAACAAACTACAGCAAGTAGCAGCTGCCTTGCGGGGACTGAGTGCTGACTAACGGTGACTGTGATTAATACTGATAGATTGGTACCCAACACCCAGAGAGTGCCAGACAATCCTGCTGCATCCTGTCTGTCTCTCCAACCACACAAACACTGCATCTCACACACACACAAACCCTCATATACAATATAACATCTAATAAACAAACTCACATCACATTTTATAAAGATATACACGCAGAACAATAATATAGCGCTTCACAAAAACACCGCTATAAGACAAGCAGGATCACAAACATGCAACCTCACAAACATTACATCTAACAATCATATGACCTCACAAACATTACAGCTAACAATCATATGAACTCACAAACATTACAGCTAACAAACATACAAACTCACAAACATTACATCTAACAATCATATGACCTCACAAACATCACATCTAACAATCATATGACCTCACAAACGTTACAGCTAACAATCATATGACCTCACAAACATTACATCTAACAAACATACAACCTCACAAACGTTACAGCTAACAATCATATGACCTCACAATCATTACAGCTAACAACCTTACACACATCACATCTAACAACTATACAACCTCACAAACATCACATCTAACAGGGATACATCCTCTTATAGTAAACATTTGAGAAGCGCACAGCCATATCACATTTAATAAATACACAACCACACAAAAATCACATCTTATAAACACACAATCTCAGAAACCACATGTACTAAACACACCTCACAAAAATCACATTCCATGAACATATTACTCTATCAAAGCTAATAAAATACATCAAATCTAATGATCACACAGCCTTTCAAACATTGTATCTAATAAAAACACAAGCTCACAAACATTAACTCTAATAAACACGCAGCCATACAAACATCGCATCCAGTAAATACATTTATTCTGAGCGCTGTAATTCAGAATTGAATTTTACAATCTAGTTCAGAATTTGCAGGTGGTCAGCTCTGAATGTAATCAAATATAAACTATTATAAACAAAATTTAAAAAATGATCAACATCTGACACCAGTTACAGTATATCATGTTTTTCAGCCAGTCAGGGCACAGCACATAGAACAAACAGTTAACCAATAAATAAATTGAAACAAATTGTGTGAGGTTTAATAGCAGCATACCACCCTCTGCCTCATTGTTTTAACAGTCACATGGCCTATGATATGAAGACTTAAGGAGGTACTCAAAGCGACATAACCACAACACTTGCTACAGTGGTTATATTGCCTACAACCCCCTGCTCCTGTCCTTTGATTTAAAAAAAAAAACACGCTAAGCACCATAACCACTACAGCTTCCAGCTTTCTGGCTGCTGTAGTGGAGGTGGCGAGCCTGTACGTATGAAATAATAATAAAGGTTAGAACGATTCTCCTCTTGTCTTTAATTTATTAGAGCATTGCTCGATATCCCCGAGTCATTTTACCAAACCTCAGTGTGTAATTCTGCATCTCCCAAAACACGACTCTCAAAACACATTTACCTGCAGGCAGGTATACATGTAATCTGTACACTGTGCTAATGTAATTAGATATACCTAAAATATGTGCAACTGATCTACCCCCCAAAATAACACAAGGATCACCCCACAATTCCGAGCATACCGTGCCGCCTATATTTGTTGCACTTTGATACCTTTATGCCACTGGCCAAAAGGTACGGTCAGAACAGTCGAAAAAAATTATTACAAATAAAATGGAATCAGTACATTTGAATTTTGTTTAGATACGCAACGTATAGAACAAATTGTATCCTCCATGTAGTGGGCCCAGGTCATTTCTTTCATAACACGTGCACTTTAATTAAATTCTTCACTAAGAGCACTTCAGAAACAGATCACTGGAACATCTTTTCATGGCTAGGGACGAGTTAAAGCCTAGTTTTGTAAAGTGCTCACTGTTGTGTCTGCGTGCAAGTCAGGACGAAGCAGGAGGAATACTAATAGGGGCTGAGAGGAGGCTGCTAAGTGAGGGCACAGAGGAAATCTTTCACGAATAAGGCTGCAATTAAGCAGGCAAAATTCACTTCCACTAAACATTTGGCATATATGTGCTTATAAAAAAGGGGTTCGTGGAGATATCACCTTATTTCACACCCAGTTTACTTTTAAGCCAGATCCATCTACCTATTCACCCCGTAACCTCCAATATTCCTTACTTAGTGTATCCTTACTCTCCGAAATATTCCTGAGTGCTGGTATTAGTCACGTCGGCTCTGTTCCTATATTAGAGAATACTGAACTCACTCACTATGCTTGTTAATTCTACATCTGCTGGTAATCAGTTCAATGTCTCTAGTCATCGTTATGTGACCAGCCATACAAAACACCAGGACCATCACTTTCCTCAGCGCAGGATACAACTTTTTTATGCTATAATGCTATTTCCAGACAGGCTGCTAATGCTTACATTTGTAACTAGGTGTATATATTACTGGCTGTCTAGCGTTGGGGCTGCAGTAAACTGAGATCTAGCCCCACACCATCAATCAAACGTCGCTCTGAGATATATAGTCTGCTAGGCTTAATTGCCCAAAGATCAGTCAATTCTCCTTCCTCTGCTGCACTTCAGATCACATTTCCTAGTGTCAACTCCATTCCCACCAGTAAGACAGACGATCATTGATTAGCAATGCAGGCAGCAACGCAATGTCTATTTATAAAGCTTTACTTCACTATAGTACATGTGAATTTTGGACGACTGCTTACTGTGCCTGGACCAGAAAAATTAACTTATCCTCACGTTATTTCATAAGAACCATTGATTGTCTACTTGATCACTACGTACGATTGGCAAGATTAGCACCAGAGAGCTTTTTGGCCCCAAAACAGAACACAGCAACAGAAGGGTGAAATCACAGAACATGCCTTAAATGGAGATTTTGTCTTTCTACATTAAGAAATGTGCCAAAAATTCAGACAAAAACCTTGTGTTCTTCATGACGTTCTATTCCCGAGTCCACCTGCACATTTCGCCATCCCAGACTCTCGGCAGAGTACTGATGGTTTGTCCTGATTCCTTTACATGTTTGCTGTCACCTCTTTACAAATTATATTGATCCGATGAAAATGACACAGCCTGTCTCATTGGTTTTCGTAACCCTACCTTTCTCCTTCTGTCTTCCTCCCCCAGCCCTCCATCCTTGCTCCTCTTTCAACCTAAGCCCAGCTATTTTTTAACTCATTGTATTGATTCTTCTTTGACAGATGAACAGGATCAATCTTATGGGGAGGGGGTCTATTGCTTAACTAGGAATTCTGTGATTTTATAGCCCTGTTTATTAATTTCCGCGTATTTGTAGGCCTCTTGTTCGTCCCTACTTTGGTGGGGCAGTCTCGATTTTTGGGTCCTCTCCCGCCATCCTGGGTTTGTTCCCTGGTGTCCCGCTTTTGGAAACACCAGTCAACTAGCCCCAAAAACGTAGCACAAGTGCATCCATCATACTCGCTCACGCTCCATTTAAAGTACTGGGACCAAGCCAAGAGCACTGAAAAAGGTGCTCCCTGCATGGGCCACCCTCAGTCTGCAATGCATTTAAGCCAGGTTGACCTGCCAATTCTTCGTTCTGGTCCGTCGCCTTTGGGCAGTGCCGGTGACACGATTCACTTCAATGGCCTGCCTCCTTTTACCCCTTTCACCAGCATCCAGATTCACAAGACACTAATGTTTGGGGAGGATGTATTTGTCATAGTTGAGTTCAATAGGGACCCAATTGCAGTTTATCTATATTAGCAAGCAAGCCATCTATTGATTCTGACATTGAGGTCACTTCGATATCAGCCATTACTTATATCTGTCTGTGGTTGCTGAAATACCTTAAAAACTGTCTGGTGTTTTCCGGTATTGCAAATAATGTGGAACAAAACAGAATAAAAAGATTTAAAACATTACAAAATTAAATTAATAATATTAATGTAATATAAAAGAGGCATACCTATTGAATATGTATTATGGAAAACAATGTCATCTCTGGGTTCTGGAGACATAGTAAAAAAGTCTAGACTTCTGCTTTATGATGTTTCTAGAGCATACACTTTAATGTTTTGTATTGTCAAAGCACTATTACTACTTCAGCTCGTTATAGTAATAGTTATGGGGCTAATAGTGCACTATAAAGGGACACTATAGTCACCTGAACAACTTTAGCTTAATGAAGCAGTGTTGGTGTATAGAACATGCCCCTGAAGCCTCACTGCTCAATCCTCTGCCATTTAGGAGTTAAATCCCTTTGTTTATGAACCCTAGTCACACCTCCCTCCATGTGACTTGCACAGCCTTCCATAAACACTTCCTGTAAAGAGTGCCCTATTTAGGCTTTCTTTATTGCAAGTTCTGTTTAATTAAGATTTTCTTATCCCCTGCAGTGTTAATATCTTGCTAGACCCTACAAGAGCCTCCTGTATGTGATTAAAGTTCAATTTAGAGATTGAGATACAATTATTTAAGGTAGATTACATCTGTTTGAAAGTGAAACCAGTTTTTATTTTCATGCAGGCTCTGTCAATCATAGCCAGGGGAGGTGTGGCTAGGGCTGCATAAACAGAAATAAAGTGATTTAACTCCTAAATGACAGTGAATGGAGCAGTGAAATTGCAGGGGAATGATCTATACACTAAAACTGCTTTATTTAGCTAAAGTAATTTAGGTGACTATAGTGTTCCTTTAAGTATGGTGCTGGTAAAGTTACTAATATATTAAATGCATGACCAACCTTCTAGGCTTGGGTACTCTACCTTAGGTGCCTCATGTCCAACAAGCACTATCTTATTTATGGGTCAAAGTATGTCATTGAAAATGTTCACTTTACCTTTTATTTAGGTTTAAAATTTCAATATATTATTTTATTTTATATATGGGCCATAACACCTTTAATATACATCAAGTTTCTTTACTTCATGATAGAAGTCTCTATATCCTGGCTATTAGACTTGCAAAATCATTCTTTAATCCACCCGCCTTTACCATACAAGACAAGATGTTGGTTTCACAGCACAGGCAGGAATTTTTAAATCTAATAAACATTAATGAAATGGTTGGTTTTTTTGCATCCGTGGATAATACAATTTAGATTTGCAATAAACAAGTCTTTTTATTCTGCGGAATCCCTGGTGGGATGAGTTTTAATGAGCTAGACTGGTGCAATGAGGGAAATCACTGGAGTCCTCGATTCAGGGTCATTGTGCTGAGATCAAATTACACTTTCATATAAATTCCGTGGCTAAAGACGGGCTTGTTATTTCGCCCTTGGAATATACAGTTCAGCTCGGCTCTGCAACACATTGCAATGCTATCGCAAAAATGGAATTCGGAACCTGCTTGAGTCCCCCCACCGACCATGCTGCTCCCATTTCAAATATGTTATAGCCAGCCATTTTTGTCTACCTTGCTATGAATGATGGGTGAAAGAGAACATGTTTGGTTTTGTTCTACTTTTGACTTTTGTTATGATTCTCCTTTTTTTTGTGTACACTAATTAGGCATCATTTCCTATTTGGCTAACTTAAAGATACATTGTGGACTCCAAAACAACTTTAGCTTAATGAAGCAGTTTTGGTGTATAGAACATGCCCCTGCAGCCTCACTGCTCAATCCTCTGCCATTTAGGAGTTAAATCCCTTTGTTTATGAACCCTAGTCACACCTCCCTGCATGTGACTTGCACAGCCTTCCTAAACACTTCCTGTAAATAGTAATATAATGTTTACACTTCCATTATTGCAAATTCTGTTTAATTTAGAATTTATTATCGCCTGCTCTGTTGATAGATTGCTAGACCTTGCAGGGCCCTCCTGTGTGTGATTTGAGTTCAAGTAACAGAGTGGAAGATAAAAACTTCTAAACTTCACATCTGATTATAAAATCCTAAATGGCAGAGAATTGAGCATTGAAACTTCAGGGGCACAATCTATACACAAAAAAATGCTTCATGAAACTAAAGTAGTTTTGGTGCCTATAGCATCCCTTTAATGTGTGATATTTGTGACTCCTATATCTGCCAATTTTGATTGATTCACGATAATGAAAAAAAAAATTTAAACTAAAAATTGCATTCAGTGTGTCAATACAAGGCCAGATTAAGAAAGCACTGAATGCTAAGAAGATACCAAATTAGGATTCCGTTTTCTAGCCCCCTTACACCTAATTCACTGAGTGAAACTTGTGTTGTTCTTGCATAGGTTGACTTGTAGGTAAATCTTACAATGATTATTGTAACCAATACCATTTCAAGAAGCCCTCCAAAATGGAACAACACATTTTTACACAAACTGGTTCTGTTATATAAAATTAATGGTTATATTCGTATTCGTTTATGTTCAGGACCCTCCAATCTGGCTCTACAAATGTGTTGAAGAAATCTAAATTTGTCCCAACATGTGCTTCTCGCACCCCAGGGGTCTTCGGGGAGATTTTCCTTCTGCCCAGTTTTTACTCATTTTCTAAAATGTTCTCAGATGTTCATGAGTTACTTTTCCCATTAAGCTCAGCAGTAGTTGACCAGGCATTATGGGAAATGTAGTCCCAGTAGCTGATGGAAGGCCGGGTGTTTGCTGGCTCCCAAATGTTGCATACTGTAGTGAGGCAGAGTGGGACTATGGTGGAGGCTATTCACGATTCTCTACCTGGTCTATCACCCTGTGCTGCAAGCTACAATATTCAATGAGAGACTGGCAGAGAATCTAGAATGTAAATCCTCTTTACTGTGATCCTGTTACAATCCAGGGCCATGACCGGTGCAGGAAGGTACATGGGAGTAGGGTAGTTGGAGAGACACAAAGGATCAGAATAGAGGAGGTTCAGGGGATAAACGGGAGTAAGAAGAGACGGACAAGGCGTGAGGGCAGGTCACAGGATACACACAAGGGGTGTGAGGGTAGGGGTGCACCTGGCCCCCCTGTCACAAACCCTGCTCTGGACACTGTCGTGACACACATTTTGACACTTTGTGTCATTCTGGCGTCATTTTTTACATCCCTGCTTTAAATAATAAAATGTTTTCATGCAAATAACTGACGCACTGGCTTGCTGATGTTTGTCCTCCAATTCAGTATTCCGCTGGGTAAATCGCAATGCACTTTCCAGAGGACTATGCAGAGCAACTAAAGTAAAAAGTGCTCTGTATTATTCTCCTGCGCGTCAACCCTCGACTTTCAAGCATTTCTATTGGCTTGCTCTTTTACATGTGCATGCCAAGAATTGATTGACAGGTGAGTGGAGGGACAATTCTGTTTTTAAAATGTAGAGATGAACTTTACCGCTCGGTTGACCATGTGTTGGTGTACTCGTGGCCGGTATACTTTAAGGAAAATTCAATATAGGCTAAAATTCCAGATTTGGAAAATAAGCCAGAATAAAGTCAGAGTTTGTTTCAGGTAGAAAATGGCAAAATTCTTATCACTGAAACTATGTTGCACCTTACTAATGCTGACGCTAGTGTCGAATATGTTACAGATGTCATGGAGAGTGGAACATTTCAGTATGGTGTAAGACCTTGGAAGATATAAGAAAATGAACGACCAAATTTGAGTGTTTGTATTTTCTTCACAATTGTTTTTGTTTGCTTTGTCTTTTCCCCTCCCAGATATCAGCCAGCTACCCATTCATGTAGAAGAAGACGTTTCGGCTGTGCTATAACTCTGCATACGTAGATCAGGTTAGTACATTTCAGTTTTATAATAATACAATGGTGAGGTTAACCCTGTAATTTCCAGAAAAGCCTGGGCCACATTGTATTTCTATACCCTGCGTGTTTTGGACTGGGGATGCAAAGGGTTACAGTCCTAGGAAATGCTAGCCCTACCCTTCCAGGACACTCTACAGCTTCTGCATGCATAATCGCCTTGTTCATTCAGTTTTCCGCTCAGACTGTAGCCTGCCAGGTGAATGATGCTCCAGGGTTTATGAATGAGGCATGAATGATTCGCCTGCAGATGGAAGCTCTGAGCGGAATATTCCTTTACTGTTAATAATTACAAAGCCCTCACCGAAAAACCTGTTACAAGGGCTGCATCGCTCCCCCCCCCACTCCTCAGCGAGCTCTCACCACATCAAACCCCAATGCTTCTCTGGAACCCCCTCTTCTTTCCTCCATTGCAATGCACAGTCTCCCCACCCACCATGTCTCGGAATTTTTCTCCAAACATCTTTTCAATTCCTCTATAATCTATTCCAAATTTGTTTCCATTTGTTCTAAAGCACACTGTATCGCAGTAATACCCCTCCCTGTATAGCACAGTGCTCTTCACTCCCACTATCCTATTCAGCACACAGTATCGCAGTAATACCCCTCCCTGTATAGCACAGTGCTCTTCACTCCCACTATCCTATTCAGCACACAGTATCTCAGTAATACCCCTCCCTGTATAGCACAGTGCTCTTCACTCCCACTATCCTATTCAGCACACAGTATCACAGTAATACCCCTTCCTATATAACACAGTGCTCTATCCTATTCAGCACACAGTATCTCAGTAACACCCCTCCCTATATAGCACAGTGCTCGTCACTCCCACTATCCCACTATTTAGCACACAGTATCGCAGTAATACCCCTTCCTATATAACACAGTGCTCTTCACTCCCACTATCCTATTCAGCACACAGTATCGCAGTAATACCCCTTCCTATATAGCACAGTGCTCGTCACTCCCACTATCCTATTCAGCACACAGTATCACAGTAATACCCCTTCCTATATAACACAGTGCTCCTTACTCCCACTATCCTATTCAGCACACAGTATCTCAGTAACACCCCTCCCTATATAGCACAGTGCTCTTCACTCCCAGTATCCTATTCAGCACACAGTATCTCAGTAATACCCCTTCCTATATAGCACAGTGCTCTTCACTCCCAGTATCCTATTCAGCACACAGTATCTCAGTAATACCCCTTCCTATATAACACAGTGCTCTTCACTCCCACTATCCTATTCAGCACACAGTATCTCAGTAATACCCCTTCCTATATAACACAGTGCTCTTCACTCCCACTATCCTATTCAGCACACAGTATCTCAGTAATACCCCTTCCTATATAACACAGTGCTCTTCACTCCCACTTTCCTATTCAGCACACAGTATCACAGTAATACCCCTTCCTATATAACACAGTGCTCTTCACTCCCAGTATCCTATTCAGCACACAGTATCTCAGTAATACCCCTTCCTATATAACACAGTGCTCTTCACTCCCACTATCCTATTCAGCACACAGTATCACAGTAATACCCCTTCCTATATAGCACAGTGCTCTTCACTCCCACTATCCTATTCAGTACACAGTATCACAGTAATACCCCTTCCTATATAACACAGTGCTCTTCACTCCCACTATCCTATTCAGTACACAGTATCGCAGTAATACCCCTTCCTATATAGCACAGTGCTCTTCACTCCCACTATCCTATTCAGCACACAGTATCACAGTAATACCCCTTCCTATATAACACAGTGCTCCTTACTCCTACTATCCTATTCAGTACACAGTATCGCAGTAATACCCCTTCCTATATAACACAGTGCTCTTCACTCCCACTATTCTATCCAGCACACAGTATTACAGGAATACCCCTTCCTATATAGCACAGTGCTCTTCCTCTTTGGAACATACTGAGCACACACTCTCCTGTCTCTCTGGATCCCACTCCCGCTATCCTCTTCAGCACACAGCCTGCCACATTCTCCTGTACCTCTAGATCCCACCCTAACTATCCTGTTCAACACACAGCCCACTAAAGCACCCTGCCCTCTGGATCACACTGTCCTATTCTGCACACAGCACACCAGACCACCCTCCGTCTCTGTATTCTATGCCACCCTGCTTTTTAGCACACAGCCCACCACAGTCCTCTGCCTCCCTGGATGAGGATCCTACTCTCACACTACACTAGAGCGCATAGCCTCCACAGTCTCCTGAAACTATAGATCCTATTCCCACCCTCCTCTAGAGTGCATAGCCTTCACCATCTCCTGTAACTATATATCCTATTACCACCATACTGTAGAGTGCATAGCCTCCACCGTCTCCTGTAACTATAGATCCTAATCCCACCCTACTCTAGAGCTCATAGAATGCACTGTCTCCTGTAACTATAGATCCTATTCCCACTCTACTCTAGAGCTCATAGCCTCCACCGTCTCCTGTAACTATAGATCCTATTCCCACCCTACTCTAGAGCACATAGAATGCACTGTCTCCTGTAACTATAGATCCTATTCCTACGCTACACTAGAGCTCATAGCCTCCACCATCTCCTGTCACTATAGATCCTATTCCCACCCTACTCTAGAGCTCATAGAATGCACTGTCTCCTGTAACTATAGATCCTATTACCACCATACTCTAGAGCACATAGCCTCCACCGTCTCCTGTAACTATAGATCCTATTCCCACCCTACTCTAGAGCACATAGAATGCACTGTCTCCTGTAACTATAGATCCTATTCCCACCCTACTCTAGAGCTCATAGCCTCCACCGTCTCCTGTAACTATAGATCCTATTCCCACCCTACACTAGAGCGCATAGCCTCCATCGTCTCCTGTAACTATAGATCCTATTCCCACCCTACACTAGAGCGCATAGAATGCACCATCTCCTGTAACTATAGATCCTATTCCCACCCTACACTAGAGCGCATAGAATGCACCATCTCCTGTAACTATAGAGCCTATTCCCACCCTACTCTAGAGCACATAGTCCCTACAATTTTCTGGTTCCACACCTTCCTTACTGTTAAGCACACAACCCCACAGTCCCTGTCTCTCTGGATCACATCCCCTCCCTTTATTTCCATATACCATGTGCCTAGATCCAATACCTCCAATATAACTCACAGTCTCCCCAGAGTATTTAAGTCCCTTACCTCGCCCTTCTATTAAAGCCTAGATTCCCTCAGTACCTCCCCATATAATCACACATTCTCTACCTCTACAGGCCACCTGCCCATTCCCTGCCCCTCCTCTGTAGCATACTGTCAGTACCAAATACCTTAACTATAGTACCCTGTATTCCCATGCAGACATCTACCCACAGCCCCCTGTCTATGTTGACCCCCCAATTGTTTACAGTATATTGTTTATCTCTGGGCCCCTGTGTCCCTCTGGTTTAACCCAAATGTTAGTCTTTTACAGCATAATGTCCTATTAGATGCAGCCCCTGTCTCTACCAGCACAATATCTGTCAGTAACGCAATGTCTGGTTTTACAGTACAATGTAGTCTCCTGTCTCTTTGGAGCCCCCCCATCTAAGACAGCACATATTCTATCCCCAGCCCCCTGTGTCTCACTCCCTCCCCCTCAGAGCTGCAGGCAGGTCTAACCTGGTTTGACGTCAGAATTCTCCCAGCGCTCTGCACTGAGCCTGTTCTTTCCATATACATCTATTAACTGGTTTACAACATTCTCTTCCTAAAATTCACAGCAAGACAGCTCTCGTGCTCTCACCCTTAAAACACGCAAAAAAATAAAATAAAGGAACTTACTGTATATTCTGCTCCAAGATTCACCCCAAAAGGAAAGCAAAAAAGAAAAAGAAAATGACAAATGGCAAATTATTAAATTTGTAATAATTGTGTTTTAGCTGTTGTTAACGATACACTCATAGAGACCCTGAATATGACCCCCCTCACCACCAGCAGACAGAGAAAGGGATAGAACATGATATAGTTTGTCTTTATTAAAATTGCATTTTTAAACGTAATCCAAAATAAAAACCAAAAGGTTCTGTAAAGTAATCCGGGGTAATTCGAACAAGGTGGATCAAAGTATTAGAATATTGAGAATCCTGACTGCAAATGAAAGGATTGCTGTAGGAATGTTGAACCAACACAGTCTCTTTAAATAGTGTTTTGTTCTGTTATCGAGAACCTTAACATAATTTAAATAACACAAAATAACGCAAAGGTAAACTATAGTTTAAAGATTAACTGTACTACAGCCTGAAATATAAATGTCAAAACACAAAAACACAGAGATAACCTATAATACACAAACAAACAAAAAAGTATCAGTTCTAAGGTAAATGATTACACACTACATACATAAACACAATTATATACAAAATATAATAGCTGCACAACGCACTAAACAAAACGTGTGGCATGTTTCCTGTATATCATATCCCTTTAAATATTAAACATGTGCCATATTAGTTACTCTATGGTTCGTACATATTAAAGGGGAAGTCTGAGCACCATAACCACTGCAGGCCACTGTAATTAATATTCCTGTTACTCTGTGCCTGTAAGTGTTAAAGGGACACTGTAATCACTAGAACAACAACAGCATATTGCATTTTTTTTCTTCTGGTGAGTAGAATCATTCCCTTCAGGCTTTTGCTGTAAACACTGTCTTTTCATAGAAAATGCAGTGTTTACATTACAGCCTAGGGATACCTCCAGTGGCAACTCCGCATATGACTACTAGAGGGGCTTCTTGGGGCAGTGCTGCACATTGTGACTGACACTCAGCATCTCCTCCCTCTGCATGCAGACACTGAACTTTTCGCATAGAGATTCATTAATTCAATGTATCTCTATGAGGAGATGCTGATTGGCCAGGGCTGTGTTTGGCTGGTGCTGGCTCTGCCCCTGATCTGCTTCCTTGACACTCTCAGCCAATCAAATGCTTTCCTATGGGAAAGCATTGCGATTGGCTGATATCACCACCTCTGATTATGTCAGCCAAGGAGGCAGATCAGGGGCAGAGCCAGCAGCAGCAGACTTGAATAAAGATTAGATTTTAGTATATTTATGGTGGCCAAAGAGGCTAGATAGTGTTTTTGATATTTTAAGATCAGGAATACATGTTTGTGTTCCTGACCCTATAGTGTTATTTTAATAACTTTGGGTATGTCAGTTTATGCTCTTATTACACCACGCAACACGTATATTGAGCATTGGTTATAATAAGTACTGTATTATAATATTTTTATTACATCTGTAACTCCCACGGCGCCTTCTTTATGTACATCACCACATCTTAACGCTGAGTTTGAGCCCAGAGTATTAGGAAAGTCAATACATATATATATATAACTAAACATCGAGGTGCTAGGATTCTTGTATGTTACCTATAAACCAAATGGAGCTGGAGAGGTCCCCTGACACTGTGTCACAGATAGCAGAATCCCCCCAACCCCTCTCACCTGTGATTGTATATGGGTAATAGTTCCATGCCTTCTCCGTTACGTAGAAGATCTTCGGGACCACCGCCCGTGCCCAACTTGGAAGTTTGCTGTCCAAATAAATTAATAAATATCAGTGAATAGAAAAACAAAAAGCGGAAGCAGTAGACAGTTTGGAAAATGCACTTAATGATTCCAAAATGGGCATAGTGGCACGTCCACTTTAAAAAACCTCAGTGCAGCTTTGGTGGGAACATAAAGGGTTGGAGAAGCAATATGGTGTCTGTGCCTTTAAACGCAGGCAGGCCGTATTGCCTACCCCGATGTTTGTTGATGATGTTTGAACAGTTTATACAAACAATGTTATGAGGAAGGCACAGGAATTAATGAAGCTGAGTAAAGAGATCCTCAATTAAATGGTAGCACCGAACGTCTCTCCGTCTGCATGATTAATGAGGATACAACTCACAACAAGCTCTGTGCTCGGTCCATTTAGAAACTTCTATTCACGTCGGGGTCACTTATTCACGTTGGGGCTGGGGTGGTCCCAGTCTGTACCTCGTGTTTAGTAATGAATACTGGAGGTAGGTTGATCTCAGGTCAAGTTAAAACTTTAAAATAGTTACAAAACATAAATACTGTCTTAAAACGGATCAGACGATTGTCTTTTCCCGAAGTGCCCTGTGCATGATTAATATGATCAGTCCTATTCCATCTGTATGGTAAAAATAAGCTGAGAGAGCTGGTGAACCCGTTTGGGTTTGAAACGCACATTTGTCCTTGAATAGTGGATATTTCTTTGTTTTGCAATTCTTCAATTTTTTCACATTTACATCATGTGTTTCAGATACTCCAGTAAGGCTATAGCTTGGGTCAAGGGATCTGTAAGCATTACAGAGTTATATAATTAAAGGGACACTATAGTCACAAAAACAACTTTAGCTTAATGAAGCACTTTGGGTATATAGAGCATGCCTCTGAAGTTCCACTGCTCAATTCATTTTCAATCAGATGTAACTTAGTTTAAAAGTTTATATCTCCAACTCTGTATATTGAACTTTAATTACATACAGGCGGCTCCTGCAGGATCTAGTAAGCTATTAACAGAGCAGGAGAAATTCTAATCAAACAGAATTTGCCATAAAGGAAGTGTAAACATGAAATGACATTTTACAGGAAGTATTTAAGAAGACTGTGCAAATCACATGTAGGGAGGTGTTTTAACTCCGAAATGGCAAAGAATTGAGCAGTGAAACTGGATGGAAAAGATCTATACACCAAAATTGTTTCATTAAGCTAAAGTTGTTTTTGTGACTATATTGTCCCTTTAGTAACCAATAAAATCTGAATTCAGTCCTACATGATTTGGGGGTAAGTTTCACAAACAAGAAATTAATTCACTCCCTAAATCCTGGACTGGTGGGGGGTGGAGGTGGTTTGGGAACCACTGATCTAGATCAGGGGTGCCCAATAGTTAGATCTCCAGATGTTGTAGAACTACAACTCCCATGATGCTTTGCATGCCTGTTTAATGACTTAGCATTACCGATGCTGTAGTTTTAACACATCGGTGGACCTATCTTTTGGGCTCCCCTGATCTAGAGGATCAAGGTAAGACAATGTATAGATCAATAGGGTTTTGAATATTCTATCCTTGGACACTTTTACAAAACGATCTTTTACCCCTATATTCAAATTAGCTCCTATAAGGAAAGCGATTATTGTACATGTATTGCTGCACAGTGATGGCGAAGGCAGAATCTTCAACCGCTGTGCATTCTGTTGACCTATACATTTTCTTTTATTCTTACTAGTACATTGTATAGAGATTAGTTTTATTGTCTGCCCCTGTGAGAACAGTAAACATTTCCTGGGATTATTCCAGCCACAGATTCTTCTTAATATTTATTGTTTCCATGTTTCAATTTCCGTATCCCCAGCGTTAGGTATTTCTATCTCTCTTTGATTAAAGAATAATTCTATGGTTGGACACGGATTTGTGAAAAATAGCGTTTTCGTTTTCTCATGAAAGAAAATTAGTTAACATTTCATCTTTCTTATTAAAACCTTAGAGCATTTGCCTGTCGTAGAGACGAAAGTTTCACCTGCTTTACATTCAACCGCGTGTAGTTTGCATGGTTAATTGAGCTTTAAATCATGCAGCCTGCCAGACTGGGATATTTCTCTGTTTCTTTTATGTGACCAGAAAAATATTTCATTTGGAAGGTTTAATGGTAAACAATTTAATGTTCCTAAAACAAGTAATCTTTGTGGAGTCATTTCTCACGATGAGGGCATATTGATTACAAATGTGGGCAGAAAAACAAAACATACAGATGAATACAGTATATGAAAAACATAAATCTGGTTTAAATTCTCAGTTCACACAATAATATGTTTTTTAGTGTTCCATAATGTTAATGTCTATCTGATCCCCCCATATCATGATTTTATTATCAAGTACCAAATTATCATAGTCCTTATCTAACTCCATGTGTCAAGATAAAGTAACCCCTTAACACAGAATATAGAGAAACAGTAGCTGGAATTAAAGGGACACTATAGTCACCAGAACAACTAGAGCTTATTGTATTTGTTCTGGTGAGTAGAATCATTCCATTAAGGCTTTTTGCAGTTAACACTGTCTTCTCAGCAAAAATGCAGTGTTTACATTACAGCCTAGGGATACCTCCATTGGCCACTCCTCAGATGGCTGCTAGTGGTTCTTCCTGGGGCAGTGCTGCACAATGTGACTGACATTCAGTGTCTCCACCCTCTGCATGGAGACACTGAACATTCCCCATAGAGATAGATTGATTCAATGCATTCTATGAGAAGATGCCGATTGGCCAGAACTGTGTTTGGCTTGTGCTGGCTCTGCCCCGATCTGCCTCCCTGACAAGCTCAGCCAATCCAATGCTTCAATATGTCATTGGCTGAGACAATCACTTCTGATGATGTCAGCCAAGCAGGCAGGTCGGGGACAGAGTCAGCAGCAGCAGAGTGCAATAAAGGCAAGATTGTGCTATATTTAGAGGCGCCAGGATGGCTAGATGGTGGTTTTAACACTATAGGGTCAGGAATACAGGTTTGTGTTCCTGACCCTATAGAGTTCCTTTAAGCAATAGACAGAGGGAGGTACGTGTACAGGACCTTAGAGTGGCCAGGCTTAATGTGTGCCCTAGAGAGGCCATAATACAGAGTCACTAAAGAGACATGGTTGAGGATGCCAGAGGTAATTAAAATACAATATAACAATCCGGGGTCAAGGATATAGAAAATCAGGATAGTCAATAAGAAGCTGGGTTAGAAACAAGAAAACAACAACTGCTCAGTACACACTCTTGGGCTAGAATAAACCCCGACAGGGCTATGATCCTGAGAAAGAGGGGAGTATGTATAAGGACAACCAAAATACTATTGGACAGCATTATCACCCTGCACCAATTCACTCAAAGAGGTGTGACCTGTGAAGGGCAGATGATGTGTCCCACCATTATGACCAGTCACTCTTATTTTTTAATTTTTTTTTATATAAACCTAAGCCTACAGGGTACTTTTATTCTCACGGACTCCTGTAGGTGGTGCGAGATTGTGAGGGAGTACAGATCATGTTCTGCACAAGAAGCATTGGAACGCCACGTGGCCTCCGACTTGGAGGTGTACAGGCACGGGGCTTTCTATCTTTCGGGAGTGGGGTGGGACCAGAGACATCATGGCTGGCACTCAGCTCCCCCTGGAAGCTGCATGTGCCGTGCAGCAAACCAAGGTATGCCACCATGCCCTGGATTAAATGCCACATTATAAAAACCAGAAAAAGGTTGCACAAATTGGCAGAGGATGCTCAGATCCAGTTATGCCAAAACCTTTATAATGCAGCAAAAATAAAAAATAAAATAAAAAAAATAGCCAAAATAAAAACCTAGCTGACTTTTGTCAGTTGTGGTCCAAAACGTGAATTTCACTTTTAAATTAACAACAATGTTAACATTAATGATGGAGATGTTTTATTCTATAAACTGGGAAGTTTGGTAAATTGACAAGGAAATGGCTTACATGTTCCCTGTTCAATTGTCTGATGTTTAGTGAATAATCTCCCAATTCTTTTTCTGTCTATTCCCAAAATACTTACACCCCACACCTTGTGTGCGGTGTTGGGGTAAATTGGAAGATAGCAAAGTTGACAAGAGAGAATAAATCATGTTTCTAAGGCTCTCTAATGAAGAGGTTTTAACACCAAGTGATTTATGTGCCTCCTGTTTTGAAGGCACTCTGCACTCACTTTCCTATTCAAATCTATTCTCATTGGGACTTTATATAATTTATATACAGTATCCAGCCCCATCCATCACACTTGCACTCAGAACAGATATTTATCATATCTTAAAATAATCTAGTGACGTCTTTTACTGACATATTTTCAGTTGTACCTTCAAAACGAAAAAAAAAAAAAAGACACCCGCGAAGAAGTTTCTTTTTCCAGACTAACTTTTCAGAATGATTTATTTCGCTCAGACAGATGATATAACCGTGCGTGCGTAGTGCAATGACTAGCACACAGTACAGAGTACCACAGATAACACCTGATAGAAATTGTTCAATTTATGGCCCTGCTTGCTAGTCGTAACACAGAGGAAAAATGAATTCCCAAGTTTATCAAGACATTTTGCAGGAGAACTTAAGGCCATCTGTCTACCAGCTGAAGCTCAACAGAAGATGGGTGTTGCAACAGGACAATGACCCAAAGCATAGAAGTAAATCAACAACAGAATGGCTTAAACAGAAGAAAATATGCCTTCTGAAGTGGCCCAGTCAGAGTCCTGACCTCAACCCGATTGAGATGCTGTGGCATGACCTCAAGAAAGCGATTCACACCAGACATCCCAAGAATATTGCTGAACAGAAACAGTTCTGTAAAGAGGAATGGTCAAGAATTACTCCTGACCGTTGTGCACGTCTGATCTGCAACGACAGGAAACGTTTGGTTGAAGTTATTGCTGCCAAAGGAGGTTCAACCAGTTATTAAATCCAAGGGTTCACATACTTTTTCCACCTGCACTGTGAATGTTTATATGATGTGTTCAATAAAAACATGGCAACGTTTCATTCTTTGTGCGTTATTAGTTTAAGCAGACTGTGATTGTCTATTGTTGTGACTTAGATGATGATCAGATCACATTTTATACAAACACAAAGATAAAGCACCGCGCTTACAGCAGCAGTGACTTAGTATCCAACAGCTTAAAATACATAGTAAAAACAAAGAAAACGTTACCTGCGCTCTGGCCTAAATCCCCATGTGCTTTTAAACAAAAATGGAGGCTCTTTGGTTTTATTCAAATGGCCATTAGAATAAAACCAAAGAGCCTCCATTTTTGTTTAAGATCACATTTTATGACCAATATGTGCATAAATCCATATCATTCCAAAGGGTTCACATACTTTTTCTTGCAACTGTATGTCCTCTTGTTGTGGTAGTTTTTCTTCTTTTAAATATAGTCTCCTCCTGTACTGTGTTAACCTCTACCACTTCCGCTTGAAGGCTATTCCATGCATCCACTACCCTCTCAGTAAAGTAATACTTCCTGATATTATTTTTAAACCTTTGTCCTTTTAATTTAAGACTATGTCCTCTTGTTGTGGTAGTTTTTCTTCTTTTAAATATAGTCTCCTCCTTTACTGTGTTGATTCCCTTTATGTATTTAAATGTTTCTATCATATCCCCTGTCTCGTCTTTCCTCCAAGCTATACATGTTAAGATCCTTTAACCTTTCCTGGTAAGTTTTATCCCGCAATCCATGAACCAGTTTAGTAGCCCTTCTCTGAACCCTCTCTAAGGTATCAATATCCTTCTGAAGATACGGTCTCCAGTACTGTGTACAATACTCCAAGTGAGGTCTCACCAGTGTTCTGTACAATCAGGGCCGGCGCCACCTGTAAGGCGACCTAGGCAGCCGCCTAGGGCGCACCTTAGCAGGGGGCGCCGGATCCCTGTGCCCGGCGGCTCCTCATGCTGCGCCGCCTGAGCGCTTTAGCAAGCCCCAGGCGGCGCGGCATTGCTGTGTGGAGGGCGGCCAGGTTTGTGACCGGCAGGAGGGAGGCGCAGAGCGCTCCCTCCTGCCGGT